>JAJLUP010000007.1:0-362029 GCA_030564285.1 Blastobotrys parvus | reverse complement strand
TGGTGGTCGGGGCGGGGGCGGGCGGCGGGCTGCGGCCGGAGAAGGGACGAGGGATCAATAGACGCGACACCAACACGTTAAATCTTTTTCTAATTGATGCAGTCATGACGGGTGATCCGGACTGGAAAGATCACTACAAAGAATCGAACGATGTCAAGCGGACCAGGTTTTTCGAGCCAACAGATGATGGTTTCTCCGATGGCGTGAAAGCGGTGGTCGGTGACGTCGATTCGTCGGAGATCGAGCTGCTTCGGCAGCAATCAAACGCCAGCGTCAACCATGCGGTGAACATGCTTTTAGATAGCGGTAAACAACACATCCCGAATCCCGAGGTCACTGGATCGCAAGAACAACCAGTAGAGTTTCAGGATGATGACGATGATGATTGCATGGTAGTCGAGGTGCCGAGATCGGATGAGCTGCATTTATACAAAAGTTGGAATCGTAGGTATATTGGTAGCTTCGGCACCATGGCCTGGTGTACTCGACCGGGCCTGAACGAGATTACGCACAAGCAAGTTTTGACAGTGCGACGAGACAGGAGTGATCCGTCGACACGGCTGTCAAAGTCCCGGGCAGTGAATCCTGGAGATAATATTGTAGTGCGATTGGCTAGAAGCGATGGCAACGATTTTGCACGGCTGTCACGAGAAGACGCTTCGTTTGCGGCCGTGTTGATAGACAGTGGACTGTGTGAGTTCACTGCCACATGTATGATCACGGAGCGGATTCGTCTCGGAGCTTCGTTTGATATTCGAATCGACTGCTTTTTTTTGCATTCAGCGTTCTATTCGAGCCTTGTTCCACCTCCTTCTCTGGGGACTCAGAAGCAAATCGTATCAATCAAGGGGAAACAGGTCGACGTGGAGAGCGCTGATGATCGATTTATGCGGCTTCGTCAGAACGGGTTGGTGCAATTGTTTAATAAGCTCGAGTTGCAGGATAAAGTCCAGGTCCAAGCTACAGACATGACATCTGCGGCTGAGATTATGGGGACGCAATTGCCGTCTCAAGAGGATGCCAAATTGGATCAGGATCAATTAGACCTGTTGTATAAACGTTCGGTTCCTCCAGATACATATCTGGAGGAAACAGATCCAGCCGAAACTTTCAATATGGAGTTGCGGCAATACCAAAAGAAAGGATTGACCTGGATGCTACAGAAGGAAACAAACGAATCGCGGGAGAAACTACCAGAAAACGAACCTATGCATCCACTTTGGCGGGCTATCAAATGGCCTAGTCAGCATGACCATTTGGATCAAATCAAGAGTGATGGAAGCGCGGAAGAAGATTCCAAGCTGGAGTTTTACGTCAATTTGTACTCTGGGGAGTTATCGTTGGAGTTCCCCCGGCAGAAAAAGACCATGCTTGGCGGGGTGTTGGCCGATGAGATGGGTCTGGGCAAGACGATTTCCACCATGGCATTGGTGCATTCCAACAAGTTTGTAAGTACAGATCCGGATGCGATTAGAAAGGATTATGCTCGGCATACGACTTTGATTGTGGCACCAATGTCCCTGCTGTCGCAATGGGAGTCAGAAGTTCAAGCGGCATCCAAGCCAGGCACTATGAGAACGTTGGTTTATTATGCCGCTACGGCCGGATTGGATCTCAAAACATTGTTGTGTACCGGTGGTGAAAACTCGGTTCCGAATGTGGTCATCACGTCGTATGGGACGCTCCGAGCAGAGTATGCGGCTTTTGTCGAAAATTTCAAGGACAACTGGGAAGACCGAGAAGATTTGCAACGATTTGGCTTGTTTGGGGTCAAGTTTTTCCGAGTCGTTATTGATGAAGGGCATACGATTCGGAATCGTGATACTCAAGGTAGCAAAGCTGTGTATGCGTTGCGAGCCTCGCGTCGATGGGTGTTGACCGGTACGCCGATCGTCAATCGTTTGGATGATTTGTATAGCATTGTCAAATACTTGCGGGTCGAGCCTTGGGATACCTTTTCATTCTGGAAGGCGTTTATTTCGTCTCCGGCTGAGTCCAAGGGCTTTGTACAAGCCATGCATGTGGTTCAATCGATTATGGAGCCGTTGGTACTGCGCCGCACCAAGGATATGAAACAAGCTGATGGTGTCACGCCGCTGGTGCAGCTTCCGCCCAAGACTGTCACTATTCAGCGAATCAAGTTCACTGAAGATGAGCTCAATCTGTATCACTATATTTTCCGACAAGTGCGTGATTCGTTCCGGGCAAAGCTGGAGTCGAACACCTTGACCAAGTCGTATTCCAGTTTGTTGGCGCAATTGCTGCGGCTGCGGCAGGTGTGTTGCCATCCGGCATTGGTATCTCAGTCGTATGCCAATAACAATAATGATGATGACAATCTTGAAAAGGAGGTTGGCAGTGGTGATGGTGGGTTGGATTTGTCGCATGATCGTGGTTTGCGTGAGATGCTCCAAAAGTTTGTAGCTGAGCAAGATCGGCCTATGGATGCTAGTTTGTTTGGTGAAACGGTCTTGGAGTCGATAAGAAAGGGCCAGGAGGCGAACTGTCCAATTTGTATTGAGCCCATTCGTCAAGAGCAGCAAGCGTTGACGGAATGTTGGCACATGTCGTGCTTGCCATGTTTGCTTGACCATATTCAATATGCGAAGAAAAAGGGCATCCAGCCTAAATGTGTCACGTGTCGTCGAGCCATTTCAGCAGACACGATCTATCAAGTGAAGCGAATGGCTGCTAGCAGTGGGCTACAAAAGGGCCAATTGATGTTGCAAAGGTATCACAACCGGGGTCAATCGTCCAAGGTCAAGGAGCTGCTCAACCAGTTGCATCAGCTATATGAAACACCTGAGCAGCAGCAGAAACCGGTGCGGACGGTTGTGTTTTCTCAATTCACGTCATACCTGACGTTGATTCAGAACGAGCTCGAACGCGATGGATTTGAATGCATGCGGTTTGACGGCACGTTATCACAAACCAAACGAGCTCAAGTGCTGGACAGTTTCAAAAGTTCAACCACGAATGTGGTGTTGCTAATTTCATTAAAAGCTGGAGGTGTGGGGCTGAATCTGGTATGTGCTAATCGTGCGTACATGATGGATCCGTGGTGGAGCTATGCCGTCGAAAGCCAGGCCATTGATCGAATCCATCGAATGGGCCAGCTCAGCGAAGTGCAAGTGACTCGGTTTATTATTGAAGGCACCGTGGAAGAGCGCATTTTGCAGGTTCAAGATCGGAAAAAGTTTTTGGCCACCACTCTAGGTGCCACTGAAGAAGAGCGCCGAGAACAACGGATTGAAGATATCAAGCTGTTGTTTGAGTCGTGATCGGGTGGTGCGGCTCGGGGTATGGCTGAGTATATTTATTCATATTACTGTACAGTATATACAATAAAAGCATTGCATTTATTCCTTGTTTTCTTCGACAGGTTGGTCCTCTCGTTGCTCAGCAGGTTGGTCATGCTTGGCTTCGGTTTGGACCTTGGAAGATTGGTTGTCTTCTTGGCCCTCGGTCTTTTCCTCGGTAGGAGCTTCATCAGACTTGTTATCAGCAGGTTCGCCCTTCTTTTCTTCTTCATCAGACTCGTCCTTCTTTTCCTTTTCGTCAGACTCGTGCTTTTCTTCAGCCTTGTCGTCCGAGGATTCGCTCTTATTTTCGTCGATTGGCTTGTCCTCTCGCTGCTCGGCCGGTTGGTCTTGATTAGTCTCAGTGTTGTCGACCTTGGACGACTCTTTGTCTTCTTGGCCTTGGGTCTTGTCGTCCTCGGATGGCGAAGCATCTTTGTGGTCTTCACCTGCCTCTTCGTCGGCCTTTTCTTCAGCTTGGTCAGCCTGGTCACCTTCCTTGCCTTGCTCCTCGAGCATTACAGCATGAGCCTCTTCATGATGGGATTGACCATGACCAGGAGATGCGTCCTTAGAGTAAGAAGAGATAATTGCGTAGGCACCGAGAACGGTGATGGTGCTCGACGCAATCACATATGGCATCTGGCTGCCTGCCTTCTTAGCGTTGGCACCTTGGCCAGCGGTACTGTTGAATCGCTTGGCCATGTTTCGACCAGCCGTCTTGCCAGATCGCACAGAGAGACGGGCGGATTGCCGAGCAAAAGCAGTTCGTAGCATTGTATAAATTCCGGTTTAATTGCGCTTAATGTCAATGACGAAAGTGATCCAAAGCAAGCAGCGGGAAAAATGAGCAAACCAATTCCGACTGGCTCCGAGTTCGGACCGCTCTCGGTGCTAATCAGATCGCGCGCCCCGGCCGACCTTTTCCTCTCGGCCATATGATATCGCGAACACTTGAAACATTCAACTAATTAAATTAACTACTGATCATAATAATAGAAAGATTACAAAAACATTAAGCCTCAGCTTCCTCGACATGGTCCGCCACTTCCCGCTTGTGCTGGATTTCCTGGATCTTTTCCTCGATATGGTCGACCTTCGGATGCACGCTTCGCAGATCCTTGTCCAAAAACACCCACATTGTTCGGTGCGGCTCGAACATCTCGGACATTTGTTCCAAGGACCGGTTCGCGGTTTCTGGGAAAATGAAGTACACAATGATTGCGGCAGCCATGTTAAGGGTGAAAAACATGAGGTACATCTTCCAAGCAATCTTATCCATGGCGGTTGGAATGGTCAGGGCAAAGATAAAGTTGATGGCCCAGTTGCTGGCGGTGGTCATGGAGGTGGCTCGGGCTCGAGATGCCATTGAGAAGATTTCGGCAGGTACAACCCAGGCTGGAGTAGCCCAAGTGAGACCAAATGATGCGACATAGAGATAGACGCATGCAATCACAGCCTTGCCGGCAGCAACGTTTTGCGAGAAATCGTAGTCGACCTTGTGGGTAACCGGGTTGTAGCTTGGAGCGCCTTGCGTCTTAAGCAATACACCAATCAACAGCATGAACACGGCCATTGCGATTGCACCGATCCACAGAGGAGTTCTTCGGCCCCATGTATCCAAATAATACATATTGGGCCATGTAGTGACGTTCAATACCACTCCTTGCAAGGCGTTGGAAAGCAGCGATGCCTTGGTGGAGTTTTGACCGAGGGTTTGGAAAATCAACACAGCAAAGTACATAACAATGTTGATACCGCTGCATTGTTGCATTATTTGAACCAGCATACCGATCCAAGTTCGTCGAGCATGTTTCTTGGAGAACAGCAGAGCAAAATATGACGGTTGTTCCAGGGTGGCTTCGTATTCCAAAGTGGTTCGGATTTCCTCGTATTCAGCGATCACATATGGATCATTGGTATCGCCATTCGAGTGCACTCGAGCCAAGTTGTGCAGTGCCTGTTCCGGTTGGTTCTTGGAAATGAGCCAACGGGGCGATTCCGGCATGAAGAACATGACCACCGCCAGTCCAGTAGTTGAAACCATCTGCAAGCCAAACGGCAATCGCCAGGCTTTGTTACCTTCCAGGTACGAAGAACCGTACTGGATCAAGAACGATACCAGAATACCCAAATTGATGACACACTGTTGCAACGAAATAATCCGACCTCGGATCTCCTTTGGGGTGACCTCGGACTGCCACAATGGAACCACCATTGCACATACACCGTTTCCAAGACCATTGATAACCCGGCCAGCGAGCAACGAGTAGATGTTGTTGGAGCTACAGCAAATGGCAATACCAATTGTGAAAATCGTGGCACCAGCAATCAATGTCCAACGCCGTCCGAACCGATCTGCCAAGAAAATACCGGTCAGCAGCGACCCAACAAATGCACCGGCTTGGATACTACCGGTGATACCGCCTTGCAGCGAGTTACTCGGGTGGTTAAAATAGCTATTGAAAGCGTCCATGGCTAGAATCCCACTCATGCTTCCGGTGTCGTATCCAAAACTGAACCCGCCCAATGTGGGAGCGATACCATAAAGGTACATCTTTACCGTCTGTTTTTTCACCATTTCTTCTCCTAGATCTCGTCGCTTGGTGCTTCAACGGTGAATGCAAGAGAACCTGGAATATCTGAGGGGTTTTATACCCAGATTTATGACCATGAAGAGGGGGATCGACAAGGTGATCCCCCACAGTTGATGTATGAATGCAACCTAACCAAACCTGGGGCCAGCTAGTCAGTCATCAACCCTGCCAGGGACCAGATGCGTAACACTGTTTTATATGTTACCTCACGGGGTTCGTTGTTCCGTCAATTGATGAAGATGCTACGAGGGTTAATGATAGTGATGATGATGGCTAAATGTGAGACATAGAGCAAGGTCCGCACAAAACACCAGCTAGATCTCCGACCGCTCAATACCAAGTTGAGAACGGCCAGAAGAAATCGTATTATTGCAGGAGGTTTTGGAATTCACGCTCTATATACGAGTCCGTTAATATATAACCCGTTTTGCGGATCATGCATCTGGGATCTGCCTGGGCATGGTCTACTTTGAGACTCGGCACTTTTCCCCGATGGGTCTAAGCGGCACGCATGCATGCACACTGAAATAAGAATTCACGGCCGCACCGTGAGGGGAAAGCTTACATCATCGTCGGCTCGCCCAGCAACCCAACCGTTATTTAATACCGTTGGAGGGGGAGAGAGATTGCGACCCCCACTCTCATTCCGGGATCTCTCCACTAATTCAACCGAATGCGCGGCGAAAATATCCCGTGATCTGACTAGCTGGCCAATATTTCATCCTGTGATAGCTTGATATTTCTTACAACACATACACTCTCGACAGCTAAGCCAGTCCGAACCAAATGACCAAATTGAGTGAACAACTGCCAGGCATCGTGATCGGAGGCGGGGTGTTCAATACCCAGATGAACTCGGACCCACATGCACTGCCTGTTGTGGAGATTTTGGCCAAGGCTTTTGAACTAGGAATCAACGCCATTGACACTTCGCCATATTACGGCCCAAGTGAGGAGCTCATTGGCAAGGCACTCAAGTCCGAGACTATCACTAGCAGGTTCTCCCGGAAGGACTACATTCTCATGACCAAGGCCGGCCGCATTGCCTTGAACGAATTTGACTATTCCCGTGAATGGTTTCAAAAATCCGTGGCTCGGTCGTGCGATCGACTTGGTACCGATTACCTTGATCTGGTGTATGCACACGATATTGAATTTGTTACAGATGACGAGTTGTTGGAGGCTGTCGGGACATTGTTTGAGTTACAGGATCAAGGAATTGTCCACCACGTAGGAATCAGTGCTTACCACCCTAAGACGTTGACTGCGGCGTTGCCCAAGATCAAGGCCAAGTTTGGCAAAGTGCCAGACGTTGTACAAAACTATGCTCATTTCACGCTACAAAACACCTCGTTGGAACACGAAATTGATTACTGGACCAGTCTAGGTGTCGACTGCATCACAAACTCGTCCCCGTTGAACATGGGTCTCTTGTCAGGCCGTCCAGCCGCAGCGTTCCACCCTGCCCCCCAGGGATTACGGGATGCGGCCATGGCAGTAGCTGGCCACTGCAAAGCCGAAGGTATCTCATTGCCAGACCTAGCATTGCGATACACATTCGGCAAGTGGAACGAAATTTCCGATCGAAATGGCGGCGGAGTCGTAATTAATGGTGTTTCATTTATCAATGAGCTGGACGGCGTGGTGGCGGTGTACCGCGAGATGATGTGCGCCCCACATGGCTCCACCAAGCCCGTCGGAAACCGATACAAGCTAGACAAGGCAAAGCTAGCAAAGTATGAGCCCCAATTCGAAGCTGCTCGTAAAGTATTTGGTGATCTGCTCAACGTGGAATGGCAATCCCCACCAGCTGGCTTTAAAAGATCCTCCTAACTAAAGAGAGTTGCGATGGCTTCTACACTGTTGAGTAGGCTGTGTGTATGTACAAGTCTAGCCAAAAGTTTATTTGTTTACAAGATGACATCATAGATATAAGCATAGTGGGTCCTGTAGAATTTAAACTGTAATCTTCGATCTCGATTGCGGCATAGCCGTGTGCCTTTGTGTACAGACACGAGCCGGCCCGAAAACGGACGGGGGAGAGGCTGAGGGGGTCTTCACGGTGAGTCAAGTTAAAATTTCCTGATCAACACGAATTGGTGCCACATGTCTCACTTCGAATTCAAAGTCTATATAACTCCCCTGATCGCGATCCACATCCTATAGACCCTAATCCATACATCCGAAGATGGGCTTTACCGATCCTAATTCTGGTGCTGCGGCAATCACGTTTCTCGTACTCTATGTGGTCTTCACAATCTTTTCAACGTTTGTGGTATATCGCAAAGGATGGAGATCTTCGTACTTCTTTGTTTTTTCGTTTGGCTTGATCCGGGTCGGTGCACAGCTAAGTGCTGTTGCATTCAGTGTTTTGGGATATAATGGAGTCAATTGGCTGATCGCTTACTTGGTTCTGGGTGCTGAAGGGTACTTTACTCTGCTGTTGACATCAATGTACTTTTTCACTTATGCTGAAATTGACAAGTACGGCCGATCTGCCTTCAGACCAACAAAACTGCAGGTGGAAGAAATGTCTGGAGGGGATAGCAAAAAAGCTCTCAATATCCGAATGTCGTCTCCATCGGCTATTTTCCACTGGATCTTGATTCCGGCAAACACCTTGATCATTGCCGGAGGTTCACAACTCACCGGCGTCAGTCCCTCAGAAAAGGAGGAGTATCAGAGCAAGCTCAATCTCGCCAAAGGCATGAGGGGAGCCGGCCAAGCAGTGTTCTTGATCCAAAACATAGCCGTAGGGGTGCTCGGCATCTACTTGCTATTCTGGCGAAATGTCAGAGCCTACAAGCTATACGCTGTGCTAGCGGCTTGGCCGTTCTTGTTTATCCGGGGCATTTTTGGGCTGCTGTCTGTTTTTATTGACAACCTGAATTACTTTGATCTCTCTAATTATACTGAGGAGGGCCTGACTAGTACGTTCGTGGCCTCTGAATATGTGCTCGGTGCCACGATGGAATTCATCGGCGCATCGTTCATATTGAGCACGTATTTCATCAAGAATAACAACAAATACAAGGACGTCGAGCCCGTCGCGGAGATCATCCAAGATGGCCATCTGTCGGCTCAAGCACGGAAGGAATTGATGCCCGAGTTTGAATCTGCTGATAAGGTATAAGCGATTAATACGAGTAATGTCAACCTGTCGTAATAATACGAATATATATAGAATATGAAGTTAATTGATACTACTAACGCTGATCTTTGATGTTTATATGGAGCGGCTGATGGCAGGCTAGACCCGCCGCATCATCATGCACGGTCGTGATAGACATCGTAATCGCAGTCATGAGGATGCTGGATGCAGTACTTGGGCATCAACGGCGGTGCATTGATTCCGAGTGCTACCAAATATTCTCGATAGTTCATCAGCCGTTGGCCGAGCTCCACATCTCGGAGCTTGCCATGTTTGTCCAAATTGCCAGACCACAGGTTCTCCGCCAGTGCCGCCGCACGCGGCCAGATTTTCTGATCCAGAACCGTCGAGTCTGCTTGTTCACCAAACAGCGTCGCTTCGGCCCCCAGGACTTTTTTGGCTTCTTCGCCTACAAGTCCTTCGGTGATATTGTAGGTGTACATGGTTTGCCACGATTTGTACGGATCACACCACGACTTTTCATCGATGCCTGGCCAATAGAGTCCGTAGCCGCAGTCCAAGTACAACCAGTCTGCAGAAGACACAATCACATCGTATCCCATCTTGACGAGTCGGGGCACAAAGTCACTACCGTTGTTCCAGTTTTGCATAATGACATTTTTCGGGACGTTTTTTGCCTTAACGAGGTCAGAAACCACTGCGTCTTCCCACATTACCAATCGGCGATTGTCCTTCTTGGTGAATAGCGGCAAAGATCGATTGAACCAGTGCTCCAGCAATGAATCGTTGGTTCGCGATGGATCTTCTGCAAACCATTTCTTAGTCGGCTCGGACCAATTGAAACATCCAGGTTCCAATTCGTCGGCACCAACATGAAACAGATTGTCTCTGAACATGTCGGAAATCTCGTCGTGGATCTTTTCGACATATTCATAAGTCTTGTTACTGACCATGTCCAGCTGGTACTTGTTTACATTGTTAGAGTACAATCCAGTAGCACATGATAGTAGCTCAGGGTCTTCATCCACCCATCCACGGTATGAATGGCCTGGCGAGTCGATTTCAGGATACACTCGGACACCACGTGCATAACCATGGTTGACAATTCTCTTGACATCGGATTTGGAGTATCTCTCTCGCTTGGAGTAGGCTCCTTTAGCCATGTTTGGAACTGAGTCCAGCTCCAATGGCCAGGATTGAGAATCAGACAAATGCCAATGCATTACGTTCATCTTGCTCAGAGCCATAGCATCGATTTGGCGGGTAACAGAGTCTACAGTCAAAAAGTGCCGAGCAGAGTCAAGCATGATTCCTCGATGCTGGTAAATGGGGGCATCTGAGATAGACACTGGCTGTTCAATGATCAATCCATTGTCCTCATCATCAATTACCAGCTGCTGCAAAGTGCTCAATGCATGCACTACACCCCAGGTAGTAGCAGCCTTGATTTCAATCTGGGAGCTACCCTTGGCCAGCTCCAGGCTATAGGACTCGTCAACTCCCATTTGCAAATCAGCATTCAGATCATCAACTTGCACAGATACTCGGTGCACTTTACCAGTGCAGACCGGCTTGGAATCAGTAGTGGAATTGTCCTTGACGTTATCCCATGGTCGATACACAGGCTGGAACGGCCGCTCAAGAGCCTGCGGCACCCATTGCAACTTTTCAATTGTGGTCCACGTCCGTTTGAATGCTTCTTTTATGACCCGATTGGTGGTACCAGAAAGCTTTGGATTTCCAATTCTGAATGCTCCAGAGTCACCCCAGGTCATGTTGACCGGTGCTGGCAAGGGATTGACCTTGACCGCTGAAGCGGCGGAGGTGGTTGTGGTAGTGTTGGTGGTCGCCGCTAGTATCGACCCTGTCAATACTGATGAAAACTTCATCGTTTGTTGAATCTTCCAGTAGGTGATCAGCACTGTACAGATTGCCAGCGCTGAGAGCACTATCAGTCGCATTTTTAAGCCTTGCAAGTTCAGAATACAAAATCCGGATAAGGTGAAGTAGCCTGTAGTGGAAATTCGTCCTCGTCCCCCACCTCGCTGGCGCCCCCGCCGCTTACAAAATCTGGGGTCAGGACCCCCGCCCGGAGCCGCGTGAGTAGCTAGCGATCTAGATTTGGACCCTTCGTATAAAGCTTATTTGAATTTTGGCGAATTGAGCCTAGCACGAAGAGGCAACTGCCGGAAGCTTCGGCAGTTGCCCATTACGACAGTGAGCATGTCATACTCCACCTTCGGTGCCCGACCGGTCGAATTAGGCTGGTTGTATTGCAGATCGCGACAATTGGCGCTGTGGAGACACGATAAACTCAGAGCCAAGCACTCAGATCCCCGTAGGTGCAAATGCCAGATGCGCCCAAATCCAGGGCCAGGGCAAAGGCACTTTGTGTCCCTGGTAACATGCATGTGCTAAACTTCATATAAATGTGAGCCGCTCCGGTATGGTGGCGATGAGGGTAACTTGCGGTACGGCGCAGCACATGCATCCCCCGGCACAGAAATTTAAATATCGTCAGTGTGCCGTCATCATCCCCAAGACACCGTTATCTTATCGACTGATAGAACTCAAATACCATGTCGGAAAACGACAACTTGCGAGCAATTGTCGATATCGGATCCAACGGGATCCGATTTAGTATCACTTCCTTAGACCCAAAACAAGCACGCATCATTCCGTGCCTGTTCCAGGACCGAGCAGCAATCTCGCTATTTGATGCTCAGCATTCGACCAGCATCAACTCGACGTCAGTTCCAGATACACCAGTCGAATTGGAGCATGACGAGAGCGAAAATACAACCCCAGCAATATCACCAGGTGGCCCGGGACCAGTGATCCCTGATGACAAGCAAGACATTGGCAAGGATACGATAGAGGATGTGTGCCAGTCGTTGATCAGATTCAAGGGCATTTGTCGAGATTTCAGAGTGCCCAGCAAACATGTTCATGTGCTGGCCACTGAAGCAACTAGAGAAGCCAAGAACTCGAAAGAGTTTCGAGACAAAATTACTAGTGCCACCGGGTGGACGGTGAACTTGTTGAGCAAAGAAGACGAAGCAAGAACTGGTGCATACGGGGTAGCCAGTTCGTTCTACGAAGTACAAGGACTGTTCATGGACCTAGGAGGTGGAAGTACCCAATTGTCATGGATCATGTGCAAAGATGGCCAGTTTTCCATGTCGCCATCTCCAGTATCTCTGCCGTATGGCGCAGCGGCCACCACCCGAAGACTCGCCCGAGAACCTCGAAACGACCTGTATAAAGAGATGAAAAGCCGGCTCATCGCAGCTTTGGACATGATACAAGTTCCGGATGAACTGAAAAAGAACGCCGAAAAGACTGGCGGGTACAAGATTTACGTCTCTGGCGGCGGGTTCAGAGGGCTGGGCCATCTGATCTTGGCACGGCTTTCCAGTGGACAATATCCTTTGCCAGTGATCAACGGATTCTCCAGCCCCGTCAGTGGCATCAAAAGCCTGGTATCGGAAGTCCTAGAAGACAAGACGAAGATCACCAAAAAGAGCTTCCGCATTTCTGAACGGCGAGCGAGCCAGCTGCCAGCGGTGTCGCTGCTTGTGACTGCATTACTAGAAGCGCTACCACCGATTCGAAAAGTGCTGTTTTCGCAGGGGGGTGTGCGAGAAGGTGCACTGTTCCATGAGTTGGAAACGTCAATTCGACGACAGGACCCGTTGACGGTTGCCACCAGACCGTATGCGCCCTACTTTGCCAGCAAATATATCGATCTGCTGCAAGACGGTATCCCGGCAAGTGCGCCGTGGGTTATAAAAGAACGGCTCATTCAAGCACTAGTCAACGTGGCGTTTGTGCATTCATCATACCCTAAGGAGATGCGGCCCAATGCGGCGCTGGCCATCTGCTCCACAGGCATCATCTCTGGCGCACATGGGTTGTCCCATGAAGTGCGGGCGTTGCTTGGCCTCGCGCTATGTCAACGATGGGGCGGAGAGCTGCCTGAAAAGGTATACAAAGAGTCGCTGGCTGGGATTGTGCATCCCAAACGACTGGCATGGTGGGCATGTTATTGCGGCCATTTAATGCATGTTATCGGTGGAGTCTACCCCGGAGGAAACGTCAACGGGGACATGTTCAAGATGAGCACCAATCAGGTCAGTGAAGACAAGTTTGTGCTCCAAGTGGAAGCATCCGAGTCCAGCGTCCAGACGGTGGCTCCCACGGTGCGAACCCGAATCAAGAACCTGGAAAAGAAACTCAAAAAGCTCACCAAGGAGTCTGAATCCGCCGGAATCAACGTCGAGGTGCAACTATCTTGGGTTTAGTAGTAGTAATAAATTAATCATATGGTAAAGTCTACTGGCTGGAACGTTTTCTTGAACTGAGCCGCATCGCGAGCCTCATCTTGAGCCGTCTGGCTGCACGCCCGCCAATCGATGCGTTCGTGGATATTCAGCAGATTGGCCAACACTTTACGGCCAAACTGCAAGTCGAATTTCGTCGATACTTCACTGATCAACGTGCTATTGTCAGGCAGAATCACTTTGAAGTATTCCGTCTCGTCTTGGTCCAGCGACCGATTGAAAATAGGCAAGTTGGCCGAATTGGCCTCATCTATAAACGCCTGTTCCACCTTGTCTTCCATGCTGAGAGGGATCGGAACAACCTGGGTATGCAAATGGACGCCTCGCATGCGGCTGATTTCAAACGCTACACAAGACAATCCATGCTGCTTGTACATTTGACGCAGAGCCACCAAATATTTGTGCAGTTCCAACTCACTTTGTTCCTGGCTTTCATCGGGAATACCCTTGGGGGTCGCAACATGCGGGATTGGGATGATCAGAGCATGGCCCGAGCATGCCAATGTGCCGTTGTGTTGTGCCGTGGTTAATGGACCTTTAGCTAATGCTAAATATGTCTCGTCGGCAATCGATACGATCAGGTTTTTATCCACATCCGGACACGACAAGCAAAAGAAACACGAATCTGGAGTCACTGGTCTCCGTTTAGTTTTCTTTTTGGACTGAAATTCTTCGCGTCTTGCTCGTTTGAACGGTCGGGCCCATGGGTTGTCGGTAGTACCGGCAGGTAATTGATCGTCCTTGACCGAATCGATCGTGAATGCATAAAACCATTTGCTCTTAGAGCCAAACCCAGCCAAATCGATAAACCGGGTATATTCTGTATCGTTCCATTTGAATGGAGGTCGTTCTGAAAAATCTCCACCGTCAGACACAAAGCAGTATCGTGGTTTGCATCTGTGCAACGCATCTTTGACCGCATCTGACGTATTTGCAGTCCTATCGAGCCCCGATGGCCACTGATCCGCAATCAATATATCCAGCTCTTTCGATGGAATATCCTTATCCATAGCCGAACCTATTGTAATACCACCACTGGTAGTAATTGGCGCCGACGGCTTCACCACACTGGCGTGATCAGCCTTGCCTAGCGTATACAACGGGATATCAGACTCGACGTTTGGATCGACATCCCCAAGTACAATCAGCACATCAAATGGACCGTTCTTCTTGTTAATTGCATTGGCTTTTTGGATCGCCTTAACCGAATCTCCACGGCCAAGCACCAATACCTTCGTCTTCATGATGGATGTGTGGTGTGTGATGTTGAAAACTTTAGGAGCCTCCCAGCTCATGGGCTATGTAAGGGGAGCGCTATAACCGCAGTAGGAAGAGCGCTATGGCCTTTTTTTTTTTTTTTCTTTCTGTACAGTCATCAATATATTAAACAACAAATACTATAAAATATACTAATACGCTAATTACCCAGGTTCACGGTGGGGAGGAAAAGCCGCTTACGGCTCAAAAACCTCACCAAGACATTAGTGCCGCTCCGCTGTCCGTCCTCCGCGGCCAGAGTCCCAGATTGAACGACAATAGAGAATTATAAATATATATATATTTTGGCTCGCTACGTACACTTGATATTCTTGGTATTCTCGCCACGCTTCAAATTTTTTTTTGGCTCGCTTCGAATCGCTCGAACGTAGCTTGATATCATCAGGCTAGCCAAGGCAACTTGCTCACCCACCAGAGCATTACCGTTGTCGAGAGATAAACTCCTTTTCAGTGCCAGGAACAACACCAACACTCTTACCAGCAGCCACCCGCTTGGCAGTCAATGCGGCAATCACCGCCGCACCAACACCAGAACCATCCTCGGCAGCAACAATCTTTACCGGATAGTCCTTTAGCTTCTTAATATCCCAGTCGAAAATCTCCTTCAGAGCTTGAGCACCTCGCTCCTTGAAAAATGGGTACTTGTTGAACACAGACCCATCGGCACCGGCATGGGCCTGGGTCATGCCAGTTTTCTTGCAAATGGCAGCAACACCACAAGCAGACAACCGGGCCGACCGAGTACCAATCAATTCAGCCAATCGTCGAATCAATTTCCGTTCTGGCTCCGTAGTTTCCAAATTCAATTTCTCTTTGAACAACACTTCAACTTCGGTCAAATTTTCCCATGGATCGTCCTCAATCTGAGACAAAAACGACGAGTCCAAATGATAAGCAGTATTCAAATGGCCGATATCCTTCTTTTCAAATACAAATCCTTCATCGTGAAGATCCACCAGAACCAATCGCAAAACTTCACCCAAGTACAACCCAGCAACCATCTTTTCAAATGCTTGTTGATGAGGTCGAGGCGAGTCTTCGTCAATCTTGACATCATACTTGGTCCGTGGCAAAACGGCATGCTCGTTATCAAAAGCACCCCATTCACAATTGATGGCGATTGGGTTCTCGGGATCAATGTCTTTGGGAACGAGACCATCCAACTTTGGAATGTTCTTGATCACTTCAAAGTAAGCCGCATTGCACCCAGTACCGAAAATGCACCCCATCTTGGTCATTGGGTCGGCATAGTTGGAAGCAACCAAGGTACCAGTGGTATCATTGATAATAGCAGAAACAGTAATTGGTACACCACGTTTCTTCAGCGCAGCTTGAAGCATAGGTTGGACATCGTGGCCCTCAACCCCATCGATATCGAACCCTTTGGTCCATCGCTGAAGAATACCTTGACCAATACCCGGTTGAGTGCATGGATACGAAAAAGTGAACCCCAAGTGAACATTGGTTAGTTCTTCATCAGGATGATTGGAGGCAAGAAACTTTTCCAAGCATTCGGCAATATACTCCCACAGCTCATCCTTGTTGCCTGCCTTCAACTGAGGTGGCATGTGGTATTTGGATTGAGTAGTATCAAAGTTTCGAGCACCATCCAGAGTGATTTCAGCAACTCGCAAATTAGTGCCTCCCATATCCAGAGCCAGGAATGTACCTGATTCTGTTCCGGATGGCCAGTCCAATACCCAGGTTGGATTCATTGGCTGAAGTTTAGAGTTAGCTTATCTGAAAGAGATATACTTACAATCGATCCACCTTCCATGGTCAATCCTTTGCCCAATTCTTTGACGAAATGGTCCGTAATGGCTTTTAGAGTTTTGGTGTCGACGGTGAAAATCTGTTCCAATTGAGCAATCTGCTCCAACAAATCACGAGGCACATCAGCCATTGAACCCTGATTCACTCATGTTAGCATTTTAGGTTTTTTGTTTTGTTTGGTTTCAGGTCGAAAATATCGAATATCCAGTGCCATAGACCATAGACCAACTGCGAGCTCTGGCTGAAGCTTGATAGCAAGATCGATTCATACCTTTCGGGATGGAGGCTTCCGAGGACCTAGATTAACCATTTTTTGTTATAGTAGTGTCTGAAAAATAAAAAGAGCAAAACAAGACAAGATCTAGAGCAAACGGCCGACTTTTATACACAAGGTAAGGTGTCTTTTGTTATTTTCCACGTTCCGAAACAGTCAAGTGGAGAGAGAGGAGAGACACTTCTGTTTGTAGTGATCCCTTCTCTGACCCCCGATCTCCCAGGGCAGGGATCGAAACCGCATTGACTGAAAAATTGGGGCTTTGTTTGACAGTGCAGGAAATCCCAGCCTGTGGCGCGTTTCGTGCTGCTGCAGCTTGCTACTTTGGGCGCGCCTTGTTTGCGTTTGCCTTTCGAATGTCCCGGGCCGGTACGCGAGGCTCAGCCACATCCGGGTAGCACTTCTTGGGATCACATCGTCGGTGATGATGTGAGCAGAATGGACAGCGCTTGACGACAAACAACACAATGAGCGACGACGCGGCAACAGAGATTCCTCGAGTTCCAGACTACGAGCTGGCCGATCATATTTTCGTATTAAAGACTCCGGCTCTTCAATTGCAGCATGCTGCGAGCCAAGAAAAGCTGCTCAACGCCATCAAGGAGCGAAACTTGGCGCCGCTGTATTACTATTTGCACGCTGAGGGGCTGCCGTCGATCCAGTGGAATGAGGCCGAGTACGCACGAATGAAAGGCGAAAACGACAAGCGAGTAGAAGAATTGGAAAAGAATATTGCCAAGGCGGTGGAAGAAGAAGAGGAATTGGCGTTGGTGGAGAATTGGGTCAAACTGGGTGAATATTATGCTGAGATTGGTGATCGGGAAAAGGCCGAAACGACACTTCGAAAGGCATTTGAAAAAACTGCCAGTTCTGGGACCAAAATCGACATCTCTCTGACTATTATTCGAATTGGGTTGTTCTTCGATGACAAGCCATACGTTGGTAAGGAATTGGACTCCGTCAAGTTGTTGATTGAACGGGGTGGCGACTGGGAGCGACGAAATCGATACAAGACTTATAACGGGTTATATCTAATGTCGACACGACAATTCGATGAGGCTGCTACTTTGCTGATCGAATCTTTGTCGACGTTTACATCTACCGAGGTGTCGACATATGAAGAGATTGTTCAATATGCCGTGTTGTGTGGTGCCATCTCACTCGACCGAGTTGATCTCAAACAGAAGGTGGTCGATTCGCCAGAGGCATTGTCATTGTTGCCTACCACTCCTTTGTTGGAGCCGTTGACCACCATGACTAACTCGCTATATACCTGTGAATATGGATCTTATTTCCAAGCGCTGGCCCGAGTTGAAGAAGAAGTGCTGCGAGCCTCGCGATATACCGCTCCACACGCCGCCTATTATGTGCGGGAAATGCGACGCAAGGCATATGCGCAATTGTTGGAATCGTACAAAACGCTCAGTATGAAGAGTGCTGCTGAGGCGTTTGGCGTTTCGGTCGACTTTTTGGATGCCGACCTGTCCAAGTTTATTCCTCAGAACAAGCTTAATTGTGTGATTGATCGGGTCAACGGCATCATCGTCACGAACCGACCCGACAACAAGAACGCACAGTACCAAAAGCTGGTCAAGGACGGAGATGCCTTGTTGACCAAGCTGCAAAAATACGGAGCAGCAGTGCGGCTTTCTGGCGCTGAGCGTTAAAAACTAGTTCTAGTATAGAAGGTTTTAGAGTTCAAAAAAATGCATTCTGTCGCCCGTCGAGTATTAATCCCTGGCAGGTTCTATCTCCCGACACCCCCGTTATCTCAGCATCAACATCATCATAATCACCAGCACCAGCATGAACGCCATGGACATTATCCAGGATTTGGATCTACTGTCCACGTCATTTACAGCTGCGGCTACATATGGGGGGCAAGTTCCGGCTACGCCTACGCCGGACATGATGCCTGGAGGAGGAGGAGATGGTGGTGCTAATAGCACGTCCGATTTTGTGCTAAAACGAGCTGCCAAATCGTTCATGTATGCAGTTGCCCAACGGGCATCGCAGGCAGACGTATCTCCAGAACGACATATGACTGCATTTGTAACATATTTGGTGAGTCCCTTTGCGCTGCTATGTATGGGGATGGCTATAATCTTGAACAGGACCATGGTTTTTGCGACTACCCGGCGACCTACGGAGCTGCCTTTATCGTATCGAATCTTGTTACGGGCGGTGGCTATATATTCTTTAGCATCTCAGATGTTGCCTTTACTGACTGCATTGAGTTGTACTGCACCAACTGGTCTTGGTAGGTACGTTCCGTCGTGGCTCGGTGATGAAGAATGTCCGTCGCCGCCCATTCTATGGGACTTGTACAGATCTATTTGCATTGGACATTTTATCGAAACGTTTTCCAGTGTCATCCAGGGTCGAATTCCGTATTCAGAGACCGGGATGACCTTGTTTGAGTACTCTGTGGCATTCCAGGAAGTGCAATCGGGTCAAAAGCTGTCAGTGGAGATTATTGTGGTGTGTTTATTGAGTGCATTCAGCCAGCTGGCTCTGCATCTACAAGGCATGTTTAATTCTTATAAATACCGACTGGTTCCGTCGACAGTATTTGGGGTTACTTTCTTGGCATATTTCGCCTGGGCAACATATCAAGGCCGGCTACTTAATTTCCCGTCCATTTGTGTTGTGGGGTACCTGCCGCAGCTGGCCATCTCCTTGGTCGTGTTGATTTGCGGTGCCATCTATGGACTGGCATGTATTGTTGCTGGCGGCCCAACCAACATGCAAACATCGATGCGATCTTTTAGCTGGGATATGAGCGAGGACTTTTATACATGTTTGATGAAGCTTGGGGTGTTGGCGTTGACGTCTGTGACACGGGCGACGTATCTGACCGAGGCAGCCACGCTGAGCACACCGCTGTATACGTGGATCGAACGACAGGAAATATCGCGACAGGTGGGTAACGCCAGTCCATATCGAAACGAAGTGACGTCGTCGCCGTTTTCTCAATCTTTTGCCAGCACGATCAAGCGTCAGAGTGGTGGTCCATCGGGAGTGCAGATAGTGAACCGGCTGGTGAGTGCTGCTCAAATGGTGCATGCATTAGGGGTTGTGTTGGTATATGCCTGTTATCGGTTTGCCCGGGACAACCTGCGACGGCTGTTTGGTATGCCTATTCGAACGCCTGCCGAGATCAAAGAACAAGAGGTTGAAGACGAGATTATACATTTGCGGAGTCAAGTCATTTATGCATGTCTGAACGACGAATATCAAGGCTATGTCCGGCTGTTGAACGGCGAGGTGATCCCTGATTTTGACGACTCAGCCGACTTTGTCCCTGATGACGGTAGTGATTTCAGTGAAGGTGGAGAGGAATATGAGTCCAACTATACTTCAGAAGTGGAGGACGAAGTGTACATGTCGGATGCGGCTCAGAAGCGGCGACGCGCTGCGGCTATGCCGCAGCCGCAGCCGCCACTTCAAGCTAGGTCATCGACATTAGGCGAGCTATATGACTTGGTCATGTCTACACCTGATGCATTGCTATCTTTGTTAGTACCGCAAACGCAGGATGAGGCAGAAAACGCGCAGATCTTGTCGTCGCATTTGCAGCAGCCGCGGCTCACGCGGTCGCAATACTACGACATGCATCGCAACGACGCCAACGCCGTTCTCGAGCTGATCCAGGAGCGTCGGTCGTCTACGGCATTTAAGTCGACAGGAGAGATTCAGAACGTGTGCGTTGTGTGTCAATCCCATCCCCGAGAAGTGGTGTTGTGGCCGTGTCGATGCTTTGCATTGTGTGAAGAATGCCGGCTGGGGCTTGCCATCAAGAACTTCAAGGGTTGTGTATGTTGCAGACGAGATGTGGAATCATTTTCGAGAATATATGTTCCATAGTTATGTAATGATTATTGCAAATAAATTATTAACGGTAAAAGTCTGGCCGCTTGACGTTGACGCCGTATTCTGCCAGCGCATTGCCCAGGTCCTCCATAGTCAGCACCAGTTTTCCCTGGTTTTGGCTGCTTGAACCACCACCAGCTGCTCCGGGTCCGGCTGCCAGAGCTCGGGCTCGTGCTTGTGGGTTCTGGGCGCTAGCCAGAGAACTTGATGATCGGATGCGTGAGTATTGGTACGCGTCTGAAGCGATGTCCGACACGAATTTCTGCGTAGCCAATGCTAGCAATCGTTTTCTGTCATATCATGTTAGTGGGGTGAACTTAGGAAGGGACATACATTCGACGGTCGCTGGTTTCAAATCCAGACTTGGCGAGATAGTAGTCGGTCACGGCATCGGGAATCTGTCTCTGAGTTAGTTATCACTAAAAAGAAAACGCACAATCGGAGCATGCTCATCCATAGATTCTAGAAACTCTTTCAAGCATTTGTCTTTTCGTAGCAATGACGGCTGGGGTGCTGGGAATGGGTCTGGCACTTGTTCGTCGTCGCCATCCTGTTGGTTGTCGTCGGCAGCATCAGCAGGGGCAGCGGCATCACCATCGGCCGGCACTTCGTCATCATTTAACACTTCGCTATCAACATCTTGCAATTCTGGGTCGGCCAGAATGTCTTCAGCATCGTTCATGTCCACATCGTCCTGGCTCATGGTTTTGTCGTCGGTGTGGTGTTGAAACTTCATGGTCGGCGCTTTGGGAACGGTGAAAAGTCACGTGCGTACCCGTCAGCCCGCCGCGAGGATATTTCAAATCAAGGCCGCTCTGAAGACGTCCTTCTTCACCTTTACGCCTCTTCATAGCGGCATATCCGACCACAATTCTTAGAACCGTGAGCAGATCCACTGCTCGACTTTCTCAATTGACACGACAGTTTATTTCTACTAGTACTACAATGGCTCCAACTCCTAAACACTTCGACTACCTGGTTATTGGCGGTGGGTCTGGCGGGGTTGCATCTGCCCGACGGGCCGCTAAACACGGTGCCAAAGCGTTGGTGATTGAAGGCAGTCGACTTGGCGGCACCTGCGTGAACGTTGGTTGTGTGCCGAAGAAGGTGATGTGGTCTGCTTCAGATATGGCTGGCAAGCTGCAACAGGCCAAGAGCTATGGGTTCGATGTGGATCCAAACCTGAGCAAGACGTTTGATTGGGTCGGGTTCAAGGCCAAACGAGACGCCTATATCAAGCGATTGAACGGCATCTACGCCCGAAATTTGGAAAAAGAAGGCGTGGAATATGTATTTGGGTGGGCCAAGTTCAAATCTGACAAGGTTGTCCAAGTGGCATTGCGAGATGGTGGTGTGGAAGAATATACTGCTGATCATATTGTGATTGCAGCTGGTGGCGCTCCATCGATTCCTACCGGTATCAAAGGTGCTAAACATGGTATTACCAGTGATGGATTCTTTGAATTGCCGGAACAACCAAAGAAGGTTGCTATCATTGGTGCGGGCTACATTGGTGTTGAATTGTCTGGTGTTTTCCACGGATTGGGTACTGAAACCCATTTGTTCATCCGAGGTGATACAGTTTTGCGATCTTTTGATCCAATTATTGGTGACAATGTCACTGCCTTGTATGAAAAGCATGGTGTCCATGTGCACAAGCAGTTGAAGACCGAAAAGACGGTGGTTGAAAAACTGGAAAATGGCAAGCTCAAGTTTTCGTATCAAGACATTAACGGCACCGGGTCGATTGAAGTCGACACTGTGTTGTGGACCATTGGTCGAAAGCCATTGACTGAAATGTTGAATGTTGAAGAAATCGGCATCAAGGTCGACAAGTTGGGCCGAGTGGTGGTGGATGACTATCAAAACACCAACTTGAAGAACGTCTATTCCCTGGGTGATATCACTGACACCCGGTTCGAATTGACTCCAGTGGCCATTGCTGCCGGACGAAAGTTGGCCAACCGGTTGTTTGGCGGCGAGCAGTACAAGAACCTGAAGCAAGACTTTTTCGACATTCCCTCGGTCATCTTCTCACACCCAGAATCTGGGTCAATTGGGTTGACTGAGAAGGAAGCGGTGGCCAAGTACGGCCAAGATACCATCAAGGTTTACCAGTCCAAGTTTGTGTCCATGTTCTGGGCGCCATTTGAACAAGAAGAGAAGGAGCCTACCGTGTACAAGATTATTTGCCAGGGACCAAATGAAAAGGTGGTTGGGTTGCACTTGTTTGGAGATGCATCGGCCGAAATCCTCCAAGGGTTTGGTGTTGCGGTGCGAATGGGTGCTACCAAAGCCGACTTCGACAATTGTGTCGCTATCCATCCTACTGCCGCTGAAGAATTGGTCACTATGACCTAGTACTAGATATAAAATTTTATTCCGGGCGTACCGATTTAAGCTTGTCATCCTCGATCAGAGGCATATGGAACCGCAATGCACATAACGACCCGCTTCCTAGATTCACCCTTGTGACCTTAGGGCCTACCACCACTGGTTTGTGCCACTGTGATCGCAGGTAGTACTGCAAGTACCACGTAGAATTTGGCAGCACAATCTGCTGAGGCACCTTGTCCAACTTGCTCAATTCTCCTCTAATCGTCAGGCATGGCAACTGATCATGGTTTGCCTGGAAAAAGTTCTCCATCTCGTCGACAGGGCCCCGGATCGTCACCATGTCCATGGCATGCGGCAGCCGCAGCGTGGATCGTTCCAGGTCTTTCGATAATATCAGATCCACACACATCACGGTGAGCATGCGGAGCTCAATACTGCATGCGTGCCGCATCCACATCCATCCTGGAACTGTGCCGTTGTTCTTGCACATGTCAATGCCAAGCAGCTTCTCGGGAAGCATGAAAGCGGCCGACGGCGGGTGTGCGGCGGATTCCATGTAGCATCTGAGCCGCACCGTTCGCACCACGATCGCCGGGTTCAGCACCAGCACTTTCAGCAAAATCGCCGCCAACTGGGAATCACGAGCTCGGTCCGCTGGGTGTGCATAAGCGTCGTATTGCACTGGCACATACGCCACCACATGATCGAAGCTCTGCACCCGCTCACGCCATTGCCCGGATCCGAATCGCGATAACACCGCGCTGTATCTATCGCCCCGCACCAGAGTCAGGCGACTGTTGTGGAATAAGTGCTCTATTTGCGACTCGCTCACTGTGTGGCGGTGCGTGTGGTCGTCCTCGCAGCCCGTCACCATGTGTGCAAACGTATCGTCAGGGTCCCCCACCGCCTTGATCACCCCATCCAGGTTGTATTTGGTTCCCGTCTTTTCTTCATGGAAGACAGACGGAAACCCTGCCATTCGTGCAGTTCGAACAGTGAGATGGCTCATAGAATAGCACACGTCGTCATGACCCAGCACCAACGTGCCTCCTACATTGATCGCATGGTAGACCCGTTGGCAAGTCCGGAGAAGACTGGAGTACGTCTCAACGGACAGGTGTTCTGCCACGATCTGCAGCAGTTCCACAGACAGCTTGATCCGTTTGTTGCGTTTCTGACGCATGTTGTTGGGGTTGAAAAAAAAATTATCATCGATAAAAATACATTTGCTAATGATTATACATGCCGTATTGAGATAACTGCAATTATTCCGCAGCCGCTTCTAATGTCTCCTCCACGTCGTCTTCGGCCTGCTCCTCAGTACGACTTAGGTTGCTATGCAGAGTATATTCCTTCATGAGCGCCGCACACAAGGTGGCGATGGCGGCCATGGCCAGTGCTAGCCCGAGCACCCACCGGGCGGCCACCAAGTACGACTGGATAATGTCGTCTTGGAACTGCAGTGGCACCTTACGAATCGCCTCGACAGAGTCAAGCACGCGGTGGATTGCCTTGTCGCTGCCGGGCCCATGCACTCGACTGTCTAGCTCGGACCGTAGTACATTTTGGAACACGGCCGACCCGATTGACACCCCCAGAGTGGATCCAACACCCCGGAATGCGTATGAAATCGAGGTGGTCACGGCCTGGAACTCGTGCGGCACCGAGGCGATTAACGATAGCAGAGTCACCGTGAGCATGGACGCATATCCAAACCCGTTGCACCACAACGCCAGGTAATGCAGCCATTCTGGCGTGGTCTGGGTGAAATTGAGTGCCATAGAGATACCAATCAGGAAAATAAACGGCGACATGACTCCAAGCATGTAATACTTGCCGGTGTGTTTCATGTAGTAACCAGCAAAAAACGACCCCACGCCCGTACCGGCAAACTGGCCAAGCAGGGTCCGCCCCACCTGCGACGCAGTCATGCCGTTGACAGACGCAAACAGAATCGGGATAAAAAATAGCGCCATATACGCCGCCATTGTCGCAAAGAAATTCGTAAAAGAAGACGCACAGATGGTGCGGTTAGAAAACAACCGCACCGGGATGATTGGCTCGTTCGCAATGTACAACTCGACATAGACAAACACGCATCCCATAAGCAACCCCAGCACAGAGGGGCCAATAATATACGGACTGGACCATGGCAGTTGCCGCCCGCCGGTCGAAATGGCAAACATCAGCAACAACAACGAACCAACTAGCGAGAACGCACCGGCAAAATCGATTCGTTCAAACCGGCTAGCTTTATTCGGCTGAGCATCGCCTTCTCTATTCAGCAAAGGCGACGTTTCATTCGAATCCTTAGCAGCAGTACTTGGCCGGAAAAACACATACAGCAGCACAATGGATACGAAAACGATTGGCACTTGAATGGTGAACGCCGCACGCCACCCCCAGTTATCGGAGATGATCCCGCCAAGATACCCCCCTAATGCACCACCAGTGCCGAAACATAGATTACCTATCCCTTGCAAAACACCCCGTTTTCTCAAAGGAACTAGATCACTCACAGCGATAGTGCTCAAGGTCAACATGCCCCCGCCGCCAATGCCCGAGATGACTCGCCCGATCACCAGCACCTCTAGGCTCTCGCTGTACCCACACATTGTGCAGCCGATAGCGAACATGACATTGCAGAACAAAAGTACCTCTCGGCGGCCATAAATGTCAGAAATCTTGCCAAATAGCGGCTGGAACGCAGCACAGGCAACCAAATACCCGGTGGCTATCCATGCGACTCGTCCCAACTCTTCTAGCTCACTAGCGATATGACTAAGTAGCGATGCCACCACTGTGCCATCCAAAGCAGCCAAAAAAACCCCAAAGTACATCGACCCGATGATCACCGTCAGTCTTGCTTTACTGATTTCCTCTGACATGGTGGTTGAGTCACAAAGTGTGGTTGTCAAGAGTCCAGGATGATGATGCAGGCTATCAGAAAGGTGGAGCGGGGAGGGCAGGCACCTAGCCGAGCCGATGTCGCAATATCAAAATTTCAAGCTTATTGTGCATCGGATTCCTAAGTCCCGATTATCTTTGGATCGAGTCGCCTATACCCGGTCCGTTTTCTTATAGCCGCCAGCCGCAGACATATCACCAACCGCAAGAATTACAATATATTAACAAACATAACAAAATAACAACCGGACTAACATATAGTAGTCCAAAAAAAAGAATGTAATAAAAACGCCATCCGTAATAATGCAAAAAAAATATTTCAAATTCAAAATCACTACTCTTGACCAAACCCTACTGTTTCTTCAACAGCCAAAGTTAGCTTTTGCACTAATGAATCATAATCCTTATATGGCGGCAAATCGACACGATTGAAACATGTGTGACTCTTGGGCAAATGCTGAGCCTCACCAGCCTTTTCGATCGTAAACCGTCGAGGACCATCAGACCCTTGCAAGTCTTTGAACCCATTGACCGGGATTCGCGAAGTACCGGTGGTGAATTGCAACAACCGAGACTTTTGCTCACCGTCATATTCTCGAATACACTTCCAAAACCATTGAATCACTTCATCGCTTTCGGTATACCCTCTATAATCAGTATGCTTCTTCCAATCATCAATGTCAATATCAGCAATACCACCAATCAGCAATTCCAATTCTCGCTCATCAAACACATTGACCAGTTCTTGCGGAATCAACTCATTAAACCCGGTGACAAAAGCATTGAATTGCTCTTCAATTCGTTTGGAAATCTTCCACTCAGTAATCAACTCAACATATTCATCCTTGTTGTCGTTTGTAACTGGGATATCCCGACCGTTTGGTTTCAAATCAACAGTCACAATCTCGCCAAATTGATCATCTTCAACCGAGAAGGTCAATTCCAAAATATCAGTGATATCATTGTCTAATGTCCATTCCAGAGATCGATACATTTCTGCATCCACCCCATCCATATCTGCCAACACAACCTTCTTTTTCAAAATCATCTTGTAAAACGCTCCAATGAAAAACGCATCCAAAAACCGTCGGTGGAAAATAGCCAACCCAACGCATCGACCGATGAATTTAAAGTAGTTCAAATGCTCGGGATTGATGCCAGAGTGAGGATTGATCTGCAACGTGTAATTGTCATGAGCAGAGTATTCAAACAGGCAATAAAACGGATTGAACATTTCATGCGACAACAAGAAGAAGAATTCACGAGAAACCCCACCATAATCCAACCCTTCTTCACCATCAAACTTGATCATTAATCGCTTCTTCAAGTCTTGAGGTGATTGTCTCATCACTTCTTGATACGAATCCTCAAAAATGTGATCTCGTCGAACCTTGATATGACACTGGCCAGGCAAGATTCGCAATGCAGGTTGCGAACGGAAATAAATCAGCTTTCTTCGGAAATCTCGCTTGTATTGTGGCACATTTTGATCAAGACTGGACGGCAACCGAGGATCATCCCATGTCGTTGTCTTGGTATTGTGATCAACAAAGTACACTCGAGCAGTGTTGGTGAGCCGCATTTCCCATCCACTTGGCAACGGTCCCAACTGTGAAACTGGCTGCTGTTGGATCGTGGTGTTGTTTGCATTGGGTCCATACATTCGAATGTATTGCTGCCGTCGTGGATCAACCCAAGTAGTAGTTCGGGTATTGTGGTCAACAAAATATGGCCGCCCTTCAGGAGTAAACCGCTGCTCCCATCCAGATGGCAATTCGCCCAATCCTGCTGTAGTACCGTTATTGTTCATCATGGATGTCACATTGTTATCATTATTTGGAGTGGTGGCAGCAGTGGTGGTAGCACTTTCTCGAGGGCTGTTTGACCCAAAGGAAGTCCCCGACCCTGGTCGTGGAGATGTACCTCTACTTGGATCTTCCGGTAAGGTACGATTCTGATGTCGCAATCGTTCAACATCGGTTTCATGTTGTCGAGCGATTCGTTGATCAGATTCCGAAAAATTGCTCGCTGGTCGAGTCCATGTTGTTGATCGGGTATTGTGGTCGACATAGTACGTTCTACCAAGATTATCAGTTCGTCGTTCCCATCCAGTCGGTAAACGTCCCATCTGGTCCTCAAACGAAGACATTGGTCGCCCATTGCTGTTTCCGGCAGGAACTGCCAATAAGTCGCTATTAGCTGCGGCGGGTGGTGGTTCCGTGGCGGCGACGGCAGTAGCCGGAGAGCCAGGTGGTGGACCAGCATTGGATGCATGACCAATTGCTGCTGATGTCGACGGCGTTGAAGTATTGGCAGCACCAGCACCATTTCCATTTCGAATCGGTTGATCAATATTCGTTGAAAGATTAAAAATAAGCTTACCAGCAACAACCAAATTGTCGTTGCTCTTTTTCAAATCTCGAGTAAGCATTTCATCGCCACCAGCATTGATGTCAATAGCTTCACCCGTAACAATATTGATGACCCCAAGAAACCCTTGATCCTTCTTTTTGAACTTTTTATGATCAAATATTTGTACAGCCAAAATGCTTCCCCGGGAGACGTCACTTGAGATATTGTTAGCACAAGGCAAAAAAAAAAAAAAAAAAAGCCACTTACAAGTCAAACGACTCATTCCAATACGGATTGAGTGTTTTTCTAATCACCGAGGTGGTCTTTGTTTGACCTCCATCTATAGTGATTACAGCAAATGGATCAGGTAGTCCTATTGTGAGAATGTTAGAATGAATGTTGCTTCGTGTGTTTCATACTGAAAACGTCTCGTTTATAAAGACCATCCGCTGCAATGACTGTAGGATTGTGTTAGTTTTTCTCTTCTTGTTCATAAATTCATACTAGTGACTCTCAGCTTTGTCATTGTATCAAAGTTGCGTCGTAAAGAACCCAGATGCTCTCTTTATAAATGTCGTTGCGAACAAAAATCAGACAGGAGGCGTTTGTATACGAAGAAGAAGAACCGAAAAAAAGAACCGAATGAATCCACAAACCAATATACCAGCTCCTGTAACTATGTCTACTTGTAGTTGAGTCGATGAAGATACAATATCAAGAAGAGCTTGCTGTGGCGGTGAGGGATGGATTAGTGAGTGGGTGTGGTGTGGGTGGAATTGGGCGCTGACGGCTAGCCAAGAGAAGAGGGCTGCTTCCTGGTGCGGTGGGAGCAGTCGAAGCGTGGGCGGCAGGCAGTGCGGGAGAGGGGGCCTATGGCTCTTTGGTCTTTGCCATTTTGCTTTAGTTTTAGTGTATGTACAATGAATAATCGATTATATTAATCAATCAATCCGGAATTACCATCTTCAAACAGCGACTGACGGGATTATAACGATATAAAATACCGAAGGTCAATATGGACACCGCTAAAGAACCTTAGCCGTATAGATCCAGCGCTAGCCGTCGGAGACCGGATTATTGCTGCCGCGAAACAAGGCATGTGTATGTTTCAGCCTCATATCCGCTTATTGAGATGAGCATATGCATTATCAATGGAATAATCGATTTTGGTGCTTTGGAAGCTGGTTTTCGAATCTTGAGAGTCTTGGCGCCACCGGTTCCAAGAAGGCGTTTATCAGATTATCAATTGATTGATTTGCCGATCCGGCTCGGTCGGACAGTCCCAATGACAGCAACCCGCCAAACGAAACATTCGGCTTACCGTCGACAGAGCGGCCCCTTTGATGATACCGAGCTATATCGAGCGAAGCGAGCAAAAAGAAGAAGCTGTACGCAGTGCGTCTTACGAGAAAAGAGATCCCGCTGCGCTCGGCTTTTCCTTGTATCGCTCGATATAGGATCTCGTTTCTCGTAAGACGCACTGCGTGCAGCCTTTTTTTTTTGCTCGCTTCGCTCGATATAGCTCGGTATAGTCAGGCTGGGAGCTTTTGAGCGTGGGAACAGGGCTGGCCGGCGAGCGGCTCACGGGGTGTGTTTTGATGGCTCCAGCTTGTCGTGCGGCGTCGGCGAATTCCGAATTGATAGCGATAAGGGACAGACTTGGTATCGATGACTGTAGCCGCAGATGAACAATATGCAGATTAAGCACCAATAAGGGGCGCATCTCAGCAAGAGGGGCTCTGGACCCCTCTTGCTTCAGACAGGTCACGTTCCAACTAAGAATGAATGAATGGCCCCTTTGATCAATCTGAATCAAACAAATCTAGCAGCCAGCCGTCACCCGACAAAGAATAAGCTTGTGTTCACTTTAATTGGCTGCTTTGTGTCATTCGGACCCTTGAAGCCCCCCACCAATGATGCTGGTGCTGCGCACCAGCAATGTTGCTGGACGGGTTCATCCATCGCATCACTGATTGCTCGGAAACCTCGATAACATACGGCACATGTGGCATGTAGTGCCAATAATATTTCATTGTATCGGGATCTCTAACACGGAGATCCCCTCGTTTCCCCTCGTAACAGATTAATAATCCGAAATGTGGGGAAGTGTGAACCGCATTTGAGTTTCACGAGCCAACCCTGATCAGATCGAAAGCATTCGATGCCTACTCCACATTCTCATAGACCGCCTTGAAAGCTGCCACCATGATGAATTGGCTACGGGATTTTCCTCCAAGTAGCGATCGAAATAAGCTTACAGACTCTGTGTCGATCGCAAGTGGCTCACGAACAGTGGACACTTTATGCGCATGTTTTAAATAATTACGACAATCATATGCAGGCGGTAATCGCACTGAAGATCATACTCTGACCAGTTCGCCACCGAGAAAGGATCAATTTTGTGTTTTGAAACGTGGGGTCTGTTCAGGCTTCCTGGCGAACCCCTCGTTTAAGCAGAGTGTACAGGGATGCAGCTGTGACCGACCCGCAATGAGCTTGAGCGTGAACCTGAAATTGATCCGCGTGCAGCCAGGGTGCTGTACTGCGCTCGGTCATTTCAGTACCGATATCTGTGGGGTTCCCGTTCGAGATCTGCTGCGATGTAAGGTCTGCAGTGGTTGCTCATCGCTACAATCAACCAGCCACACTGCGGCCAATGCCGGATTCGACTCAAAATCAACAATCAAACAAACAGGAAAGAGGTTAAAACATGTCTGGGCATGGTAACTGCTCAATATCTCTATAAAAAACTTTTCCCACGGGTCCCGGATATTAACGTGAGGACCCCGAAAGTGGTGTGATTTCTGTGGTGATAGAAGAGGCGGATGACAGTCCGACGCGTGTGGGAGTCACGGGCTAGGAGAGGCTTTTCTGCTGCATCTAAACAGCGTATGCATGCACCTCGTGCATAAAGGAACTGAATTATAAGCCCAACTTAGAACTCTCAATCCATCCTGATGCATTTGGAGATTGGTCCTTGGTCACGGATCCATCTTTAGACCAGAACCAGAATCGTATTTTCATATCCAAGATCGGCCGTGTTCTGTGTTCCAGTGGTGATCGCCGAGATTGGACCGAGGTATATCAAGATTTGCCATTATGTCTCACTTTTTCGGTCCTTGTTCGTGATCAGGATCAGGATCAGTCTATCCACCGTGATATATTAGGTAAAAGCTGTGAAATATTGAGAAACTAGATAAATAAGCCCACATTAAAATAAAAAAAATCTATCTAATAAGATTGAAGATGCAATAAAACTGTTGATTGGATCTACCACATGTAGCCAATCTTCAATTCCTTAAGCTTGCTAACCAATTGGCCAGTGGTCTTGCTTCCAAAACACTGAGCCTTGGTTTCGTCTGGCAGAGATTTGATGACAGCTTGTCGAATGACACAGTCCAAGTTTCGATAGGCACCGGCGTTGACCAAGTAGTCACCAAGTCCCAAGTCTCGAATGGTATTCTCGACGAGTTGGATCCACGAAGTGAAGATCTTGTGGTCTGAGATTCGGAGTTCTGGGAAGTCCAGCAAGTCCTTGTAGGTTTTGAGGTCGTGCAAGTTCAAGAAGCCGGTTTCCAATTCTTGTTGTCTGATTTCAAAGTTGTCTTGGGCAGCGATCTTTTGCGATTGGATTGGGATAGCGGTAGTCATTCTAATAAATTTCGATTTGATATGATCTGATGAATGGAAAGAAATGGAGGGGGATATGGACCTCCTTTTATAGTTTTGGAAGGTTTTTGAGGAATCGGCATTTGTTTTTGTTGTATGCTGGCACCTGAGGCTGTGAATCAGAAGTTGCGCGGTGTGGCAAAAAAGCTGTGTCGGTAAAAGCAACTATCAGGCGGGGTTGCCATGGCGACCCGCTCACCACTGTGGGCTTCACGCTACGAGTTCCTCTTAGTGTTCTCGGGCCCAGTCATGCTTATGGGGGGCATCGGGGGAGGGTCATGCGTGCATGCTCCTTTCTTTCCCTTATGCACGTTTAAAGCAATCCAAGCATCCATTCATCCTGTTATCAGCGGAAGTTATTATCACCATCCTTCCATATGATTCTTGGTGACCAGTTCCTCCATCGGCTGCCGATCGAAAATGGAAGCACTTGGCGGTCCCTCTCGTGAATACCCCACAGTCTCAGCTACCCAGCCTCAGCCCGTGAGAACTCAGCCTGGTGCCAAGATCCAACATGACCTAGACAATATCATACTGGCCGATAAAATGCTGCAAGTCCAGACGGCGAACCCCAGGATACATCACTACCGAGTTGCCGTCATAGAAATATCCATGCGCCACCTCACTGTACACCCCGACGTAGTCGTCCGATGTGTGCAGGTAAAGGTTCCGCAGCCGCCCGCAGTTCGTAACCAGCGCTCCGACAATATCGATCAGCTGGCGATATGCCGTGATCATGGTCAGATCCAATGCAGCCACTTGCAGATTAGGACATTTGGCCGCTATTGCCATAATGTCTTCTTCGGCCATTGATGCGACGGCGCCGCCACCTCCCGCCGCGCCATGTACGATTAAGCTTTCGAGGCCTGGTGCGGCCGCCACCAAACTCTTGACCATGCAATACGGCGCATTGACGGTGCGGATCTGCACCAATCGCGGATTGCTTGCAGCAATTCGAGTGAGCAATCGCCGCAGCCGCGATCCTCCGTTCTCTTCTTCGCCGCCATCCTGTTCCTGTTCAAGCTCTTGCTGCATGAGCTCATGTGAGCCAATGTAGAAATTGACAAACAGACGCCGCAGCGCCGTGAAGGCAAAGTAGTTCAGAACACACTCGCTCCCCACGGCACTGACCATGGCGGTGAATGACTCAACGTGGGGCGCAGCGAACTCGGTTTCATACGAGATGGACGAGTCGTCCATGCCAAGCTCCCGGACGGAGGCAGGCAGCCACGTGATGTTTTTGCGGTTGTCAATGCGTGCATGCACCACCAGCGAGGTCAGGTGACGGCTGCCGGCAAGAAAGTCGCGGAACACCCCGGCGTCAATTCCCGTATATTCGGAATTATCCACCACCGGCACCGTCGACGACTCTGCGATCTGCTCCGAAATGGTGAACTTGGCGACGCTAGCAGGCAACTGCCATCCGAACATGAGCCGCGTGTTATGCAGGTGGCGGTCCGCATAGCGTAGCACCAAATTGAGGATCCGGCACTGCGTTCCAAGATCCATCTTGTCGCGGAGATCCTGCCAGAACCGTGAGGCTTCGAAATCCAGATTCACTTCGACACGATCCGGCAGTCGAGACAGAAGCTGTTGTACTGCAGGATGTTGGCCGGCTGTGGGATCATTGAGCTGTGAATGAATATCGACCCGTTGAAGATTGGCCATTCGCAATGGCATGGTCTTGAGGAAATAATTGATCACTGCATTGTCCCCCAGATCTGCCAGTTCTTGGCTGTTAGCTGGCTCTAGAACTGAATTGGGCAAGTAGCATTGCATGTCGAATGTCATGATCCGGATGTAATCCAACATGGTCGTATGGCCCGTGATAACTGCATCGCAGAACTCTCGAATCGACTCGGCGTCGTCGAGTTGGATCACCATCTTCCTACAGCAGTGTCGGTTGATGAACTGCTGTCCACAGTGACATAGCGGTTGTATGTATGGCAGCATGTCAGTGCTACTGTTGTTGTCGTCGGACCCTAGCGCTACATGTACATGGTGCCAGATCTGACTAATCAACAGCTGCCGGAACGTCTTGCAGGTCGTCTGCAGACTGGTGAGTTCATCGCTGCCAACATATTCAAAAATGATCCCTAGCACTTCATTGGGAAGGTCAAAGAACATTGTCATTGGGCGGATGTCGGTTTTGAGGATCTGGAATGGCGATGTTATGACATTTTAAGTGGGGGAGCCAAGGAGCCTCCTAGTAGGCCAGCCAGCCAGCTATCCGCAGGGGTATTATCTACTCTGCATGATCGCCCGGCCCACCATGGAATAATATCGCCATGTTGATCCCAAAAATATGGAAAATATGGAAAAAAATATATATATATTAGAGATCGATTATTTTATACTAAGCTACAATGCGTTTCATGAAATCGTGGCCCAGAAGCTCGTCGGCAGTAGGCCGTTTGGTGTGGTCAACGGCAAACGTCTTGCTGAGAAAATCCTTGGCCTGATCGGAACATTGAGGGGGCACGGTGGGGCCCATCGAGTTTCCAAGCTTGAAAATCGCCTGCATCTGTGAAAACTCGGGAAATGGATGCTGTCCAGAGAACATTTCAATAATCAAGCATCCCAAAGACCAAACATCGGCCTTGATTGTGTAAGACGTTTGTTTCACCACTTCCGGTGCCATCCAATACACGGACCCCTGGAGACTCACCCGGTTGGTCAACAGCTTGGCTTCGATCTTCTTGGAAATGCCAAAATCTGAGATCTTGATCCCACCCTTGTTGTCGACTAATACATTGGCACCTTTGATATCACGATGAATAATATTTTGTCCATGTAGATACCGTAGACCCTGGAGAATCTGCCGCACAAAGTTGCGGATCAACGCCTCGTTGAACTCGCCGTATGAGGCTAGCAAGGTCGCCACCGATCCACCAGGCACGTATTCCAGGAAAATATTCAAAAAGTTGCCTTCCGAGTTGGATCCCAAGTATTGTACAATGTTTTCATGTTGCAACTCTCGCAAAATATCCATTTCTCGCTGCAGCGCATCGACCATGGATTTTTTACGTTGAGCAGATTCTTCGTCCGACGGTAGCTCCACTTGCTTGACAGCCATGAGTTCACCAGTGATGGAATTCATCCCCAGGTACACCGTTCCAAAGCTTCCCGACCCAATCAATCGACCCTTGATCCATTTTGTAGGGCCATTCTCTTCCTCTTCCAACTCATCTTCGTCCATCGCCCCATCATCGTCATCGTCATCTTCTTCCTGCTCCAGTTCCAGCTGGGTGGTGCGAGCACTGGACGTAGAAGCAGTGCTCATAACACTATCTCGTTTAACCGGAATTGATGTGGTAGATGCAGTAGAAGCGCGGTTTTGTTGCTTGCGCAAAATAGAAGCCGCATCGTCGGACGACCGATGCCGCCGCATCAAGATGGACCGCCGCAACGACGAGTCATCCTTGATTGTCCCTTCATCGTCGTTGCTGTCCCCACCTGGTGACTGCGGTTCCGGTTCTGCCTCAGGTTCTGGAACTGCAAACGGAGCAGGCGGAGGAGGATTGGTAGGGATTGGAGGAATTAGTGTTGCGGGAGAAGTGGATACGAGTGTTCCTGTACCGTCATAGTCGTCGTCGATGCCAAGATCTGGCAATTGCGGCACTGGTGGCACTTCTTCATCTTCTGGAATGCCCCAGGCCAGAGAGGAGGCAATGGATGCTCGATTGGTGCTGATCCGTGAAATTCGCGACATTCGAGACATTCGTTTAGAGAACCGAATCGAGTTGCGCACGGTAGTTTCGAGCTCTTTGGTGCCGGCTTCTGGGAAGAAGTGTGCCAAGTTTGACGAAATGAGTTCGCTTGGAGGTCGCTGATCCGATAAGCTGCTGAGTGAACTTCTCGTTGATGACCGTAATGACGGTCGTCGTGGTTCTGGGAATATAGTTGCGATATCATCTTCGTCATCGTCTTCATCTTCGTCATCGTCTAGCTTCTTGGTCTGTTCAACACTTGACAATGAGTTTCGCAAAATCTGCTGACTCTTGCTCAGTTGCTTCAGCGTAGGAGTAGTACCATTTGTACAGATCATCAATCGTTTGCGCTCTGATCCTTGCGATGGAGAATGGCAAAGATTGACCAGCTCTTCGTCGGTCAATTGTCTAGTGGTCGTTCCCAACTCATTATCAGCAACATGCACTGTCCAACTATCGGCCGACACATCTTCACTGCCCAGATCCACTTTCTTCAGTGTGCGCAATTTGATCTGTTCTGCAGTATAGCATCCAGAGATATTGACAGTTTTGCTTTGTCCCTGGGCATAGATGACCTTGACGGTGTTCTGCTTTGAGAGCATGACTTGTTCATTTTGAGGCCGCTGGACTACTTCCTGCACCTTGGTGTCGGATGTTGCAGTTGTGGTTAACGGTGCTGATTGAGGCTGTCTGATGCTATTCATTCGACGATTCTTGGAACTGAAATAACCATCAGTTGGAGATTGAGAATGTGATTGCGATGGTGGTGATGCCAAGTTGATAAATGGCGACACGCTTTCTTGGTCCAACTGCTCTAGCGATTTACCTCCTGGTCGTTTTTGCACGCTATTGACTCTCAATGATTTCAATGCCTGGTTGATTCGGATTCTGTCGCCTACCTTTTTTATCCCCATTTCCTTGAGGGCTTGCTGGTCGCATTCTAGCAAGATATCTCCTGTGATATGATTGTCTTCAAACACCCGAAAGTACTGTCCACATTTGATATCCTCCAGCCAGTCCCGTATCTGTCCTTTGTCCCATATTCTGTCACATATTAGCACCACTCTTATTTTTTCTATTCTTACTCAGGATGCCTTGCTTCGTGGGTCATAGCGGGCGGCGCTGTATTCGGGGGAGCCAGCTCGCTATTACGTCTGGGGTCCAATGCAAATGACGTTCTAAACGGTGACAAAGGCGGTGGTGGTGGCAAATACCCTGATCCTCCTGAGGTTCCTGAGGTTGGCCCTGAGCCAGACCCGCCAGGTGTCGTCATTGTTCTTTATATGTATATGCTCTCGTTTCAGATTTGCGGATGAGTGCAGTGTAAGTGGTCCAAAAATATGCCCCCTACGCAGTGCGCACCGATGCCAACGGCTCGAGCTGCCTGGTCCGGGTCCTGCACAAAAGTTTCGAACCTCCGCACTTTGTCCTTTTCTCCACACAGACACAATGTATCTGGTATCTATTATAGTTGTATCGGACACGGCTGCTCATGACAACAGCACAGACAAAGCGTCGCAATTGCTTCAAGAAGCCATCAAAGGCACCAAGTTTGAATATGCAGAAACGGTCTATGTGCGTGATGATGTTGCCGAGATCCAAGAAGCAATCAAGAGTTCGCAAGCTGCTCGTCTAGGTGGATTGGTATTGACCACAGGAGGCACTGGGTTCGGTGCCAGAGATGTCACTCCAGAAGCCGTCGAGCCAATGCTGGAACGACCAGCTCCCGGGTTGGTGCAGGCTATGTTTGCCAAATCACTGGAAATCACGCCGTTCGCAGCTATGGCGCGAACGGTAGCAGGGGTGTACAATCGTGCCATGGTGCTGACTTTACCGGGTAAGCCCAAGGGTGCGGTGGAGAATCTAGATGCTGTGATGAAAGTATTGCCGCATGCCGTCGATCTCATTCGAGGCGACAATTCGCGACGGCTGCATGAGAAAGAAGAGCGACATGGAACTGCCCAGCATGAGCATGACCATTCGCATGCCCATACCCACTCTCATTCTCATTCTCATTCTCAGTCTCATGCACAGTCCCACACGCACTCTCACTCTGGAGCGCATGAAGGGCCGAAATTCCACAAGCTAGTGTCCAACGATCTCACAGCACCGGTGTCAGCTCGAGCAAGAAAGTCGCCATACCCAATGATGTCCGTTCGTGATGCCGAAAACATGGTGTTAAATCATACCCTGGTGCCCAAAAAGACCACCAAAAGCATCTTGGACAAGGATATTGTTGGATGCGTGGTGGCTGAGGATATCACGGCACAGATCAACGTGCCGTCGTTCCGCGCCAGTATTGTCGATGGGTATGCTGTGGTACATTCTGATGGACCAGGTGAGTACGATTTAACTGTCGTGTCGCATGCATCGCCAGCCGAAATCCAAAGTGTCAAGCAAGGCACCATTGCTCGCATCACTACCGGTGCACCAGTTCCGGCCGGCGCCACCGCTGTAGTTCCTGTTGAGGAGACCACCGTAGCCGGCGTTGATGCTGATGGCGAAGAGACGAAAATCCAGGTTCTAGCTGCCGGAGTGGAACCCGGCGATAATGTTCGCGAGATTGGATCCGATGTCAAGCACGGCGACCTGATTGTCGCTGCCGGCACCGAGATCACGTCTACCGGCGGCGTTGTCGGGCTACTGGCTAGCGTTGGTGTCGCTCAGGTCACCGTGTACGCCCGCCCAGTTGTAGGGGTTCTGTCGACGGGTGACGAGCTGGTCGATGTGTCAGAGCGGCTTGCGGGCCGTACACTGCGCGGCGGGGAGATCTGGGACTCCAACCGGCCGTCGCTGCTGTCGATGGTGCGGGCATCTGGAATTGCCACTGCTGTGGACTTGGGTATCGCTCGCGACCGCCCAGGTTCGCTCGAATCGACGCTGAAACAAGCACTGGATCAATGTGACGTGGTGGTCACGTCAGGTGGAGTGTCCATGGGCGAGTTGGATCTGCTCAAACCCACCATCGAGCGTGCACTTGGAGGCACTATCCATTTCGGCCGCGTTGCGATGAAACCGGGCAAACCCACAACCTTTGCGTCTGTGCCATCGACAGGTAAACTGATATTTGCCCTGCCTGGAAACCCGGCCTCTGCAACAGTGACATTCCATTTGTTCGTGCTCCTAGCTCTGCGCAAGCTGCACGGTGCGGCAGAGCCGCACCTGCCGCATGTCGACGTCGTGGTGGACCAAGACATCCCGCTCGACCCTCGACCAGAGTTCCACCGTGTCACAGTCGAGCAGCGTGAAAATGGAGAGTTGGCTGCACTGAGCACAGGCGGCCAACGGAGCAGCCGCATCGGGTCTCTCAAGGGCGCCAACGCGTTGCTACGGCTGCCGTCATCTACTGAACGGGGCCCTGTACTGTCAAAAGGCACCAAAGTGCGCGCCATGCTGATTGGTCACTTGTAGTACAAAGCAAAAGAAAACAAATAGGTTGTGCAAAAACATAGTTATTCATAAATATATACCCTAATGATCATCAATCTTTCAGTTTCTCGGACGCGATGGAGTAGTTGTCGAAGTCATCCTCTCCCACACCATCGATCACCATATTGTCGCCATCATGAACAGCATGACTGACTTGCACTCGTGGGCCCTTGAAGAATTTACGTGCATACACGGCGTACCAGAAGAGCGAGATTGCCATGGGTACAAAGTACACCACCACGGTCCAGTTCATAGAAACCGGTGCCAGGTTGGCTCCTTTGGTTTTTGGCAGACACAGAATTGGAACCATCAGCAACACATACCCGACTGACAAGATCCCAATGGGTCGAGAGAACTTGCCCAGGTTCCAGGGTCCCGGTTTGAACGTGTCCCGGACAAATACAACCTTCATAGCGACCGGCAGAGTGAACGCTACATATGCGGCGATGGCCCCCACAGAAAAAATGGCGCCAATGCTAACGCTTCCAGCAAATGCCAACAGCATGATCAAAATACCGATCACAGTGTTGGCACACACTGCATTTACCGGGGTCTGAGTGTACTTGTTGACTCTAGACCATACATGAGCAAATGGAAAGCACCCGTCTCGAGCGTAGGCATAGCCGACACGCGATGCAGCAAGCATGGATGCCTGGCCCATGAAGAATGCAGCAAAGATAGTCAACGCAGTGACAAAGTACAGTAGGTTGGTTGGTAGCACTTGCTGCAACACTGCGACAAATGGTTGGCCCAATGGAGATGAGATGGCTCCCTTGACATCCACAACCACGTATGCAATTACTATTTGCAGAACCCAGCCTAGTAATCCACCGATACCGGCAGTCATGACAATAGCCCATGGGGCGTTCACTGCGGCGTTGTGAGTTTCTTCGGCCAAATGGAATGGCGAGTCGTAACCAGACATGGACCAAATGATTGAAGTGAACGACATGAGCACGGCCAATCCATCTGGCCAATCAGTTTGGTTAGTGATATCGCCCCACACTTCGCTATTTGTGTTGAACTTGTGAGGTGCCTTCCGCTGGTTGCCAGCCAAGATCACAATCATCACCACAAACACTGCTGCCCCGTTGAGAATGGTACCAAAACTGTTAAACCGGGCCAGAAACTTGGTCGGCAATGACGTGACGAATCCTTGTGCAATCAAAATGAAAGAAGTGAGCAAAAAGATTTGATAATTTTGCGGTCTATATGTCGGATCATGCACTGCTTTCAGTGACAAAATCATGCAAGCCATGCCGTAATCGATCGACGGAGCGCCAGTAACTTGAATGATCCAGTTACTCCACCCGGTGGTCCATGATGCAAGAGGTCCCCATCCATCAGGTGCCAACACGGCCGCCGCATAATACAGCCCGCCCGATGTCGGCATGCTACTACATAGCTCGGCCATACTTGCGGCGACGGATTGGATTCCGATCATAGCTATCAGCCAGCCCCAGCACATTGCCGGTGTTCCAGCTGTGCCAAGGCCATAACTCAAAGTCGATGCAATTGATGGTAGGAGTCCTAGCAATGCAAAAGAAACAGAGAACGACGACCAGAGGCCAAAATGTCGTTGAAACTCGTTCTTGTACCCCAGCTCGTTCAAGGCATGCACATCACCAGCATCTCGCCCTCCGATACCTTTGGCCATTTCCACTGATGACACTTCTGCTATTTGGTTTATGTCCGTCATCTTTGAACTTTGTGCCAGATTTAAAATCCGGAGTAGCAGCGTCTGCGATATATATACACGTTGCCCTCTTGCATATCTCGACAAGCGTTGCCTGCTCGGGGCAAGATCGGACCTATGATCTTCGGTTACTGTGTCTATGTGCGTTAGACTGGATCATAATTTTCAATACGCCTTGCACATCTTGAAGAGGGGATAGTACCCCACCTCCCTAGATAAGCGCACAGACTTGACACGACAGGTAACAGCATTCCAGGTCCGCAACTGGCGCGGGGCCCATGTCTTAGCAGTGACGGCCGGCGCGTATTCTGCCTAATCTTTGACTTTCCTGCAATCCAGCATAGTATATATAAATGAATATCTTGAATCACTCAAGGCGATCTAGATAGGGAAAAAAAAATAAAAAGAAGATGCTTCCCCTCGTTTAATCTTTCACAGGGTCTTCGGAATCTATCGCCGAGGGCGGCTATTTATACCCTGCCTGAATCTCGGAAACGTGGTATATATGTTGAGATCCGATAAGATAATTGTTTTCCTGCAGATCTTGCTAGATCAGTGATATTATTGTATCCCAAGAACTGCCGCCGCCGCTACTGTCTTCCGACCTTGCCCGCCGCACCCACGGATGTTTGCAGTCCGCGGCACAGTGCGGCGGGCCCTCAATCAGGCACCCAAGCGTATGGAACCCCCAGTACAAAACGGCCTTAATTGTAATACAATAAATACAGAAGGCTAACCAAGTTTAAGACTTTACAGGGAGAGACTCTGGCGGCCCGTTGTAGTAAAAAAAAGACACAATGCTCATCATAATCATCAATCTTTCAGTTTCTCGGACTCGATGGAGTCGTTGTCCAAGTCGTCCTCGCCCATACCATCGAGCACCAGGTGGTCGCCATCATGAACAGCATGGCTGACTTGTATTCGGGGGCCCCTGAAGAATTTGCGCGCATACACGGCGTACCAGAATAGCGAGATAGCCATTGGCGCAAAATACACCACCACGGTCCAGTTCATGGAAACCGCCGCCAGGTTGGCTCCTTTGGTTTTTGGCAGACATAGAATTGGAACCATCAGCAATACATACCCGACTGAAAATATCCCAATGGGTCGAGAGAACTTGCCCAGGTTCCAGGGTCCCGGTTTGAACGTGTTCCGGACAAACAAAACCTTCAGGGCAATCGGCAATGCGAACGCTATGTATGCGGCGATGGCCCCTAGAGAGAAAATGGCACCAATGGTGATACTTCCAGCAAATGCCAACAGCATGGTCAAAATACTGATCACAGTATTAGCACATAGAGCATTGACCGGGGTTTGAGTGTACTTGTTAACCCTCGACCACACGTCAGAAAATGGAAAACACCCATCTCTAGCGTAGGCATAGCTGACACGCGAAGCACAAAGCATGGATGCCTGGCCCATGAAGAATGCAGCAAGAATGGTCAACGCAGTGACAAAGTACAGCAGGCTGGTTGGCAGCACTTGCTGCAACACTGCGACGAATGGTTGGCCTAACGGGGATGAAATAGCTCCCTCGACATCCACAACCACATATGCAAGCACTATTTGCAGAACCCAGCCTAGTAATCCACCGATACCAGCAGTCATGACAATAGCCCACGGGGCGTTCACTGTGGCGTTGTGAGTTTCTTCGGATAAATGGAATGGTGCATCATAACCAGACATGGACCAGATGATTGAAGTGAACGACATAAGGACAGACAATCCATCTGGCCAGTCAGTTTGGTTAGTAATATCGCCCCACACTTTGCTATTTGAATTGAACTTGTGCGGCGCCTTCCGCTGGTTGCCAGCCAAGATCACAATCATCACCACAAACATTGCTACCCCGTTGAGAATGGTACCAAAACTGTTAAACCGGGCCAGAAACTTGGTTGGCAATGACGTAATTAAGGCTTGTATTATCAGAATGAAAGAAGTGAGCAAAAAGATTTGGTAATTTTGAGGGGTGTACGTCGGATCCTGTACTGCTTTCAGGGACAAAATCATGCAAGCCATGCCGTAGTCAATCGATGCAGCACCAGTAGCTTGAATGATCCAGTTACTCCACCCAGTGGTCCATGATGCAAGAGGTCCCCATCCATCAGGTGCCAACACGGCCGCCGCATAATACAGCCCGCCCGATGTCGGCATGCTACTACATAGCTCGGCCATACTTGCGGCGACGGATTGGATTCCGATCATAGCAATCAGCCAGCCCCAGCACATTGCCGGTGTTCCAGCTGTGCCAAGGCCATAACTCAAAGTCGATGCAATCGATGGTAATAGTCCTAGCTGTGCGAAAGAAACAGAGAACGACGACCAGAGGCCAAAATGCCGTTGAAACTCGTTCTTGTACCCCAGCTCGTTCAAGGCGTGCACATCACCAGCATCTCGCCCTCCGATCCCTTTGGCTATCTCTACTGATACTTCTGTTATATGGTTCACGTCAGCCATCTTTGAATTATATGGCAGACTTAAACCCAGGTGTAGGAGCGTCTACGATATATATACAGGTGCAAAGCATGCAACCACTATTGCGTATCTCGACAAGAATTGACGAGTCGGAATAAGATCGGTCCTGGCCTATGATATTCGGTTATTGTGCCTGATCCGCCTTGCACAGTGTCTGGCCTTACTTCACTAGAGCAAGGAATGAATGGGTGCATGGACTTGCCTTACAGGGAAACAGCATTCATATATTCCGCAATTGGCAGCGGGGCAGTGACAGCCGGGGCGAATTCGGCCCGATCTTTGATCTTGCTGCAATCAAGCATATATATGTTTATCTTGCGTCAACCAAGGATAGCTCCCCTTAATTGATCTCGTTGTCGTAATTTTTCATAGGGTCTACGTGATCTTTCACCCGCGGGCGCAAAGACCCTGCTCAGCTCTCGGAAGCCTTCCGTATCTGTTGAGACCCGATAGGAAATTGGTTTCTTCTGGATCCACAAAGCTTGGATCTTTCTAGATCAGTGCTATCATTGCATTCGTCTTGGGTCCTAAGAATCAGCCGCAGCTGCAGTTTTCCGATCTCGGCAGCCGCACCCACGCGTCGGATGTGTGCCGCGCAGTGCGGTGCGGCGGGTCCTCAAACAGGCACGCAAGAGTGTGGAAATCCAGTAGAAACGATCATAATAGTAATAAAATAAATATAGAAGCCCCAAAAAAATATAATTCCTACATGCTTGCAAATCCAGCTAAGTCTCTAAGACTTGACAGGGAGAGAATCTGGCAAAGCCTCGGTTGACTCCGGCTCGACACCCTCCAAAGAATCAAAATTGGCATTCAACCCATCCACGTTATCATGAATTAAATGGTTAAATGACACCTTTGGTCCTTTGAAGAACTTTCGAGCATACACAGCATACCAAAGCAAGGACAAAGTCATTGGGCCAAAGTATACCACCACGGTCCAATTCATTCCCTCGGCGGTCAAATTATCACCCTTGCTCATTGGTATACACAAGATTGGAACCATCAACAAGACATAGCACACAGACAGAAACCCGATTGGCCGCGAAAACTTGCCCAAGTTCCATGGACCAGGCTTGAAATTGTCTCTTACAAAAACGACTTTCATAGCCACAGGAATGGTGAATGCGACGTAGGCAGCGATAGCACCAACGGAGAATATAGCGCCAATTGTCACTGAACCAGCGAAAATCAACATCAAAATCAAAATACCAATTGCAGTGTTACCCCACACGGCATTCACCGGGGTTTGGGTGTACTTATTGACAGATGACCATACGCTTGAAAAAGGGAAGCAGCCATCTCGTGAATATGCATATGCGACTCGGGAAGCACCAATCATCGATGCTTGACCCATAAAGAATGCCGAAACAATGGTCAAAGCAGTGACAAAATAGACAAGGTTTGGTGATAAAACTTGTTGCAAGTAGGTTACAAATGGCTGGCCCAACTTACTGTTGATGACGGCCGGAATGTCGGTCACGGTGTATGCAATAGTCAGCTGCAGGGCCCAACCAAACACCCCACCAACGGCACTAGTCATGACAATGGCCCACGGTGAAGACACGGCAGCATTGGAGCATTCTTCTGACAAGTGGAATGGCGAGTCATAACCGGACATGGTCCAAATAATAGACACGAATGACATCAACACCGACAATCCATCTGGCCAGTCAGTTTGGTTGGTGATGTCGCCCCACACTTCCTTGGATGGAGTGAATTTCGGATTTTCCCGCTTGTTACCAGCTAGAATAACAATAATAGCGACAATCAATGCAGCACCGTTCAAGATAGTACCAAAACTATTGAACCGGGCCAAACTTTTGGTCGATGCGGAAGAAATGACACTCTGCACAAGCATGATTGCACATGTCAACAAGAAAATTTGATAGTTAGATGCAGAATAAGATGGATCGCTGACTTTTTTCAATGACAAGATCATAGAGGCCATGCCGTAATCAATGGAGGGACTGGACGTAACCAACACGATCCAGTTACTCCAACCAGTGATCCAAGCCACCAGAGGACCCCATCCCCGCGGCGCTAGCACAGCAGCAGCGTAATACAACCCACCAGAAGTAGGCATACTACTACACAGCTCAGCCATGCTCATGGCGACGCTTTGAACACCGACCATAGCAACTAGCCAGCCCCAAGTCATAGCGGCGGTACCGGCGGTTCCTAGACCGTAATACAACGTTGAAGCGATGGAAGGCAGCAGCCCTAGCAATGCAAATGAAACTGCAAATGTTGACCAAAGGCCAAATTCTCGTTGAAACTCTTGTTTATAACCAAGACTCGCCAAGGCCAACTCGTCGGCAGTCATGACCTGCTTGGAGTTTTGCGGCGATAAGCCGACGTTAGTTTCATTCGATTCGACTCTTTCTATTGTCATGGTGGGAAAGCTGTCCTATGTTGAATCTGGGGAAAACATGGAATCCGGATTGCGCCCTGTATTTATTAGATTTCCCCCTTTCCTTGTCGTAGATGAAAATTGTCGACAACCGATTTCGTCGTGCATAATAAGATGCATGCAAAACCGTGTCCGATCGCCCGAATAGATTCGAGGCGGCTTTTGTGGACTAGCTAGTTGTCAAGTCCATGCGCTGCGCACCCCCTCCGCCCCGCCAGCCGCACCCCCACTCTGAAAATATACGTAGCGGGCCTTGAATCATAATAGCCGACGGCTCACAGTCACTGATTAGATGGGTAGAGACGATTTACCCGCCGAGTGTTATTGGCGGAGATAACAGATGGCAATTGCATTATCTTTGGAACTGGGCCTGGCTTGGCCCGGCCTTATCTATTAAAGATACCTTCATATCTCCCGGTTTCGTTACCAAAAATTCACCCTGAGCGAGATAAGAGCAATAAGGTTATTCCGGTGTGGGTTTTAGTTTAGTCTTCTACAGGAATCAAAATTTTCCATTCGAAGGAAACCCTTCTCCGAGCTCAGGCGTGGTGGCCCTCTTGAGGTTCCCCGCACAAGCCAGCCAACCACATCGCTTAAAAACTTGTTTAAATATTTCATGCGCGCGAAACTACAGTTTCACACGAAGTTTTTAGGCGCACAGCCAGGAGCGATCCCGCCGTTTAAGCAGAGATGGCTGACGCACCACCATTTGAGAGTAGCAGCCGCCGGGGATTGACTCGATGTAGTTTGACTGGGGCATCGGCAAAACTCTGAGCGATGATTGGCCGTCTTGGGCCGGTCACCGAAGTGTCTTGAACTGCTGCATCACCGAAGATGACTTCATATAGCAAAGAAAAAGAGGAGACCTGGTCCTCTATTTCTTACTGCAGCAGGCTAATCCCATACTCGCTCCCTCTCCCGCAATAGAGAGTTGAGGCGGGGGCCACATCCCGAACGGTTGGTAATGTCCATGGGCCAAGCCACATCAACTAGGTGGTGGTATGGGATGTGTATACAACCAGCTTCGCCCTTTTGATCAGGATTGATTCTGTTGCAGACTGCCATTTACAATGAAGCCCACAATTACAGCCTTCAGCGGGGTTTCGAGCCAGCCGAAGAAGGCATATGACGTCGGTATCGCGATCGTAAATTCTGCAATTATGCAGACTTAAGCTAGGATATTGCTCGAGTGCATTTGGAATAACTATCACGATTTGTCTCAATGGCATTATTGGCGAGGGCGAGTGTGAGTGCGAGAACGCCAAACATTGCGCCGCACCAATGTCTCAACCTCATTTTGAGGACTCGGCGCTAAGACTTCCTCCCTGTTCCCAAAGGCCTTCCTTCTCATCCACCACATTTTCAATGGCAGCGTCGAAGATTATTGGTCACCCATGGCTGGGTAACGGCACGTCAGCCAATTGGCGAGCCAAGCTCGAATCGCTGGGGATTACCAACGACGTTCTTCATTCGGCATTTGCTACACAGCCCACCATCATTGAGCACGATATTGCTGGAGTCACCTTGACTCTAGCTCAAACGGTCGACATTTTGCTGCAGCGTGCTGAGAGGGATGGCGCCTCGGCGGAGCGGACGACAACGGAGATCCAGAATGCCAAGGACAAGCTTGTCCTGGAGCTATTTGAAAAGGTTCAAGTTGAGGACCACGAGAGCAATCTCAGAGGCATGGGGATTGAATGGCGTATGTTTGACACCAAATGGATGCTATTGGCTATGGATTCAGACTATTTGGATCTCAAGTTGAAGAACCTTGATCATGTCATTGCGGGTACCACCATCCAACCATGGATGAACGAGCCAATCTCGGCTTCGAACGACTGCAACAAAATCGCCTCGCGGTTCTGGAAAGACGCCACCAGCGCGCCGAAAGTCCACGTAGGAGTCACGGGTTACACCCGTCAAGACCACCACAGCGACAAACAAGCACGATGGTTCCAGGCTACCTTGGCTGGCAAGGTAGGGGCATCATGGTGCGGTGAATCCGATGTCTACAATGTTGTGCAAACATGTGCTGCCTATACCAGCACTGTTGTGGGCATGATCCTTGAATGCGACGACCCTGCAGGCGATACCCCACTACCACCTTGGTGGGTTATTTTCAAACGAGTGTGTGAGAGCCATGGAATCAGTTATGCAGTGTTCGAGCGTATCCAAGATCTTGCCAAGGAGAATTTTCAAGCGCTCAAGCAACAGTTAATCTACCGATATATGGCCAGTTCCTCCGACACCTTCACTATCAACTGCTGCGGCGTGGATGTGTGCCATTTGCATATCGACTTGGAGAGCCAAATCGACCAGATCGAGAGTCAATGCGGCATGATTCGTAACCAAGGCACATTGCAATATTGTAACATCGCCAGTGCGGAGTATGGCCATGAACTCGGCCCCTATGATCTGTCATCGACCAACCGTGAAGCTGCGGTCATCGAGGACAACGGATTTGTGTACATGCAGCACGAAATGTACGGCGTAAATTCGTTGGCTGCGTACTATCAGAAAAACAAGCTGATGGCCACTGAACACCAGGCCGAGGCTCGAACTATTAATTTGGTTGTACAAGTGTTGTATACGTCCAACTTGCAGCAGTACCCGTCGAGCCAGTTGGTGGGCGCCATGATGTGTGCGGCTCCAGCGTTGGGGAGCCGCACCGATCTGACCGAGTTGAATAAACTCAAGCAGCGAATGTTCAAGGCAATGAAAATCTCGGGAGCATCTCGACGATATTGGCAGTATGTTGCGAATGGTCTTGGTCCGGTGTGCCATTGCAAACATGTCGTTTTGAAGTATGGTGTTGAATTGCAACCGGGGTTGTATTTGGCTCATTCGAGCGAGTTGTTCGGCAGCATTTGGGGGTTCGAGTTTACACAAGAGCCACAAAGGGATCGAGACCTTTTGATCAGTGTCATGAGTTCAAGCAGTGCCATCGCTCAGCTCGACACCGAACAACGATTGCACATCGCGACTCGACCTGCGCAAGGTATTCTTGTCGCCAAGTACGTCACTTCGGGGTCTATCACTTTGACCGTAGCCAACACCCAGGTTGTTGTCGAAGGGCTTTTCACTGCTATGGAAAAGCCAGCCGGGATGGCAATTGGCGTACAACCATCGGATTTGCTGGTGGACAACACCTCGTTTATGCTAGCTCGCTGTGGCGTCATGTTCTCTGAGCCACCAACCACGGTCTATGTACCGGGGTTAGACGGCACTCCTGATCGTGCTATTGTGGTTGGGTTTGGTGATAATGCGCAAACTACCCCTTCCAAGTGGATCAAGGGTCTGGAGCATTACGTATCGCAACATGATGACAACTGCTGTGAGTGCGACAGTTTGGACAACGATGACCGGCGATTGATGATTACTATGGAAATGCTGGTCTTGGGTGCTGGATCGTGAACCCTGTTCTTTTTCTCCCGTAGCAATATTATATGTGTCCCTTTTGTTCATGTACGTACACGCTAGTAACTCAAACTCCAGCAAGGGGTGCGTCACAGCCTGTTCAATTCCTGCTGCTTGTTTTAAACAGATGTTTGTGTTTACCACCATACCAAGCTTTGATCAATGTTTTGAACTATAGCCCGGAAAAACTCAAAAAAATATCCGCCTGTACCCGAGTCAGCTTCGGCGGCTCATCGTGCGGCTCGGCCGGATGCGGTCGGTTCCGGTTCCGGTCAAATTGGAAATTGATACCGCTGGGGTACTCCACAAATAGAACGGTATTTATTCAGGACACGCCCTGAATTCTCCGTGCGGTGCTATTATACTGAGACTGTGGTACCTTGCCCAACTGTTACCATGTCCGGGTTTGGTATCACCAACAGCTGCCGGCATACCCCACATTATAAGAGGAAATACGTTGCTTGCTCGCCAAGCCGTTGAATAATGTACACCCGGATTCCAGTTCCTAAAATAAACTTCAATTCAAGTAGCTAGGTGCATCCCGACACCAAATACACGTGCCTGCACGCACAAAGCGGCCGAACTAGATCATGGACAGCGTAGAGTTCTGGTAATATGTGGATGCCAAATGCGGAATGGGCCTGGCATTGATCATTTGGATTGAAAGAAGCTATTATGCGACGAAACTCTGCTCACCCACTATTCCTGCTTTTAGGTACTTGCATAATTCTCACCCTAGAATATTATCTAATGTAGAGCCCGATGTGGTCGACGGGTCGGCACCCGGCACCCGGCACCGGAACGAAGGTTTGGTTTCCCCAATTGTCGCATCCAACAGTTGGCCAATACGTAATACTTTCAATAGGGTTCCTGCCGCCAACGCCGAACGCATTAGTGGGGTGATACTCTTTTGCCTCAACATGATGAAATTGTGGTGTCGCGGCCAACTGCCTGTACCTTGGACTACCTATACACAACCGGCGCAAGCATGCATGTATTGATCTATATTAGAAGTATTCTGGACAAACTTTGCCACCTTCATGCCCCAAATGTCTAGTCTGCGCACGGTTACGTATACGAAGGCAGTTGGTGAAACCTGGACTGCAGCTACTAGAAAAGAATGACTAACACTCACCGTTCATTACTCACCCCCCATGGCACTGCCTCTCCCAAAATGTTCCAAGGGTGGAACAGGTTCGAATGTTCCAAGGGTGGAACAGGTTCGAATGTTCCATGCAGACCCTTACTTGGTCAAAGTGAAAATTTTTCCGAGCCGCACCCGACCGGCTTGGATTTGAAACACTTCAACATTGCCTTGCAGACTCTAATAGTGCAGGCAGCAACGGATCTGGTAACAAATGGTGAAAAAAAATCATGTATTCGTATTTACTGTGCTCATAACAGTTCTAAACATATTCGTAAGAAAAAAAATAATAATAATAAATATACACAGAATCAAACTGTGAGAGTTCTTGAAAGCAATTGATCCAAAACCCGACTCTGCGACACAGAGTTGCGAACCAGCAAATCACGACCCAACGCAATTACACTGGACATTGACCCGTCACCATCCGTGATATGGTGGTCGTGGTCTTCGATCGCTGGTGGCGTAGCTGGTGGCGTTACCAGATTGGTCGTTCGCGACCACACGTGAGACAAGAACTTACTTGCATCTTGCTTGGTATCGCCGTTATTAGTAGTAGATGCAGTGGCGGTACCGCTGAACAGCTCATGGAGCCACACCACTAAAACAGCATAATAAGTCACTTGGCTGAGCAGCTGCGACGGCGGCCGCAGCAACGTGCTTGCTTGCAGCAAAAACAGCGAAGCCACAGCCACTGCATCACGTGCTTCGTCTGTCTTGCTCCAGCGTCTGTAATGATTAACATCAATCAAATTCGATAGAGATCCACGCTGTTGCAGTTCAGGAAGCGAAACAGCAACCGCTTTGATGAGTTGGATATCCTCATGCATCAGTAGATGAGCCGCATGATAATGCATCAGCACCATCATGACGTTTTCCGCATCGTCTCCAAAAATAGCTCCGCTGCTGGTAACAGTCTTGCATTGCACGACTTGTGGGGATTGCTGGATACCGGTTGCAGCACGGAAATAGCCTCGCCAGACTCGCAACCCATGAGACAACCGTGCCAACGACCCGCTGTCGCTGGACACTTGCGCAATGTCCAAAAACCCAAAAAGGACCATCGTCAGGGAAATAATCGACCAATTGCAGTTTGCAATTTCGACATTGAGTGAAGATTCACCAAGTTTGGGCAGCCGCAACATGGACCGAACCACATTGAGATATGGAATTGCTTTCAATTCCATAGTTGGAACATGCACAAAAAACTGATCCACACCCTTGGCTCGCCACAACGGTTCCGGATATGGCATGTGAGTGTCGATATCAAACACACCCACTTGAGTAGAAGATTGCATGAATTCGCAATATACAATGAAATGGATCGCCCGCTTGCAAGATTCATGATGCACCCATTGTTTCCAAGAATACGAATCTCGGCCTGGGAACTTGTACTCATCGAAGTTTCGGACCGAATTGTGCAATTGCAAAACCCGCTTAGTATTGACGGAAAAGTCTATTCGCAGCTCATGCTGCATCCATCTCAACAGGCCAAATGCTTGCAATTGTCCAACCTTCCCACCAGCCATGTTATCCTGCAACTTGGCCATGCATGTCTTCCACATATCGCGTAGTCTCCTCAAGTGTTGTTCCTCTTCTGAGCAATACATACCCACCAACACCATAGCCGCCAGCAGCTCAGTGCATTGGGTATCTGCATCAAAAGTAGGACGATGGATAAACGTCTTTGCATTACACAGCGCAAAGGTCCAGCAATGATCAACAAGCCGACTCACTTGCATTGGACCTAATTGCGTGCCCAACATGTCCGATACAGCTTCACTTTTTTTGGTACCCACCAAAATGGAATTGCTCAGGGCCAGCTTTCGCGGAACGACCCGGGCGCTGTTCAGGGCAACTTGGTCACAGCATTCACTGTACATTTTATCATAATGCATACTTCCCCAATCTTGCCGAACATCATCAAATAACCAGCCATAGCTATCAGGGCTTGAACTGCGTGGGTTGGTAATTGGTGATATCGCGTGGGGATTGATTGGTTGTTGTCGTGGGGGGATAACAGGACTGGTGGTGGCCGGGCGGATTGAATTGGCCATCGGGGGCGAACTTTCGATGGGGGTCATCATCGCATTGCCTAGTGGTGGAGGGGTCGTGGAGGTCTTGCGCCGCAGCTTTTGTACGCCCCCTCCTACCGCAGATAACGCCGAATTTGCAGTCGAGGCGGCCCTCTTGAGATGGAACTTTGTGATCAAGTGGTTTTCGTATAAATCAGGTCGGGCAAACGAACGATTGCATGGTTGGCATACAAACGGTTTTACCGTCAGATCTGGTTCCTGTTAGTACGGTCTGCCTCGTTCGTAGTGGTATCATACGGTTAGCGCTGTGCCTTTCTAGGTAGTCGCGCCGTGAAAACGATTTATCGCAGTGCGCGCAGGCAAACTTCTTAGCGTCTAGCGCATTAGCTGCCGGAGTCGCCGCTGCCGCTGCCGCTGCCACTTCCACTGTCATGATAGAAGTATCTTGACTGTTCAACATGGCTGGCCAGAAAAGTGATAATGAGGATGAAGGACGGATGATGAACAGTCGAAACAATATCCAGATTGCCCAGTGAAAAGTATCCTCTTCACCCATAAAGTTGGGCACTGGGCATGCAAAACGGTCAATGCAGGTGGAGATCGGTGGGCGGGTGGGCCAAAAACGGTGGGCATCGCTGCAACCGGCGCCCACTATTCCGAGCCCATACCCGCTAGAACCCGAACCCGATGCACTTCCGGGTAATTGTGTGTGCCCCCGCCACCCCCACCGGGCTCATCGGTCCACCGACCCCGTTCCGGTTGGTATGATTGGGGGCATTTACCTTGGCGATGATGGTATGGCGAAACGAAGCCAGAGCTGGAGGTGGGCTAGTGTGGAGCGTACCAAAATTGACATTTAACTTGGGCCACCCTGCTGAATACCCTTATGGTTACCCCAATGGTTATATTTCGTGATCAGAGTCAAAAGCACGCATCGGCAATATGAATTGATACCATCAAGTTTTTGCTCCTAGGCTCCTAGGCTCTTGTTCTGTTGTGTTGAGTCTTTGTGGTGGCTCAGTTGAGCCGGTGGGCGACGAGGCCCTTACCTCCCGAGCTGAGCCGTATTCTTTTGTCTAGTTCATTCTATATACAAGCATCAAAGAAAGAGATTACCAAATCCACTTTTGGACTTTTGGCTGGTAGCCGAATAATTTAGTCATATTGTTTGATCTCAGTGATACATATTTTATCATTGATGGCACCATATCAATAATTCACGCATCAATGCACACCAGGATTGCCTGAAATAACGATCTCATGTCACCATTGGACACAATCCATCCACCATCAATCGTTGATCCAATGACTCAACTGAGGGCTTTTCCTCCCCTGTGACTGTGGCAATGGGCTCTGGCTCCTGTTGACCCTGGAACGGGCAGAATGAAATCACTCGTTACGTAACAACCTGCACACCTAGCAACGACCCCAAACTGCTGTGGTCCCCGAACAAAGTTTTTGCTCAATTGCTCCCCAAATTTGTTGGGCAAAAGCAACGCCACGTGCGGGCCCGTGTTGCTCTTTGCAGGCCACAACTCTTTTCTCCAGCCTGGGCAGGGTGGAAACTGTCGCAGTCGCAGTCGCAGCCACTGAGCACGCCACACCCTGACACGGTTTTTTCTCTACGGCAGGTTGTTGCGTGAAAGGAAAAAATTTTGTCAAATCCAAAAAGCAATAATGCTTGTTGCTTTTTGAAACTCCAAAGGTGCTTTTGAACCTTTCTGGTCACTTGGAATCACCTACAGCTCATCCAACATGATGTATAAACACATAGACTCATTTGGTCATTCATTCCGTTTTATAAATATCACTGAATTTCCCCCCTCCCTCTCTCACTTTTTCTTCACCTGTCATTCATTCTATCAATACTCTTGACTCCAGTTGATACATTCACTCAGTACACACAATGTGGAACCACGACTACTGCACAGTCTGCGATAAGATTTGCTCACCGGGATCCATTTTCTGCTCGGATGAGTGTCGAACTATAGAAGCTGCTGATTCTTGCAATACAAGTGCTTGCAATAGCGGCCTTTCAACGCCCTATTCCATTCCAATGGTCTCCAGAGTCTCACCAGCTTCGCCCCGGGAAATGTCCGTGGACTATTTTGGTCCAGCAGTTCAAGCTTCAATTCAGCATCACGAACATTCTCATGCTCAATCAAACGAAAAGAAGGAATTTATGTATGCATCTCCAATGCTTCAACCACAGCTTCAATCACTGCCAAATGCTAGTATTGCGCCACTATCACCTCCTCCAAGTCCGTTGATGATGCCGGAAAGAACAAGTTATTTCGACAACGGTAATTCCAGCAAGTGCAATTCATACTCTACAGTATCGAGTTACCGACGATGGCTTACTGCTGCATAATTTATTCTCTCTTGTTAACGGCTTCCGAACAAAAACCACCCACTCCTTCTAACGCAGTCTACGAATCAACATGGCCAGATCATTTTGCATAGTTCTTTAAAGAAAAAAAAGAACCGTTTGGCATTATTTATATAACATAAATTATTTTTCACGTTTGTATATACAAAAATTACACTACACATGATACTCACGATGATGGACACTTGCATTGATCAGGTCCGGTATACCCGATTTTCATATTCAATTGTAAAGGAGAAAGTAACCACATGCGCAGTTCAATGCATGAACTACGTATGGATATCCCGGCAACCCTTTCCATTACGTCGTGGGTCTCGCATCACTTGCATGCTCCCTAAAGCGCAGTCGACCCCTAGCGGTGATCGCGGCAAAACTTTTCACAGCCGCACCCCTGCCGGCTTTTGAAATCAGTTTCCATCATAACTCTGGCATATTGGGCGGTATCAGCCTGTAATTACATATTTAAGCTCAGCATAGGACGATCCATCCAATGCGCTATGATTTGAATCCAGATTTGCAATTTTGGCGGGGTTACCCGGCTGTGGAACCGAGTGTGGCTGTTTTTGGAACAAAGAATCGTGTCCAATTCATCCGATATAGTGTAGTGGCTAGCACGGTTCGCTTTCACCGAGCAGACCGGGGTTCAATTCCCCGTATCGGAGTTCTTTTTTTTTTGCTCGCAAATGAGCACTATTTGTTGATCGCGGGCCGCTGTTGTCTTTGTCTTATCAGATCTTTGAGGAATTTTTTTTTTTTTTGGTGGCGCTCAGCGCAGCCACCGGGATTGCCGAGCACTTTGTCTTGGGCGGTAGAACCATCTAGACGGATGTAGGATGGCTTGCTTAATGACTCTTTTGTGTTGATGCATCAGTCCAATCTGAGAAAAGCATGAAACAAAAACGGGGTCCCTTTATGGTATCCAATTCATTGGATCATGCCTAAAAAATTTTCATGGCTCTCATGAGATCTACATTCACGATTCGTTTTGTTCATATAGGGTATTGACATATGCTGGCGAGATAATTAATGAAAACGCAGCACAACCTACGCGTATCCGCGATGTGCCGTGAAATTGACATCCGGAACCTGATGTATGCATACAATTTGGTCCACGTGCCGCGAACAAGCCACAACGTATGGAAAGAGTAGAGCAGACCTCTGCAAGTTTCTTTTCTCAACAAGATGAGTGCATACCGGCCCGCTCTGTGACTTGCAGGAGAGGGTTGTTACCAGTGAGCCAGATCACGTTTTGTTGCTGCCTGGGCCATTTCGTACTGGTCTATCCTGACAAAAAGGGTCCATGATTTGCACGGCATCTGGAGAATTGTTTTGGGCTGGTTATAGCGAGAGGGATTAATGAAAAAAACTTTTATCCTTTGGTCTTTGATATGAACTATCAACACCGTTGCATTGAATTGGTTTGTTCTGCTTCCCCTCATCGACAATGCTTAGCAATTGAATCAAATCTAACTCAACCCAACAAATTTCAAATAAGAAAAAATAATTATCTTAGATCAGTCAGTTTTGATGATATTTTTGCCAAAAGTGTGGGGTTGGAGCTGTGCCTTGCCGTGCGGTGCGTAGCCGTGGGCAGTCTCCACTTTCCAAAGACGGCGTGGCGCTGCGGCAGCCGCACACCGCAGGCCACCGGTCAATTCCCCGCCGCCCACTTTCATCACCGCCTGCAGAGGTAGCGGAAATTGAAGTTTTTCCCGCGAAACCTACCTGTGTATCAGCTGCGTCGTAGCTCGTCGTGGGAGCGCAAGGCGGAGGTCTTGACGGTTAATTTCAGTGTTACAGTCGACACCTAAGCCAAGAGGACAGGAAATAATACCGCAACAATTGAAAAACAAATCCCGCTCATCGGTTTGGACTAGATCTAATTAAACTAGTAACTCAATTCAGGGTGGACAGACCCCCTGTGAAACACACGCGTGTTAATACGTATAAATCCAGATCGGGGACATTGCCTAACAGGAATGTATCTCACCCGTTTTAGTGGCATTGACTTCTCGGGCTAAGAATTAACGCGAAAATCCCGCTCTGATGAGCTTTTCCAGTACTTCTGCGATACGAGTTTTCGATTTTCTCACTGCATCATGCAAGGTCTGCATTAAAGGTGGAGTCGACCGATCAACCGATATTACCAGCGAGCAGATCAGCTTGACCGCTCACAAGACTAGTTTCCGCGCATCCGACGAACCTGCTACATTATGATGATACCAGCTTTAAGCTTTAGCTTCTCCACACTTTCGGTAGTGAAATTTCTGCACTGAAGTATTCTTCGACGGCGGGGTGCATACCAATCCATAACCATACTTCTGGATGTAGCCCTCAAAATGCAGCCAATCCGCATTATCTGCGGTCCACTCACACTTGAGCTGCATCAGATCTATGAGTGAAATCCGCTAAATCGATGTTGAGACCAGTTCGACGCCTTATATCTCGAACCTCGAGGCTGTTCATAACCACCACGTGGGGGGAATTCTCGAGGAACGGCAGCCTCGACACGCCCTGTCTCTAGTTGCGAGACTTGCATCTGTTATCGAAAGTGCTCGAAACAAAAACATTCACGCAGGAGGTGTGTTTATCAGGTTCTCGACAAGTTCTCAATGGCCCGTGTCAGTTCGGTAGATCCTCGATCGACCGTCCAGCAGTTAGCCCCTTTTCTCTCCTTCGATCCTTTAAAGTAGCTACGCTACCAATTACCGACCCGCGATCTGCAAACGATCAGCGCAGGAGCAAACCACCGGAAAAAATCGCCAATTTATTTTCGAATTTCGCTTTCGCGATCCTACTCGGGTCCCCTAGATCAATGAGTGAGTCGTGCCAGATCGATCGCACGCCTGCAACAAGTTGCGGCGTTCGAAAAACTTTACAAGATGGCCATTCGACATTTCAGGATATCTCTAACGGGCAAAGATTGATGCAATATGTATAATGTACACGGATCGACTAGAAAATTTACAAGCTTTGTGATGCTCGATCCAGATCGTTTGCCCAGCAGAAGCTCAAAGCACCACCAATTATGATATTTACAGAGTAGAGAGCAGGAGTTTCACAGTGAAGCCTGTTAAAATCTCGTTTCGCCATCGATTAATTGCACTAGTGGGCAGTCTGTGCATTGCAGCTTGGGAAAATGATGCCGCTTAACAGCCGTGCTGAGCCCCTGTGATTTGGGTATCAGCTCAGCAAGTTCTGGAAACAGGGGCGGGCCCGATGTCAGCAATCGAAACGTAGACACAACATCAAAACGCTTAAAGTCGACAATTGACAGCAGGTCGTTTTGGCCCTCTCTCGATTGCGGATCACACTGCCATCTCGCCAGCACGAGCCGCTTGAGCCGACGAAACCGGTGCCCATACTTGACCATTGATTCTGGATTCAGGTCAACATCATGTTTGGCATCTGGAGATGCAATCCATAGTTCGAGCACCGTGAGTTCGGGGTTTAAAACGTCGAGAATGGTATCGATTAGCTCGCGGCTGAGCGGCGCCTGCGGCCACAGCCACCGAAGCCGCACCTCGGTGAGCGCCGTGTGCATACGCAAGAAACGCAAAAACCCACCCCATACGGCCTCATTTGTATCTCCTTCAAAGCTCTCGAGCTGGATGTCAATGCCTCGGAGTGAAGGACACAGCGGGAGGACTTCCAGCAGATGGATTTTAGTGCCATGATGACGACTAGAATTGCCAATCTCAATCCACTGCACCGACGGAAACTGGGGAAAGACAGACGTTTTCTCAGTCTCGGGAAAATCCTCGGAGTCAAAATCAACAAAATGCAGCGATCTCACTTTGTCCTTTATCTGTGGTCGAGAAAGTAGCACTACTAGCGAGATTCCCATCCGCACCGCCCCGACCTCAGAGCCATAGTGGATATGCAAGTTCTTCAGATTGACACACATCATGGCATCATAGGCACCGCTGATCTGCCCCATCGTGGCAGCGCGCGTATTAAACTTCTTGTGTATTGTCCATTCGACTTCGGGCAGCTGTGAGGCGACCGCGTTGACAAGCTCATATGGAACATATTCGTCCACCTGTAATGTCAATTGGCGCAATTGTGGCCGGACAAACATCCAGATCACATTGGTCAGCATATCTACCGAGGGTTCGTACGACAGATGAACCCGGAGATGTGTTGGTGCCGGAATGCTTTCCACCACCGGCTCAAATTCGACTGAATTGGTGGCGATATTGACTAACTCAATGCTTCTAGAATAAATACCACGTCGGTATTGACCAGTTACAAAAGGCAATTGTCGCAATGCTTTGGTTCCAACATGTTGCCATAGAATGGGGGCGATGGTCGTGAACCAGTGGCGATTCACTACCAAGCAAGCACACAAGTTGCCACCAGCTGGATCGGTGGCGGAGTATAGCCAGTTGTTGAAGTCCTGGGGTAATAGCACATCAGGATCCACCTCTCGAAGATACAAACAGACGGTGTACAGCAACTGGGGAGTTGCTAGTACTCTGTACACCGCGGTTGTGTTGGAGTTCATTTGGTGGCGAACTTTGAAATTCAAGGATCCATTGACAGGAAAATAACAAAAACGCCGGCCGCCCGCCGCCCTGCAATCGAGCCGCTCGGTTTCACAGATCAGATCCACCCGGTCTTCGAAGTCGCAATTGAAATAAAAATATGCATAAATAAATAATGTTCTATAAGGCTCAGGAAGGAGTCTCCCACAGCCAGTCATTACCGCAATTCACGGCATGACTTTGCTCCAGCCCGCACACACTTTCGCGAAAGCGGTAGTGGGGCATATGCTTAACAATAGCACGGCTAAACCTACGGTCTCCATCTGAAGTCGGCGGAGGATATAAAATCTCCAGATTGGGGAAGAGCGGCGGCTCGTTCGGCTCTAACCGTGCCAGCTCGCTACAATGGAACGGCACCCGCCATGGATACTTTGGATCTCCTGTATACAAGTCTTTTTCATCCCATTTGTCACCGCGCTTCACAAGCTGATCCAACGTTGTGCTTTCTTGGTGCCATTTGGTCATCAAATGCTGGTCAAATACGAGCCGCCTCATGCTGCGGCACCGTTGCCCAAGCACCCTGAGCGCCTCAAAACCAAACGATATTTGATTAATTTCTTCCGCCACAAAATGAAGCTCCAGCACTTGTAATGAAGGTGGAGCGGACTGGGCCAAATTTACAAAGTCGTCACCATCCAGTACTTGTGATGGTGGTGAGTCCACAGTGAAGTAAAACTCCTCCAGCTTGTCGTGCACCTGTAGGAATCGCGTTGCCATTTCAAATGCTGGCACTTGTGCTCGATTGTCAACACATGTCACGTCTACCACTCGCAAATGTGAAAACCGTTCAAACTGGCCTAACGATGCCGGATCGATACCTCCATACCGTGAAGTCACACTGAGCCGCTCCACACTTTCAAAATCAGCACCAGGCCCCATATCAAACAACTCCATCATTTCGAAATCATTGAATCGCAGTGAGTTGATAGCCCGTCGCGTTTCAGGCATCTTCATCAACGACCCCATAATAATGCTCACTTTGCTGGGGCTCATTTCTTGCTGCCCATCAAACTGCAACTGAATATTTCCCAATAAACTCGATGAAAGCAGTATTCGCCCAGTCTTAATAATCGGCCATGCATCCATATTACTTGATGCTAGGAAATAGTTGAAATTGACTACTGTGTTCGGCACCTCTTTTTCGAGCCGCTCGATAAACGCCCCGGGACTATACTCTTCAGCAACCTCCAACGTCAATTGGCTCAGCCCTTGTTGTAAAAACAGATCGCCTAGATCTTTGAATTTCATATCCATCGCTTCGGATGAAAATTGATCGCCTTTCATTGAAATAAATAGCCGCTCCAGCCTGTCAAAGCTAATACCGTGAAGAACATGCTCTACCATGAACATGTCTTCCAGCTGAAATTGCCGAGTCTCAATATTCAAAGATCGTATACATTTGGCATATACCTTTTGTCGATATACATCTTGACATCCTGCTAATCTTGATATGCCCTCTGAAGTACACCGACTCCAAAGAAGCAGCGCTGCTTGATAGAAACATGTCCTGTTGATTCGCATTGCTGACGCCAGATCTCGCTCTTTTACTGCCACACACCAGTCATATTCTTGCTGATCTCGCAATGATATATGATCTGGATCGTCGGATCGAAGATACCGGCATATCGTGTGGACCAGCTCCCCGACATTCATCACGTCGTCTATCGCCCCCATTGCGCTTGTATTACTTAAAATTCCAACAAGAGTAGTGCGTTGCCGGAAGGGGGCTCTCTTGGGATTTATAATGTTTTTCAAACCAAAATAGCAAACAAATAAGTCTACAGTTCTGGAGAGAGTGTGTGTTGGTAAATGGTGTTGTGGGAAGGAAAAAAAAAGAAGTAGCAACCAGCTGTAGTTGCGAGCCTCTTACCAATGCGCAATCAACAACACAAGGCTCCGTCCACAATGCGGCTCCGGATCGAGCGACCACCGGCCCTAGAGAGAACATTCGGGAATAACACCATTGTGGAGTCCAAGCTTTTACCGAACTGCTTCCGTAGGATATTTATTGTCCTATCACTTAATTATGCAAACGCCCTACGCAAAGTTGCTCTGCCGCTGTAGGCATAGTGTACGATGGTCTGAGATGAGACGCGGCTGGATACAGGGGAACCTCGGGTTTAATTACACAAACCAAGCAATTCATCAGGATTGATGGCCTCTGATTCGATTAAGATGGATTCAATATTGTCGGATATATTCATGGCGGCAGCACCGGCCAGAGATCCGCGTCGCGGGTTCCATCACAGCTAGCGCCCCACGATGACGTCAACATGCACGCTCCCCCTGGTTCTAGCCGGGCTCCGCACGGTCTGATATCGCCACACCTTTTTCGCGGCGACCCTTACCTATTCCCATTAATTTTCTCTCCAACTCGCGACCATATCCAGGGTATATATACTATAGAGAACACAGCGGGATCCTCTTCTCTCAAGACCCGCTGCGCTCGGCCTTTTTGTTTTGCTCGCTTCGCTCGGGTTGCTATCCATATCGGTGCGGCGATGTGATCCGACATGCAGCCTTGCGGTGAGCCGCCTTAACTAGCATGATGGTATCGATCATATCGAGCGAAGCGAGCAAACAAGAAAGAAAGCCGAGCGCAGTGGTATCACGAGAGAATGGGATCTCGGCTTTTTCTTTCCTCGCTTCGAACGCTCGATATTATCAGACGGGTTAAGGTGGTTTGCTGGAACCTTGGTTATCGACTCAGCTCCTCATCTCCGGGCAGATACAGAGAAAACCGAGCATATAGGGCGTACTTACGTAGCGGGCAAAAATAAAAAAACAAAAAATAGCGTACGCATAGCGGGTATAAGAAAAGCCGCTTTAATCAACGGCTGCATTCGAAAAGGCGGGCCGTCACCCCAAGACATGCTATTTCCAATTCGCATTCCAAAAGGCGGCCACTTTGTTCTGCCTTTAACACGTCAATCGGTAACCCCAGATGTCACTGGCTGAATTTCCAATCCGGTATTCCTCGGGCCCGAATGCGACGAGTCTACGTTGCCAATGTGGAACGGATGCACCTCGATCAATCACGTCCATGTTTGAAATAGATGCTCTTTGAAGTACCGTTTAGCTATAACAATTGATATACTACTGAAAATATATCGAAGTGAAGGCGATCAGCGGAGTGCCTAGGATCCGATATACCGTTGGAGTCAAGCTGACTCCACTACGGCTGCTCTGGGTGTTGATGGTTTGGTTCCAGGATTTGGTCAACACGCTCTAAAAGTTCCCCAGTCGATAAGTCTAAGTGAACCAATGTGTTAAAAACACCCCTCCGTTCAATCAACCATGCCTATATCATACTTTTCGTTGTATATCGCTTATCAGGATGCTGTTGGTGCCTCACAGTACTGGCGGATGGAATGGCGCTCATCGTGAGCCGCACGAGACTATGCAAATAAATGCAAACTCGCACGGGCAACACTATAACTACTGTGAGGATGTTTGTTGAGATTTATATACCTGATGGGTTACAATTTACAATTTGATGCTTGGAACATATGAACAGGGCTCACATACTTGTAGCAAATGGGTTCACCCAGATTGCAGTTGATTGTGACAATGACAAGATGACTCGTGGTTACATTCCATAGCTAAGCCATTGCGCCTGCAATCCAGTATTCGCTACAGCATGCTAGAAGTGCGGGCGACTTTGATTATTGAGGTCTGTTTAAGTAAGCAGGCATTTCTTGACCCGCTCACGGCCTTCCAGATCTACAATCTGCTCGTAGTGCACCTCGCAGGAATAGCGACTCTGTCGCATTAAGCCGGTGGCCTCGGGAGGCCACTAATATGCCTAACTGATCAATTGAAGGCGATCGCGACGACCTTCGAAGTCACATCCCCTACTAGTAAAATGTGAGCCAACATTGATTGATGAGCGACCCCGCTGGATTTCGCGTTGAAGCGGCGACTCGGACATTTCCAGGGTTCAACACCGCCGGTCCACGGCAGCAAGCCGGGATCATGTTATCAATTGATCTACACTACTCACATCCAAAGGCCAAAAAGGCAAGCTCGTCCTTTTTATTTTTCGCTCACCTCGCTTGGTATCATCATGCTAGCGACCCCTATGCAGTGATCGATTCACTCACCGCCGCACCGAAACAGGACATACAAACTAAGCTCGAGCGAAGCGAGCCAAAAAAAAAAGGCCGAGCGCAGCGGGAACCTTTCTCTCGCAATCCCGCTCTACTTGGCTTTTTGCTTATTTTGCTCGCAATCGATAGTTCAGAGGAAGGACAATGACCAGCGGAAAGCTGCCGGCCTCAAGCAAAATACAACAACAACTTTGACCCACATGTTGCAGCTCTTTTAGGGGGCATGCAAACTCGGTACTCATGTATATTTTCATCAGCAATTGGTGATGACGAGTGTGTGCCATTTTTCTACCGTAGTCGTCCTAAAGCGTAAACCTACTTTTGGCTGCGGCGTCGATCGCTGCGGGGTGCTGCCTTCGGATTCGACGAATGAAAATCTTAGTCAATCTGTGCACGGCCATATGCAACGACAATTGCGCTTGGAAGCAATTGCACATGAAGAAGTGGTGCAGCAAGTTGGGCAAGTGACATACGTAAACTAGTTTTTTTTGAATAATTAATTTAAAAAGTTGACATCTGCCCACCAACTGTCAATTCCCTTTCCATTTAAACAGAAGCGGCATTTTATGTCTCATTCAGTGTTGAAAAGCCGCGATCGGGCATCCCACTCGACATGTGCGTGGTTGATCAGTGACTGAGAGCTACATAGCGCATACTATCAATCGATTTGTTCAAGGTACCACACTGGATGGTGCCTGCTTCAAAAGCCCTACCAACCTGGCGGCTCAGATTGATCTCAGATCTGAAAATTTTCGGCAGACCCTGGTTAACCACCTCATCGACGATGAGTTGTATTTAATTTACCAATTCTTGACCAGGAGGTTTAAAAAAGCTTCATAATATCGCAATTGCACCATATATGTCCCTTAAAATAGAACTCGGCTAGGTGCGGATGATCGTGATAGATCATGGCCATCGGGTTAATTTCGTGCTTTGAGACCGTATCTGTTTCACCCCCATGAGCGCATCCCGTTTCCGGCGATACCACAACGAAGATCAAACCTTTGATCCATCCCTCGGGTTACCTTCACGCGTTAGACAAGTTCTACCATTGAACGCACAGATATGGAACAAGGACCTGAATAAGACGACGCGTGGTTGATACGTTTTATTGCTCGACAAACCACACCGCCAAGCTCTGGGCATTCGTCTCTCGGGAAACGGACCCGGACCCTGATTGCACCTGTGAGCAAGAGCACTGACCAGTTCAAATAATATTACCACGAAAAAACTACTCAGTATCTCAGAGCTTATTCATGATTTCACCTGCCTGGACCTGATTGCAGCGTGGACAGACTCATCAGAGCCGGGGGCCAAGATTGACCAAATGAAAACGGTTCAACTGACCGGAACCAGCAAACCCAGGCCAAGGAAAGGGGTCGTACCAGCAACATCCATGCTCCCGAGTTCAGAATAGCTCAAAAAGTTGCCATTTGTTGACGCACAGCACCTATTGCGCATGGACACAACTGATGGGTCACAGCGAATATCCTGCAGATGCCCCTGCCCGCCCATTGTGCAAATCATCGATCGCGACATGCCAGCTGCTGACTGACAGTCTATTTTTAATACATCCAATGCCAATCCCGGACTTTTATTTCAAAATCAGTTAATGATGGATACATTGATACTGGAATAGAAAGGATCTGACACAGTCGAACGCCGGAGACAAGGGCTGCTAGAAGATCCATCAACTGAAGCATTATCGCGATACCAAGATCTTTAACCGGATCGTTCACCGTATAACGACCAACCAACTCTCGTAATAACTTATGTCAAAGGATTATTATTATTAACATTTTTTTCGCTAATTTAAATAGCATCAACCAACGGGACGCCTGGAAATGGTCTACCGAATAATATTTCCGCCAACCGCCTCACCAGGATATCATTATTACCCCCTGTGCATCGTAGAACAAAGCCCAAACCCCGGACAACTACAATGAAAACCTGGCAACGACATCCATCGTGCACCTCATGACAGAACCCATGTTGATGGTACAATGTACCAACAGGGTGGATGTCACCACGTTGCTGACGTGATGTGATGTGATACTTGAAGAGTTACGCGTCAAGCTGAATCCTTTTTTTTTTCCGAGCACATTAGATATATTAGATATAAAGCATCCATAATTCATATCCTTTTGAAATGTCAATGGAAGACCCGTATTTCAACAAGCTTTAGATATTAGCTGGTATTGGAAAGTACAAGAGCTACCATAACGGGGGTGACTTGGCACCCCCTTGACTTAACTAGAGACAACCAGCCAGCGTTTAGCTAGAGACAGCCAGCAAGCCAGCGCTTACACTACTAAAGCTCTTAAAACTGAGAACCGACGGTTAGATTAGCTATTCCAGCTAGATAAAAGGACCAATACACCGATGTAAGGGGCCAAATGGCTATATTTGCGTATGATACCCGCTCATACGTGCGGCGTTGATTGTGCGACCGCCATTGATGCGCCTTAACAGCGGAGGGAGGCTGAATCCAAGCTTTTGTACAATGCGTCTGAGGACTTGCATAAATCTTATTTGCTAGGCGAGCGCTTGGCTTGTAACTAACGAGCAGGAAGTTAAGCATTAAATTGGCATAAATTATATAGGCCGCATGTTTGCGAAGGTAGCCTTTCCATTTTAGTAGTACTAAAAAACTCAATAATGATCACTAGACCAGGAAACTCGGACCTAAGCCCATATTCCTCCAGGCACGTCCGTCACAGGTACAAAATGAACCCCCCACTGAAACGATCGTGCAAAAAAAATCAACCGGGGGGACCCTGGTCCATCTACAATAGATACGATAGCATCTTTCTTCCTGTTCTCCACTTCCAGGCTGCTCCAAATCACAAGCACCAATTCCCAACGCACTCCGTGCAATTGTCCCAAATTGAACCAATTGATGCCTTTCCACATCATTCAATGCACATCCCAGCCACTAAGATAACCCGAATCTGCTGGATAAGGCCATGACAAGGCGCACCGGTCTCCCTCTTTACAGGAATCTGCGTTGTGCTGTGCGTGTGCAGATTGCATATCATGCTGCAGTCTGACAATTACACTGCGCCCGCGAGTCGGGGGGTGTAACCCACCACGCTTTTTTCAGTCAGATTTCGCCCCTTAAAATCAGCGAATGCTGAAAAAGGTTCGTGAGATCAAATTGATACCGCTATTATAGCGGGGATTGCTTTTTTTGTAATATACTCAATCTTGGTGCATTCATTACTTTTTGTTTGAACCGAAAAGCCCAAACCCCTCGAGCCGATAGTCTCTTTTTCTTTCCCTGAAATTCCTAACCTTTTCAACTTCATTCTTTTTATCTTTTTCCTTGCTTTATACATTGTCAAGTGTGTAAAACAAAGCTGGTGGCATTCTGGCTATTATCGATCAGTCGTGTTTTGGATTTTGACTGTGAATCTCAAATCGTCAGACAATTTCACCGACCGGGCCTAGGAATATTTTTTTTTGGCACGACAATCCTCCCTTATATTCTCGGCATAAGACAATTCTCCCTTATATTCGGCATAAGGCCCGCAATTATTGACGACTACCAGAATAAACTAGACTGGATCTGGTGTTTTCTACTTTCAACTTGAAAAAACGTATGTTTCGCGACTATTTCTAAAGAGAGCCGCTGCACCCCCTCCCCCGAAATCTAAGTTGCATCAACCAGCAATGCAGACAAAAACGACCCAATTGATACTAACATCTGATTTATAGAACACAACAACGCGATATGATGGCTTCTTCTTATCGTATGCCGGGATCTTTGGCAGTATCAACCTCACAAACTCGTCACGACAATATGTATTACCGCTCGCCAGGGTCACCGCTGACACCCACCCAAGAAGAACAGGAACACACCGAAGCGTTCGACTTTTCTTCTAACGCCCCTTCAAGAAGAGCGTCTTCGGTTTTGAGTCTCAATAAGCATTTTTTGGCATCGACGACATCAGTCAAGACGGCAAAATACCCTGGCCATAAGAAAAGCTTTAGTTTGGTACGGGAACAGCAAGTTGTGCATAGTCCCCCTCCTTCGCCAAAGCCTGAAGAACAATACAGTGCTTCATCAACAATTCAAGAAGAAGGAGAAACAGAGGAAGCCAAGAGTCGTATTTCGTCTCTTGGCTTTCCGTTTTTAAGAGCATTGCATGCATTCGATCCAAATTCTTTATCATCACCAGAACAACATCCAAAGCAACAAGACGATGTGGCCGACATTTGCCTGAAGTTTGAAGAAGGAGATATTGCATTGCTGCATTCTGTACATTCGTCCGGCTGGGGAGATGCTACGGTACTTTCCAATGGGACTCGAGGATGGATTCCAACGAACTATTTCGTTGCTTATAGTGACGAAAAGGTGATTCCATTGTTGACGGCCATTTTGCAGTTCGTGTTGAAACCTAGATCGTATGAACTACAGAGATCTGAAGTTGAGCAACCAATGGTAACCTTTTCACAAGCAGCAATCACCAATATTGTTGCTGGTGTGCGATCATTGTTGGAGGCATGTGGGACGTTGACCAGAGACACTGCTACGGTGAAAAGGTCTCAGACTATTCGAAAGTTTCGAAAGAATTTGTTAGCTGAGCTAGCGATTCTTGTCTCACTTGCTAAACAGCATCGCAATAGCACCGAAGAATCGGTTATTCAGAGACTCATTTCTGGGTGTTATAAAATTGCGTCCAAGGCAGTGGTCTTTTTGGATGTATGGGCTATTGATACCAACAATGCCGATGATGATGACGATGAGCCGGAATATATTACGACGCATCAAGAGTTCAAGAACGATGCTACTCCACCTATGAATAACGAGCCAATTCGACGGCCTCGACCCCGAGAAGGCAGTGCAGCGACCAACGCCACGGTTCAGGCAAATCGAGAATCGGTCATTTTCCACAATGCTCCACCACTGGCTGGTCAGCGACTTGACGAAGTCAATGAGGCATTGGCTGCATACTTGGGTATTTTTATACATCGAATGCCATTTTTGGAATCGAATCAGCAAGCATCGACCCAGATTTTGGTCAATACTCGAAAATCCATGTTGGCATGTCGGGAGCTTCTAGCATGTGTTGAGAGTATCAGCTCCAAGCAACAACCCCGAAGTCGAGAACTAGAACAAACCAAGGACAAGTTGTTTGCGCAGATCCGTGGTTTGGTCACGAGTGCTCGAGATGTGGTGGCTACTTCGGCTCCTCGTCGCAATAACAATAACGAAGAGTCCGATTCGGATATATCTCCAGCCGGACAAAAGTTGATTGAGAATGCAATTGACTGTGCTCGAACCGCTGGTGAATGTGTGGTTAGATGTCGGATCATTCTAAACAAGGTTGGTGATTTCCAGATGACTGGTGCTCGGGAATATCCAGACTTTAGTGATGGGGTTATTGCCATGCCAAATTATCGGACATCGCGACAGGACAGCTTGACCATGCCGACCTACTTGAGTCAGAACAGCATTTCTGGTGCATTGTCACCAACCACTGAGGAATCAACTCAACAGCATCAGCAGCAGCAGCAGTCTAGTCGAAATCCGCAGCTACATTTGCAGTTGGTGGAAGCTGGTGATGAGCAAAACTCTGGACCGTTGCCGCAGATTCCAGCATTGTCGCCAATCATTCCTGCGCACTCGACGGATAACAGTCCCAGTGAGCCCTACTTCCAAACCGGCACGACTACTCCGGCTACGTCCACGACCACGAACGAAGACGGACCGATGGCGATGAAAGAGCAGCCGGCCTCGGTGGTCGATCCGTCTGATTATCCTGCTGACATGCAGGCGATCGTGGATCCAAATACCGGTAGAATAAGAGGCGGTTCAGTGCAGGTGATGGTGAATCAGCTGACTGATGAAACCAAAGAGAACGATCCGCACTTGACCTCGGTGTTTTTCTTGACATTTCGGTTCTATACCACTCCTCAAGAGCTGTTCGACTGTCTGTATCTGAGATATGCTCCAGATATCGATGAGGATGCGTTGGACCTGAAAACGTTGGAAGACACCTCGTGTCGACGAGTAAAGGTTTTCAACCTTTTCAAGCTGTGGATGGAGAGTCACTGGAAGCAAAGCTGTGATGGTATTGTTCTGGACCAGCTACTTAGACTGGCTGATGAGCATTTCAACACGATATTGCCAAATGCGCGGTCTAAGATCCATGATTTGGCAGGTCAGGTCACTTCGAGTTTGCTAGACGATGGTGAGCCAATCGTGCCAAGGATGATTACGATGCCAGACGGCCGACCTTCAAGATCAGCCGATGGATATCGATCCAGTCCGCCACTATGCCATTCCTTGACCAGGGCACAACTGGCGAACTTGAATCGAGCCAATGAAATGTATGGCTATCGTTCTTGGAGCCCTCACAACCCAACGGCTGCTTCGACGTTTTTGGATGATTTCGATGCCAAGAGTATTCATACGGCTGCTACCAACACTACTGCATCAGCATGGTCGACTTCGTTGAAGATGGTGCGAAACAGTACTTTCACTGCCGCTAATACTGCGGCGACGTTGAGTGTGATGGACTTTGATCCATTGGACACTGCTACACAGTTGACAATGATGGATTCGAATATGTTCTGTCAAATCACTATTAACGATTTGGTGGGGCCGAATTTGATGAAACGTAATGTGTCGCATTCGCGAAACATCAACACCATGATCACTTTCACCAACCAGCTTGGTGTGTTTGTGAGTGATTCGATCTTGAGTGGTGACTTGACTGCGAAGCAGCGAAAGAATGTGTTGAAGCAATGGATCAAGATTGCTGAGCGGTGTGTCGAGTTGAAGAATTTCAACTCCATGGTTGGCATTATTTCCACTCTGCATACTGTGAACATCCAACGGCTCAAAAAGACGTGGGATGCTCTATCTCCACGTTATCACTCCATGTTTAACACATTGAAAGAAATGGCCAGCCCTGAGCGAAACTTTTCCAATTATCGTCAGCAGCTGCGAGTACAAGAATGCCCATGCGTTCCGTATCTCGGGGTGTATACCCAAGATCTGACGTTTTTGATTGAAGGCAATGTCAAGCAGCGAAAGTTTGTGCTTCCAACCGACGACACGAAGATGATCAAAGTGGTCAATTTCGACCTGTACGAACGAATCACCAAGATTGTGGGCGAAGTACAACGATTTCAAGTGCCATATAGACTCGGCATGTCTCGGGAGCTGCAAACGTGGCTCCGCGGCGAAATGCTGCGAGCTAGTGCCCAAACTGATCAGAACGAATTGTGGCGACGATCTTGTATCGTTGAGCCAAAGAATTGATCTTGGTCATGATCATGATGAGATGAAATATTTATTAAGAATGGAAAAAATGAAAACGCAAGCTTCGAGATATTCTTTATATTTATGTTTATAAGAGTAGAGAAAATTGATGAATTTAATGACATTATTGAGCATCTAGCACCATCGTCTTAGAAGCAGTACTTTATCAGTCATCACATCGTCTATTGTCTATAACATTGAGAACAATTAAATAGGAAACTAGTTATCACCATCATGGAACAATGGACCCCATTGGGTTGGAGTGACAACTCGCTTTCGAGTGGTGATAGCATCGATCTTTTCAACGTCTTCCTTTGGCAATTGCAAAGTTTGGATGTTGGATGCGATTCGAGATGGAGTGACCGACTTTGGCAACACAATCACGTCTCGAGCAACGTTCCAGGACAACATGACTTGAGCAGCAGACACATTGTGTTTTTCGGCAATGGCCTTGATGGTTTCATCTTCAAACAAAGCAGATGCGGTGGAACCCAATGGAGAGTAAGCTTCCACAGCAATGCCCTTGGATCGACAGTAAGCAATCAACTTGTTTTGTGGCAAGTATGGGTGTGATTCGATTTGGTTGGCAGCAGGAGTCTTGGAGAAGGTTGGTGAGTTGAACAATTGCTCCAATTGCACAGTGGAGAAGTTGGACACACCAACGGCTCGAGCCTTGGATTCTGGCAACTTGGCCATCTTTTCCCACACTTCAACAAAGTTGGTTTCCTTGTCCAAGTCGAATTCGCCGTTTTCCAGCTTTGGGAACTTTGGATCATTACCATTTGGGTTCATTGGGCATGGCCAGTGGATCAAGTACAAGTCGACGTAATCCAAGCCAAGCTTCTTCAACGACACTTCCAACGCATTGGCTGGATCTCGGTCGAAGGTGTTCCACAACTTGGTAGTGATGAACAACTTGGATCGTTCGACACCAGAATCTCGAATAGCTCGACCAACGGCTTCTTCATTGCCGTAGATCCAAGCAGTGTCAATGTGGGTGTATCCTGCCTTGATAGCAGCCAAAGTGGATTCGTAAGCTTGTTGATCTGGAGATTGCCAAGTACCGAACCCAACTCGTGGGATTTCGGCACCGGTGTTGAGCTTGATGGTAGATTTATCGACAGAAGTCATTGTGTGTATGTATGAGGGGATTGGTTTGAGGTTATACTAGAGCGGGGTGCCGCCCTGTTCTTATATACTGTCCCTAGGACCGAGCCAGATCGCAGTTGGTTTGCCGCCGCAGTGAAAAATCGCCATCTTGCGCGCGCCCCATTGGCTCGGATTCGGAATAAAATTACTAATTCTGAAACATGGCATGAGATCCCGTTAACGGCAATCCTGCTATATGCCATTGGTGGCAGTCTTTGCTCTTCGATGACCAATTGAGGCGGGTGGCAAATGTTTCTCCGTGTTCCATGAATTGGAATTATAAGCAGTACGTTAACTCCGAAAGGTTGGATTCATGATCGGTTGAATGGTCTCGGAGGAACGGTCGATGGCGGGGGCTCGGGGCTCGGGGCTCTTTTTCCCCCTCCTCTCTCTCCCGCCCCGAAGTTGATCGAAGGCCATGGAACTCGCGTGGTTTATCAGCACTTCGTCCCACTGCATGGGATATGCCTGATGGGTTAAAACCCGGAACCGGTTCCACGCGCTGAATGACAGGTGGGTGGTGCTTCGAATTGCGTGGAATACAAACGTTCTAAGCACAATTAATACCAGCCATAGCAATATACTTCTAGAATCTGGGCAATAATACATGGTTTTTAGCGACTTGTACTAGTCCTGCCTCGAGAATGTCGGACGATTGATCATGTTGGAAGAATACCCAGAGCTTCTTTTTTTTTTTTGGCTTGCTTCGCGATCGCTCGATATACTGGTACCATCAGGCTAAATCGGTGCGGCTCAGTAGCATCACATCGACGCTCAGCATACCAAGCTACGTTCGAGCGAAGCGAGCAAAAAAAGAAGCTGCACGCAGTGCGTCTTACGAGAGAAGAGATCCCTCGGCCTTTTTTTTTTTGCTCGATTCGCTCGGTATGCTCCAACATTGCTGGCACTCTGCGTTCATAAATCAAAAGGCTAAATAAATTTATACGGTTCTCAACTACCACGAATGAACTACTGTTGCTGTTGCTGCTGCTGCTTCTTCAAGTTTCCAATGTAGTTGATCGCAGATCCCGATTTGAAAAACTCGACCTGGTCCTTCGACATTGTGTGCTTGGCGGTGATCAAATGCTCGGTGCCATCTTGCTTGACAATCTTGAGCTTCAACTCCCCGCCATTGTCACCGCGCTTGTCCAGCATGTCGATCAGATCCACAGTTTCGATCTTATCCTTGGACGAAATCAAGTCGTAGTCTTCTGGATTGGCAAACGTCAGCGGCAAGATACCTTGCTTCTTCAAGTTTGTCTCGTGGATACGGGCAAAACTCTTCACCAGCACGGCCCGGCCGCCCAAGAACCGCGGCGACAATGCGGCGTGTTCACGAGCAGACCCTTCACCGTAGTTGTGCTCAGCAACAACCACCCATGGGATGTTCTTGTCCTTCCATCGCATCATCAGGTCTGGAATCGAAGTGGTTGAGCCATCGAAATCACTGACCTCGTTGACCTTGCCAGTTTCCTTATTGACCGCACCAATCAAAGTGTTGTAGGACACGTTTTCAAGATGTCCCTTATACTTGAGCCATGTGCCTGCTGCAGAGATGTGGTCGGTGGTACATTTGCCTTCAACTTTAATCAGGACATTGCAGGACAGTTCCTTGCCGTTGAATGCATCAAATGGATCCAAAAGTTGCAATCGGTCGGACTCTGGTGACACAGCGACTTCTGTCTCTGGATGAGGCACTGGGTCAATAGCTGGGAAGAATTCCGTTCGATCTCCCTTGGTGAATTGGTTTGGAGGAAGCTCTTCACCAGGTGGAGGTGGGGCGAATTGGAACTTTTCTCCTGATGGGGTCTCGATCGAGTCAGTACGGGGGTCAAATGTCGTGGTTCCCGCATAGATCATGGCGGTGACAACTTCCGGACTTGTCAAAAAGTTCATGGTGTTTGGATTACCATCATTTCGGGCTCGGAAGTTACGGTTGAAAGAAGTGAAAATGGCGTTGGCAGCTCCCTTTTCGAGGGTTTCGTTGGATCGATCCCATTGTCCGATACATGGACCACATGCATTAGCCAGGATGGTGGCACCGGCATCTTCGAAAATCTTGGTCAACCCATCTCGCTCGATAGTAGCCCGGATCTGCTCAGAGCCGGGAGTAATAAGGAATGGGGTCTTTGGCTTCAATCCCGCTTGCGACGCTTGCTGAACCAGCGAGGCCACCCGCGACATATCCTGGTATGACGAGTTGGTGCACGACCCAATCAAACCAGCAGCCAGCTTTTCAGGCCATTCGTTCTTCTTGACAGTTTCACCCATCTTGGACCACGGAGTCGACAAATCAGGCGTGAACGGACCATTGATGTGCGGCTCAAGAGTGCTGAGGTCGATTTCAACCACATCATCGTATTCGGCAGCAGCATCAGCTTGCAAAAAGCCTTCTTGCTCATTGACTTCTTGACAAGCAGCACCGATTGGAGCTCGGCCAGTAGCGGTCAAGTATCGCTTCATTGACTGCGTGAATGGGAAAATGGAGGTAGTAGCACCGAGTTCGGCACCCATATTACAGATTGTTGCCATACCAGTGGCACTCAATGTGTCAACACCTTCACCGTGGTATTCCACGATATATCCAGTTCCACCTCGAACAGTAAGCTTACCCGCCAGATGAGTGATCACGTCCTTTGGAGCGCACCACCCAGACAGCTCGCCAGTAAGCTTGACCCCGAGAACCTTAGGAGCCTTGAGTTCCCAAGGAGTGCCAGTTAACGCATCAACAGCATCAGCCCCACCAACGCCAATGGCGATGGCACCAAGACCACCAGCATTTGGAGTGTGTGAATCAGTACCTAGCATCATCAACCCTGGCACCGAAAAGTTTTCCAACACAATCTGGTGAATAATCCCTGAACCAGGTCCCCAAAATTGAATACCATACTTCTTGGAACAGGATTCCAAAAAGTCAAATACTTCGGAGTTGATTTCCTTGGCAGAGATCAGATCTTCTTCAGCACCGTTGTGACCCACAATCAAGTGATCGCAGTGGATACTGGCCGGCACGGCGGTGTCCTTCATACCACAGGTCATAAATTGCAGCATAGCCATCTGGGCCGAAGCATCCTGCATAGCCACTCGATCTGGGTTGAGCTTCAAGTATGCCTCCCCTCGAATTTTCCTGCTGGCTAGTGATTCTTCAGGGTCGACCAAATGAGAATAAAGCACCTTTTCACTAAGAGTCAAGGGCCGGTCGAGCATCTTTCGAACCGTGGTGAGCTTGGAGAGTAATGAAGCATATGGAGGAGTCCGTGACTTGAACTCCGGAGGAACAGACCCTATAAGTCTTGAGCCTGCACGGGCCGCATTTGCCATTCGTGACATGGTTAGTTTTTGTTGGATGTGTGTGAAAGGGTGGAAGGATGAAAAATAGTCACCGCTCTAAAACACTCGCTCTCCGAGCTCCGATCGCGGTGGTGCATCATGAAAAATGCGTGTGATCCTATTCGCCGAGCACACTTTACATGCGGCAGATTCAATTCGGTGTGGCGACCTAATTTTTATAATTGTATATGCATATCTGGATTAAATTCACATAATGGCATGCTTGTTGACTGCCACTAACTCACGAATTCGATACTATCAACAAAAAGAGCAAGACTAAGGCCAGGGCACAGCCGCACTGCTTAAGTTTTCTCGTTGGCTGGGCAACTGTCTGCGCGCGCCCACCCCACCCGCTCTCACAGCGTATTTATCACCACCAACAGTGTCAGCACTACCACCACCTAGCAAACACCATCAACGCGCCACCATGGACGAAGACAAGAACCAGAAGATCGCTGCCTTTGTAGATGTGACACAATCCTCGCCAGACGAGGCAGAAGAGATGTTGGCTGCATCCGATTGGAACATGGATGTATGTTATTGTTTTGTTTTAGCAGGTACTAACTGAGGTTTAATTTAGGAAGCGCTCTCAGCGTACTACAGCTCTGCCACAGACGATGCTCCAGGTGGTGGCATGCCATTGCCACGAGATGACGACGGTTCATCATCCAGTGAAAAAAGACAGGCACCATCGAAAAAGTACGTTGAACCCATCAAGAATGCCGGACTAACCGTTACCAGAAAGTTTGCCACTATTGCAGATCTGAAGCAAGAGGCCGAAGATTCGCCACAAGGATCTGGGCCTGAAGACGACGACCAGCCAGATAATTTCTTTACAGGCGGTGAGAAGTCTGGGCTGGCAGTGCAGAACCCGGAAAATATGGGCAGCGGCGGCCCAGGCGCTTCAACCAACAATGGCCGATTGTTGAATGAGATTTTCCGACGAGCAAGCTCGCAGCCCCAGAGCGACGACGAGGAGATGCCCGATATTCAATTCCATGGCACTGGCCACACCCTGGGCAGTGAAGAAGTGGCATCTCGAGAGATTCCACAGGACCAGCAACAAAGACCGCTTGAAAAAGTGGTGCGGAAACTGACGTTTTGGCGGGACGGGTTTAGCATTGAAAACGGTCCGCTGTTCCGATATGATGATCCAGCAAATGTGGGCTATTTGGAAAGCATTAATGCTGGACAAGCACCATTGGCATTGCTCAACGTGTCGCCTGGCCAACAAGTTGACGTTCATATCGAACGAAAGATGGAACAAACATACGAACCTCCAAAAGCAGCACGAGGGGGATTTCATGGTAGTGGGCAACGTCTAGGAGCCGTTGTCGACGATGGATCATCATCAGTTGCTCAAGCATCCACATCTGACCCAATACAGCAAGTCCAAGCAGAGGTCGAGAGTTTGAAAAAGGACCCACATGGCGATGGTATTGATGGGCTGGGTGATACGGTGATTATGTTCCGAATGGCTAGCGGCAAGTCATTTAAGCGTCGATTCAGCACGACTGATACTATACAAATGGTGTATGATTTCTTGAAGATTGAGCGTGCTGCTGAATGCCACCGCCCTTTTGTGCTCCAAACGACCTTCCCTAATAGAGAACTCAAAGACATGGACAAGTCCATCAAAGAGGCCGGTATCGCCAACGCAGTGGTGGTGCAAAAGCTCACCTAGTTGTGATTTGATGTGAATACAAAGTCATATATATAAATAAAGAGAAGCAATGGCGCACCGCTTTTAAAAGTTGTCCATGGACTTGACGTAGTTTTGCTCAAACTGCTGTTCCACGTTGAGCCATTTTGGTTTGAGACCAACCGGCGCGTTTTGTCGCTGGGTCCGCAGCAGCTGCGGCTGCTGCTTCTGCTGCGGCGGGGGCACACGCGGCGCTGGCTTTGCTTTGGGTACTGCATCTTTGAAGGAAGTCGGAATCTCGCGCTGAGACTTTTTCTGCTGGTTTTGCAGATTGAGCCACTCCTGCATGTCCATATATGACTGGCCCACTTTGACCATCATGCGGTCCTGGATCATCTTTACTTCGACAGTGTCTTTTTGTGCGGCCGCCGCCGCCGCGGTCGTGGTAGACAAAGCAGTTGAATTGGGCTTGACTGAACGTGGCCGATTCTGTTCAGGGTACTCAGAAACATGAGCCAATGGCGACGGGGTATAATGGTGATGGTTCAATTGAGGTTGCTGGAATGAATGCATGGATTGTGGTTGTTGGTGGTACATGATGGGCGACTTTGGAGGAGAGCGTTGAGATGATGCAGATGCTATAGACGAACCCTTGGGTTTGTCCCTGGCGGTGACGAATGCTTGTAACATGGATGGTAGGTCATCGGTTATTGAGGTAGTAGTAGATGCTGCGGTGTGTGATGATGTTGAGAACGCTGACGACCCAGAAAAGGTCCGTTGATGCGACGAAGACGTGTTTTGATGATAGTCCATCCGGTCCCACGAACTTTCCATAGAAGGAGGCTCGGTGGGAGGCATGGCCATATCGTCCAGATCTGGCTTTTGTTTTGCGGCGAATTTCAAGAACATTGCATGCAAATCCCGCACCACTTGGAACATTTCCTGCTGGACTTCTTCAAATGGAGTTGTCTCCAATTCTGACATCAATTGCGTGACAAACGCGGTATATTTGGCCGACAATGGGGTGTCATTGTTATCGTTCAAGTTAGTCAACAATCCACCAAGTTCAGAGTGGATCTTGACCAATGTGGATCGCGACACGGCCAGCTGCAACTTGAACTCCAGATCCGCGTACTTTGATATTATTCTTAACACCAAAAACGTCAACACGGTGGCTGCGTCATTATATTCGTTCCCCAGCTGCGTGACTTTGCTCTTGAGGATGTCAATGCCCCAGTTGTCAATCTCTTCTAGCAGAAACTCTGAACGTGACCCTACCAACACTGCAATATCGATATCGAATTGTCGTGCCTGAGACTGGAAATCAAACTGCTGTAGCGCAGCAAACGTCCAGCTATTGGTTTCGGCGATGTACGAATCCAAAGTTGTCATTATGCGGAATGCTAGCATCACGTCTTCGGTCTGTCGCGGGTCGAACCCGGCACACAGGTCCTCAATGTCGCGGCGAGTGATCTTTTCGCTGCGTAGCAGCTCAAGAACTGGGTCCATGATGCTTGTTCGGAAAGACGAATGGGTATCTAAAATGCAAACTGTCGGCCGGAACGGTGCAAGGTGCAAGCAAGAGTACAATCGGAAAAGAAAAAAAAAACAAAACAAGCTGCCCTCTGCCGATCTATGTGAGCAGTTTGATGTCGAATTCGATAAGAAAGCCGGTCCGTCTCAATAGAAAATAGAAAGTAGAAATTTAAAGAAAATGCGGAGAGAGTGTTTCAAGAAAAAAAAAAAAAAAAGCTGGTTTGTTTTCGTTTTCATCACTACCAAAGAATGGTGTGACAGTTTGGAGGCCCAGTTAAACCGCTCAGCACCACCAGCAGCACAAACCTTATTGGTGCATGCGCGAATGCGCGAGTTGCACGACTTTTTCTGCTAGCCGCATTCTGGACCAGCCATTATTTTACACGTCGTTCGGCAGAATACACAATTGGCATGCGTAGTGGCTTAATTCCATGCACTGCACCAGGTGACGGTGGGGGCCCAAACGCAATCGTTTTGACGAGAGATCTGCTTGCGAGATCTGTCACAACGGCTTCTTCCTCAGCCCAGGGAACTCAAAAGTTGCCCAAATAATATTCATCTGGAGGCTGCTTGCTCTCGATGGTCACTGAGCCGGCCAATTGGCCCTATAGAAACGATCTACCACCAGAGACATTTTTGTCGGAGTTGGCAGATCTAAATATCAGGGGCCACGCGTCGCTGTGCAAGCGCCTTATTGCGACGGCTAATAACCCCCATATTGACAGATAAGCCGCAGGCATTGCAGAGCACACCTGCTCTGTGATACATACCGCCTTGCTGCCGGGTCCTTTTGATGCTACACGTACCGTACGCTTTGAACACTATTCTGAGCACGTGTAAGTAATATCAGCGGCTGAGCCAGAGAGGGGCCAAATTTGACATCGATCGTGCCCAAAGCCTTAAAATAGCCGCACTCCGGGAGAGAATTATGGGATGATTGATTCAACAATAAGTCCTCCACTGAAGCAGACGCAGTAAGTAGCCAGAGGTGCCAGTAGCCGGTGTATTCTATATCCCTCTATCTAGCAACCAACTACTCTGGTCAAAACTTAACTGCAGTGAGAATTGACGATCTAGTTAGCGCCGGTCCTGCACCGCAGATGCTGCAAGTCATACAGGCATGGAAAATGGCGACGAAGCAAGTGAGTAGGCTTTTCCAATGGCGCTTTTGGAGTCATTAGTATCAAAGATGGAAACAGCGGTTCTTGTATAGCGTCCATCTCACGGTATCCATATACGATTGTGCCGTGCGGTCTGATAGTTATGAACCGCAGCTCTTTGCAATTGACGCCGAGTGCTAACAACGATTTGGAAGTAAATTGGCATCCTTCAATCTTCAATTCCAAATACACCAGCCTGTGTGCTTTCGACGCGAATTGCTGCATTAGTTCGTCGTTGAGGGTTGGTCCAACGCTGGAGAATACCTCAAGGTTGAGGTCCCGAATCGGGCATGCAGCCAGCAGCGGAAACTCATCTGGCACAAAACTAGCACTGTCAATGTTGATACGCAAATTTTCGAGCTTCCTGCAGGTGAGGGCGATCGATTTCAGAAGACTTGGGCATTCCTGGGCCAGCTCAAATCTAAGCTGTACCACATTATCAAAGGCTGGTAGGAAACGTTCCAACTCTGCTGAGGCATATTGGAGATGAAATATTTCCAGTTGTTCAAATCGTTCCAATTCTATGCCAGAGTTAAGAAAGCCCTCCTGTGGCAAGCTGTACAAGCGCAACTCCCGTAAGCTATTGTGCCATGATGTCGTCAAATGCGTGAGCATCTCCAGGTCCAGTTTCTCCCCTGGTTCAAAATCCTCCAAATTTGGGCATGTGGAAGTTATATATTCTAAATCTTCCTTTGACATCAACGGAAGTTTGCAATTGGCCCGCAGAACCCGTAACTTTGGGTTATATAGCCGTTTAAGAACCTTGATGTCATCCTTTTCGGAAATGACATAGCTATCCGGAACATAAAAAAAGGTCTCAAGCCGGCGCAAATTGACGAATTCGAGCTGAGGATTGTCCTCTAGGAACTGAAACTGTCGGCTGTTATAGTTGGGGTTAATGTAAAGGTCCAGACTCTTGGTCAGGTTGCTGTAAAATGCCATCCGATCAGGGAAACGTAACAATGGTCCATAAACCTTGCGTATGTCTCGGGACACATTGCCCCATAAAATGCGGACGGCTTCATCGAACCACAGCTTATTCACCTGGAGACATTGATACAGAATGTTGGATTTCGGAAAACTGAACTCTGTTCGCCCGCGAAAGTTGTCGAGAATGGTAGCCACGATTTCCGGAGTCGCGGCTGCTCTTGTGCTGCTGTCCATGCTAAAGATGGGAAAGTGAGACTTGCTCGCTCACAGCCCGTAGTGTGGGCATTTGGGGGCCCTAAATAGTACTCTAGGACATCATGACGGTATGACTGACTCAACAACAAGTCCTCCACTTGAACTCTCTGATGCACAAGCAGTTAGTAATAATCAAGCAGTGTAATAAGAAGTCACTCTGTCATAGATATCAATACTGATATCATGGCAGTTGCTGACTCAATATGTAAAATGGACCAGTAATAGAACAGACTAGAGACCGAAATATCACCGTTCTGTACAATAAGATTGTTCAGTCAAACTCGCAACTCAAGGCACTGTGGACGAATGAGGGAAGAAAATCCAACTCAGACAAATCGAGACTTTTATATGCCCATGTCGCAGTACTGCGTTCGCATCGTGCTTCGGCCACACTAATAATCCCAACACATCGCAGACCCAAATCTTTCATGAAGAGACAGATCACCAGAACAATGACAGAAGCAGCTAAAAGAATACGCTTTGCCGACGTTGGTAAGTAAATTCTCCACCTGGAATCATGCTAATTTAAACTGTAGGCGCCAATTTGACAGATCAACAGTTCCAAGGATACTATCACGGTCGACGACACCACCAAGATGACCTCCCACATGTTCTAGAACGTGCAGACCAAATGAATGTCGAAAAGATCTTGGTTACAGGATCAACCCTGCAGGAATCAACCAATGCCATCAAATTATGCCAGGATCACCACAGACCAGAGCAATTATACTGCACCGTCGGAGTTCATCCATGCCATGCATTGGACTTTGAACAGGCCAAAGAAGGCGCGGAAGAACATCTCAAACTTGTCGAACAGTTGGCTATTGAAGGAAAAGAACAGGGTACAGTCAAAGCGTTTGGTGAGATTGGATTGGATTACGACCGATTGCATTTTGCCCCGGCAGACGTACAACGGAGGTATTTTGAAGCGCAGCTTCAAATTGCTACCAGAGTAGGTCTGCCTTTATTTTTGCATTCGCGTGCTTGTAGGGAGGACTTCCATTCAATCCTGTCCAAATATCTTCACAAGGTCCCCGGAGGAGGTGTGGTGCATTCGTTCACCGGACCGCTTGAAGAAATGAAAGATTACCTCGGAATGGGCCTGTACATTGGCATCAACGGATGTTCGCTAAAGACACAAGAGAACCTAGACGTGATAAAAGAGATCCCTCTGGATAGACTAGTGTTAGAAACCGATGGTCCATGGTGCGAGATTCGACCGTCGCATGCTTCTCACAAGACATATCTCGCGGACAAGAAAGACCTCCTACCATTCACCGGATACAAAAAGGAGAAATACCAACCAGGATCAATGGTGCGAGGTCGATGTGAACCATGTGCTATTCGCCTTGTAGCGGAGGTCGTTGCTGGCGTCAAGAATCTGCCGCTGGAATTGGTGGCTCAAGCCGCATGGGACAATACGATGAAATTGTTTAGTCTGTAATATATAGAGCATTCATTAATAGAGAAACAAAAGAACAAACCAAACAAGAGCGTCAGATATAATATATCACAAATTCATAACAAAGACTAAAGAAACACAAACACAAAACAACAAAAATCCAAAGAACTAATCATCCTTTGGAGGGGCCGGAACTGGGCTCTTGACGCTGCCATCAGCGGCTTCTGGCTCTTCATCTTCTTCGATAATCTCTGCTTCAATGGTATCGTCATCAGCCAATTCACCGGCTGGAGCAAACCCGACCTGGCTCAATAATGAGGCCGCATCGCCAGCTTCAATGACATAGCCACCATTAGCACTTCTCATGATGGAACCAGCTTGACCGAGTATCTGCTCCAACGAGACAGTGCCACCTCCATGGGTTGGAGGAGCTTGTTGATATTCTGGTGAATCGAAATCAATGGTTTTGATTTCAGCACTAGATTCTGGAGCAGCAGGACCATCCCCTTCTTCAACTCGTTGGGCAATCATGTTGTACCATTCCTCTTCAGTCTTACCATTCAATATCCCCACGACCATCACCGTCATATTATCGCATCCAATACCACTCATATCACTCTTTGGTGCCAAACAGTTGTTCATCAAGTTTTCGCAAATAGCCACCAAATCTTGCTTGGCAGCAATTCCGCGTCGAACAAATTCCACCACGGCTTGCGAATGCATGCAATCCCAGATACCATCGCAGGCCAGGATCAAAAACTCGTCGTCTGGGGTGATATCATGTTCCATAACGTCTGGGAATGCAGTGACAACTTGCTCCTCTGGTGGGAGATTGGCACTCTTCTTAAAGTCGAAATCACCGATGGCTCGACTCAGCGCAAGGTTACCATTGACTCGTTGAGCTTCAACATATCCACCAGCAGCGCATATTCGGGCCCGTTCACCTTCATTTTGAGGCTTGTGATCAAATGATAGCGGCTTGGCAATACCCTTAACGCCGAGAACCGTTCGCGAATCACCAGCATTGGCCACGTAAATTCGATTATTCGAAATGATGGCTGTAGTAGCTGTGCATCCAGATTGCTCGTTTCGGTATGCTTCGTCTTGTAGAATTGCTCTATCTGCACTCAAGAACCCATCTTTCAATGCCTGAGAGAAATCGCCCTTCAAAAAGTATGGCTGTCTAGCAACAATGTTGTGTAGATTCTCCCCGCTGAACAACGCTACTCTGTCTCCTCCATGACCATCGTAAACGCCAAAAAAGGACACCTTGTGCGGGTAATCTCCGGAATTGTCGAGACGTTTCAAGTCTAGAACTGTAGCGTGTGAATCTTCCATAGACACACGCCATCCTTGCATCGAAGACAGACCGTAGGTCAGAGTACCATCTCTACCTTCTTCCGAAGTCTGCATTTGTGTTAGAGTTTGTGTTTGTTTATAGTCATACCTTCTCTGTCATGGGTGCCGACAATATTTGTCCCATGGTGTATTATTTCCGTAATCCTTCTGTAAATTCTTTCGCTGTTATTGGAACAAAAAAATGTCCATATATCTTGGTAGTTGTCTAATTGTCGAACAATAGCCCCCTATTACTCAATGATTGAGTCGTTAATCAAATAAAACGTAGTATTACCAAAAGGTATCCCGAGTCGCAATTCAACCACAAAGCAGAGCGAAAACTAACTGAACAATGATTTGCGAAAATGAAGGAAGAATGCACAGATCTCTACTCCAACAAAAAATCAATTCCCCAGTAGCAGAATAGTAGCCAAGAAGAGGAAAGAGAAGAGTTTTCTTTGGGTGCGTGGATTGACCCTGTGCCATTTGGGAGGAGTCGCCCGAGACTGGGCTGGGGCGCCTCTGAGTGGCGTGGCTTCTGTGTTTTGACTACCACCACCGTTAAAATTGATCACAGAAAAATTTTCCGGGGGGCCGCGACCCTGCCAGTTTGGCCTGGAGCTAAGAGATCGCGGCTCACAAACAAGAATGGCCCCAGTTCCAGAAACCCAACATTCAGGGGCTTGTGTGGTGGACACCGGAAGATCGGTGGCACCTTTTTCGTATTGCCTGCGTTCTATGCAGCCTTGTAGACATCCGCCTCAGTTCCTTATCTGGAGTATCCCCGCATCCGCGCACAATGAGCCTTCTGGAGGGCGCCTGGCCCCGAAATGTCTTTCAGAATCCAGCTCGGCATTTCATTGGTGCAAACCTATTTTTGGCTGGTTGTTTGCGGCGGTATGGGCGGGATCAGCTTGTTTAATTGAGCCCATTGGAATAATAATAAGTTCTGGAATGTTTCAGCCTTTTTATCATTTCTAACTACGATAGCAGCTTCTTTTTGCTCTGGTACTTTGGAACTTATGATTCGGGCTTTTTTCTACTCAAAGTTTCGCAGCGAGGAATAATAATATCGTGTCGCAGCCGGCTAGTCCAGAATAACATGAGTGTTGAGCCGCATGCGGCGAACTGGGCAATCTGCAGTCCAAGCCAGTTTCAAAAGAAAAAGAAGATCTCTTCTCTCGAAGAACCCGCTGCGCTCGGCCTTTTTTTTTTTTTTGCTCACTTCGATCCCTCGGTATCATCAGGATAGCTAAGGCCGCTCACCGAACGATTCAGCCAAATCGCTGCGCCGTATATGGATAGCAAACCGCGCATAGCGAACAGAAAAAGCCAAACAGGATCCTTTCTCTTGGGAACCCGCTGCGCTCGGCCTTATTTTTTGCTCGCTTCGCTCGATATGTTCGGTCTCATCAGACTAGCTGGGTCGGCCAATATCACCATTCACCACTGCGCTGTCATTATAGAGCAAACCGAGCGAAGCGAGCAAAAAAAAAAGCCGAGCGCAGCGGGTCCTTTAAGAGAATGATCCCCCTCTGTCTTTTTTTTTATTCGTTACGTACGGTCGTTATGCTCGGTATGTTCAGTGCTCTGAAGGTCAATTGGCGGGTGTAGCCCCTGGCCAGGATTCAACGACGCTCGCGCACACCCCATCGCCGGAACGTTGAGCAGTAGGCGAAAAATTGCCAGCCAGTGACTCTTCTATAGACAAAACAACTACCAAAAAAAATGCCGGAGTTCGAACCACAACGGGGCACGTTCAAATCGCTGGTCCAGGCCGACGGCCAGCTGGAAAACGGTCCAAACACATACCCTGTTTACAAGTTTATGCTGGCGGATGAATTGACTCCCCATGTGGCATATCTCAAACTAGCCCGTCCCAGCAGCAAAGATGCAAAGCCATCTTTCCTGCTTGAAAGTGCCATTGGCGGCGAGCGGCTGGATCGATATTCGTTTATCGGGGTCAATCCTCGGAAAACTATCAAAACCGGAAACGGTCATGGACCGGACGTGGATCCTCTAACAGAGCTAGAAAAAGAGTTGAGCCACTATCGACAAAGCAAGCATCAACCAGTGCCTCATTTGAGCGGTGGTGCTGTCGGTTATGTGTCGTTCGATTGTATCAAATACTTTGAACCAAAGACCGCTCGAGACTTGAAGGATGCGTTGGGTCTGCCGGAATCGGCATTGATGCTGTTTGATACAATTGTGGCCTTTGACAACGTGTACCAGCGAATCCAGATCATCCACAATATTCACATTCCGGATGGAACCCGATCCTCAGTGGATCTGGACAAGGAATACGACAATGCTGAAAAAACTATCGACTCTATCATCGACACCTTGAAGAGCCCAGACACATATGTGGTTCCTCAGGGCCCAGTCACTGTCGGCGACGACTCAACATATGTATCCAACATCGGTCAGGAAGGATACGAAAACCACGTCAAACGACTCAAAGAGCACATTCTCAAGGGGGACATCTTCCAAGCCGTTCCAAGTCAACGAGTGGCCCATCCAACCAAACTGCACCCATTCAACGTTTATCGACATCTCCGAACCGTTAACCCATCTCCTTATCTGTTATATGTCGATTATCTTGATTTCCAAATCGTGGGTGCTTCTCCAGAACTTCTCGTCAAGAGCGAAAAAGGCCGAATCATCACACACCCAATTGCCGGTACTCTACCTCGAGGTAACACAATTGAAGAGGATGATGCCTTCGCTACTCAGCTTTTGGCTTCGACCAAGGATCGTGCTGAACATGTAATGTTGGTGGATCTTGCCCGAAACGATATCAACCGTGTTTGCGAACCAACTTCATGCTCAGTGGATCGATTGTTGACTGTTGAACGGTTCTCCCATGTTATGCATTTGGTATCACAGGTGTCTGGTGTGCTCCGGCAAGGAAAAACTCGATTCGATGCATTCAGATCCATTTTCCCAGCCGGCACCGTCTCTGGTGCTCCAAAAGTACGTGCTATGGAACTCATCTCTGAGCTCGAAGGCGAACGTCGAGGAGTCTACGCCGGTGCAGTCGGCCACTGGGGTTACGACACTGATTCCATGAACACTTGTATCGCTCTGAGAACAATGGTCACCAAGGACGGCGTCGCATACTTGCAGGCTGGCGGAGGTATCGTCCATGACTCGGTGCCATACGACGAATACATCGAAACAGTAAACAAGATGAACTCCAACATCCGAACGTTGCGTGCGGCTGAACAGTTGTGGGCTGCAAAAGGGCCCGTTGGTGATTACCAGAAGTAATGTAAAACATAATAAATACGAAGCTTTTTCACCCAGACTCCCACTGCGCTCGGCCTATTTTTTTGCTCGCTTCGCTCGAGCTAAGCTTGGAGGTATGCTCTTGAGTTCGTGCGGCGATGAGCCGCTCCGGCTAGTCTGATGATACCTAGCTAAGCTCGAGCGATCGAAGCGAGCAAAAAAAAAAAGGGCCGAGCGCAGCGATAGCCCGAAAAAAAAATAGATTGAACAGTTTTGTAAAAAAAAATTAATAAATACGATTTCCTATGAAGAACCATTCATCTTGAACAGCTCGTTGACGAAGTTTTCACCCCAAAAGGCGGATGTATACTTGTCAACATACTTGAACAGCTTTTGGTGGTTAGCAGTACGTTTTTCTGGAGCAAGAGTCAGCGAATCATAAATAGCTTCGGCCATTTCTTCGGTATTCCATGGATTGACAATGATTGAGCCGTTGAGCGACTGTGCGGCTCCAGTGAACTCACTCAAGATGAGGGCTCCGTTCTTCTCCTGTTGACAAGCGACATATTCATATGACACCAAATTCATCCCGTCTCGGGTCGAGCTGACCAAGCATACATCACTGACAGCATATAACGAAATCAGCTCTTGGAAGTCAACACTCTTGTGCAAGAAATGGATTGGAGTGAATTCGACGGTTCCAAACTGGCCGTTGATTCGCCCCACAAGCTCGTTCACCATGGCCCGCAGGTTTTGATATTCCTCAACATCCTGCCGGGAGGGCACTGCCACTTGCACTAGAACCACCTTGCCGATCCATTCGGGATGTTCGGTGAGAAACACTTCAAATGCGTGCATCTTCTGGGGCACACCTTTAATGTAGTCGAGTCGGTCAACGCCAACGATGATCTTTACACCTTCGAACTTTTGCTTCAATTGGGCGATTCGCTTCTTCACCGGCACTGTCTGCAAGCCATCAATGAACTTCTCAGTGTCGATGCCAATTGGGAACGCACCGACAGTGACTGTTCGGCCGTCGAATTCAACGCCGTTAGGCGTTGTATTCACCCGTAATATTCGAGACACTGAGGACAGAAAGTGGCGTGCATAATCATAGGTATGGAACCCAATCAAATCGCACCGAAGAACCCCTAGCAATACTTCCCGTCGAACTGGCAGTACTCGATAGATTTCACTGCTTGGGAATGGTGTGTGCAAGAAGAACCCGAGTTTGATTGGAATGCCGGCGCCCAGCTCTTCTCGCAGCATGGCGGGCAACAGCATGAGGTGATAATCATGCACCCACACCAAATCGTTCGGTTGAACTAGTGGGGCAATGGCCTTTGAAAAAAGCCGGTTCGCATTTGTATAGGCCATCCAAGCCTCATCGTCGAAATTCATCTCGCCAGGGTGATAATGGAACAATGGCCAAAGAATTCTGGTTTGTTAGCATTGTTCTCTTGGAAGCATCATACGAGTTGGAGAAGCCATTGTAATGCAAATCGGCCAGCCCATCGTCCAAATACACCGGAATACAGTTGAACTTCTCATTCAAATCTTTGGAGACTTTTTCTTTTTCGTTGTCTGGGATTTCCAGTCCTACAATAATTAGCGATGTCGTTGTTCGACTAGGAGCATACCCGGCCAGCCAAACCACTTGAAGCTTGTTGATTTCTTGAGTCCAGATAGAGCTGTGACCAATCCACCAGACGACATATTATATGAGTACGAGCCATTTTCGTCTCGTTTAATCGTTACTGGAAGTCGATTGGAGATTACCAAAACGTTGCCTTGAACCATTGTTGCGATGAGGATGGATGGAATAAAGGATTTAGTTTGAATGATGCGCGGCCACTCAGAAGTTTCACCGGTTTCAATGCTTGCTTTGGGGTCTTTTTTTTTGTTCTTGTTCTGACGCGCGTCTCATCATCAAACACAACACAATGGAAAATAACCTAGCAAAGGTGTACACTCTTGATGGGTTACCTCGGGCTGTGGCTATAGAATATCCTGCGAATGTCAAGGATGTCGATAAGGCGATTGAAATGATTGGAGGGGTGGAAGCACTGCAGAACGTATGTAGACGAACCCCAAAATGTTGCTAACACAACTAAAAGTCAATAGCCGACAGCAAAGAGAGCCCTCTGGAACTGAGGTTTCGGCCTGGAGATGCGTTTGAACATCCGGTGGCGGCTCGCACATCAAAGACCGAAAATGTTATGCTCAAGGTTACGGTACCCAAGAAATACCTAGATGCAGCACAGGGCGATATTCACAAAGCAGTCAAGCTATCCAAGGGACAGTTTCGTGTCAAGCCGAGCCATGTTCTTAGCATGAATTTCAAATTCCGAGAAATGTCAGATTACCAATACAATGTGTCTGGTTCTGCGTTTGTGAAAAGGCTCAACCAGTCCATTTACAATGCCAACTATCAATCCATACGAAATTTCGACATTGAAGGGCCCGAGACGCTGGCGGGGACCCAGATCGATGCGATGCCGCCACCGCGATTCTCGATGCAGATGCATCCATTCATGTATCAATATAAACAGAACCCTGCTGTGGCAGTGGTGGATGATGGGCAAGGCGGGGCAAAGCTGGTGAATAGAACGAACACCAAGTTTGTCTCGGCAGTCATCAGATGGGAAGACCCAATGCCCAGCAGTCCTCCTGATGGTCTTACCAGAGACAAGCTTCCAGATCCAGTGAAGCGTTGTCTCGTGGAGCTGGACCGCATGTTTGAAGAGCGGCCATGTTGGACTCAGAGGGCAATTGGGTTCCATTTGGATAGAGAGAACAAGCGAGCACTTCGAGCCGCACTTCCGTATGTGGCTGTTTGTTACAAGAGTGGACCATTCAGAAGCAGTTATGTTAAACTAGGGCTGGATTTACGGTCGTCAAACAAGTATGCTATCTACCAAGTGGAGCATTTCCGGGTGTTTGAGAAGGAAAAGCCCGGGTCGACAACTAATTATGGCGAGATACGGGCCAATGGATCTTTGCCATATCAGTTTGATGGCGAGAATCTGCCCAGTGTGCGACTGATCCAGTTCGTTGATGTTACTGATCCTATGCTCAGAGATCGCATAGTCAATGCTGAGCTGAGCGAAAAAATTGATGATGTGCAAGGGTATTACAAGGCTGAGGAGCTGTCGATCATAAAGCGGCTGATGCGTGCGAAGATGATTGCTATCAAGTCAGGTAAAATGCTGTCCCAATTCCAGATCAACAGCATTCTTGAGGGCCCGAAGAAGGACAGGGCCAGCAGCGAAGATGAGCCAGATTCCGATGAAGAAATGGGTAATGCTGAAGATGATTACAAGCCACCTGATGAAGACGAAGGCGAGGATGGTGAGGTGTCGTCGTCTGAAGATGAAGATGAAGAAGAGGACGAGGATGCAGCCATGCAGGAGCACCAGCTTGTTGAAAAGCTAGGTGATGACGAACAGTTGAAAGGCTTGTTCGGCTATGTTCAGCAGCAGGATGCTGCCGCTGAGCAGATGGACGAATCAAAGTAGTGGTGTTACTAGTTGTTATATTTATTATTCCACGATTATCGAGGCTCCTTGATATCAACTAGCCTGATAATACCGAGCGTTCGTACGTAGCGAACATAAAATATGCGGAGCTGCGGCTCGGCCCTGGCTAGATAGCCTGATGATACCGACCACTTATCGAGCAGAGCGAGCCAATGCCAAACACATCGGAATACTCTTCTCTCGAGGGACCCGCTGCGCTCGGCTTTTTTCTTTTGCTCGCTTCGCTCGATGCTCGGTATCATCAGGGCGGCTCATCGGACCTGCGGAGTCGCCGGCCGTCACAGCAAACTGAGCGAAGCGAGCAAAAAAAAAGCCGAGCGCAGCGGATTATTTGAGAGAAGAGGATTCCGCTGCGCTGGGCCTTTTTTTTTGCTCGCTTCGCTCGAGCTTAGCTTGGTATCATGAGGCTCCGAAGGCATGTTCGTGGAGCGAGCCGCACTGACCGGCCGCGCGCAGTGGACGACGGCGACTGCTCCACCACCGACAGTGGACAAATTTTTTCACCACACTACACGACGACACATATAGCCAAAAATGATGCTCCGCTCAAGGGTATCCACGCCCAATGCGGTGTTCAGCAGGACGCAGTTCCGAACGGTGTACATTCCACCGGGAGGCAAGAGTATCCTGGATCGACGGCTGCCACGAAAATTGAAGGTTGGGGAAACACGACCTCCGATCTACTACAAGTTCGACTGTGTGGTGGAAATGTCTGACGGCTCCACGGTCACAAGACGATCACAGTTCCCGAAGGTCGAATGGAGATATCTCAGTGACCACAGAAATAGCCCACGGTGGAACCCGACGCGAACGAACTTGAAGGCCGTCGAATCAGACGCCAAGGGTCGAATGGCCAAGTTCCAGAAGAAGTACGGCTTTGACGCCATGACTGAGAAAAAGAAGGAGCCAGAATCTGCTCCTGAAGAGACGAAAGACGAAAAGAAGGCCGAGCCTGTACCAAAGGTGTCTACTGAACCGCTGTTGTCGGATGACTTTGAAGATCTCATGGGTGAAGGGTTTGTACCGGTTCAATCTGGTGGCCGGGTTGCTCAACGACGAAAGAAGGGCAAGAAATAGAATATCGAATCATTATCATCATATGGTTCGACAACTAGTGCATTGTACATTGTAAATAATATACGAGATAACATTTTTCAACGTGCCGACATTACATTTGGTTTAACCCCTCCCAAAGATCCACACTTCTTGACAACAATGGGAAGCATATTCTTGCCACACCTCCGGACGGGCTGGCATGTCGACCAGGCCATTGTCACTGAAGAAGAACGGCTGGTTGTAATTCGATTCGGCAAGGATACAGAACGAGAATGCATGTTGATGGATCAAATGCTGTACAGCATTGCCGAAAAGGTGCGAAACTTCGCCGTCGTATATGTGTGCGATATCAGCGAGGTCACCGATTTCAACGAAATGTACGAACTGTATGACCCCATGACGGTAATGTTTTTCTATCGTAACAAACACATGCTGTGCGATTTCGGCACTGGCAATAACAACAAGCTCAACTTTTTGCTCGATGACAAACAGGAGTTGATTGACATCATAGAAGCTGTGTTCCGAGGGGCTCGCAAGGGCAAGGGTCTCGTTATGAGTCCACAAGGTATGAATCAGAGATGAAATGATACTAATGCGTGCAGATTATTCTTCAAACCAGCGATATTGATCGCTCAGCCGTGAACCACCCCGGTCTCTGCTATTTAAGGTGGGCCCAATCGGGTCAGCAACAATGTAGACATATTTATTCAAACCACAATTTTTGGACTATTAGTATTATTACGTATGCTATGATACTGCAACTAATCAAGAAAAATCGATTGACTCATTGATGCTTTGATGCTTTGATAATCTGATTGTCGATGACCCCACCGTTTCGAGGACATGGATGAGCGCCCAACCTCAAATTTTCCTAGAGTCACCACATTTTTCAACACCAGAAAAACGACACCATCAAAACGACGGTACCACTTTTGTTGCGATCAATTCGAACTGCTAGATATCTCTCTGACGCTGGCACTTCGAAATTGAAACTGAAATCTTGGAATCTCAATCAATTCCGTTTTTACGCTACTACCCGAACTTTTAAAGACAAAATGGCTGCACAACAAGAAGTGCCATTCAGCCGAGAAGCACTCGAGACGTTGATCAAACGACGATTCTTCTATGCCCCATCCTTCGACATTTACGGTGGTGTGTCTGGGCTTTATGACTATGGCCCACCAGGTTGCGCATTGAATGCCAATATTATCGATACCTGGAGAAAACACTTTGTTTTGGAAGAAGACATGCTCGAAGTCGATTGCACTGCATTGACTCCTCACGAAGTGCTGAAGACTTCTGGTCACGTCGACAAATTTGCTGATTGGATGTGTCGGGATTTGGCCACTGGTGAAATTTTCCGAGCTGATCACTTGGTTGAAGAAGTGTTGGAAGCTCGATTGAAGGGTGACAAAGAAGCCCGAGGTCAAGATGCAGCTCCTCAGGACGACGAAAAGGACAAGAAGCGAAAGAAGAAGGTCAAGGAAATCAAGGCCATCAAGCTGGATGACCATGTTGTTGCTGAATACGAATCAGTATTGGCCAAGATTGACGGGTATTCTGGTCCAGAACTCGGGGAATTGATGATCAAGTACCAGATCAACAACCCAGGCAACAACGGGAAATTGGAGCCGCCTAAGGAATTCAATTTGATGTTTGAAACGGCTATTGGTCCATCTGGCGTGTTGAAGGGCTATCTTCGACCAGAAACTGCTCAAGGTCAATTCTTGAATTTCAGCAAGTTGTTGGAATCCAACAACTTGAAGATGCCATTTGCTTCTGCTTCCATTGGTAAGTCGTTCCGTAATGAAATCTCTCCACGAGCCGGGTTGTTGCGAGTGCGAGAATTCTTGATGGCTGAGATTGAGCATTTTGTTGATCCGTTGGACAAGTCTCACCCTCGATTCCACGAAGTCAAGGATATCGAATTGAAGCTATTGCCAAAGGAGCAACAAGCTGCTGGCAAGACTGATTTGGTGGCCATGAAGATTGGCGATGCCGTTGCCAACGGTACTGTGGACAATGAAACCTTGGGTTACTTCTTGGGCCGAATCTACTTGTTCATGTTGAAAATTGGTATGAACCCGGATCGAATTCGATTCCGACAGCACATGGCCAACGAAATGGCCCATTATGCTTCGGACTGTTGGGATTGTGAATTGCACTCTTCTTATGGCTGGATCGAATGTGTTGGTTGCGCTGATCGATCTGCTTATGACTTGACTGTGCACTCTGCACGAACCAATGAAAAGCTGGTTGTGCGACAAACTTTGGACAACCCAGTTACCAAGGAAGCTTACGAGATCGAATTGAACCGAAAGAAGTTTGGTCCACAGTTCCGAAAGGATGCTCCAAAGGTCGAAAAGTGGTTGACGTCTCGAACCGATTGCGAATTGGAAGATTTGGCAAAGGAACTAGAAGCTAAGGCCAAGATCTCGTTCACTGTGGAAGGTATGGACGGTGAAGTCGAAGTTTCCAAGGACTTGATCAACATTGAAAAGAAGACCCGAACTGAGCACATTCGAGAATACACTCCAAACGTGATCGAGCCATCGTTCGGTATCGGCCGGATTTTGTACTCATTGCTTGAACAAAGCTTCTATGTTCGTCCAGAAGACGAAGCTCGAGGTGTTTTGGCGTTCCCACCATCGGTGGCTCCAACCAAGGTGTTGGTTGTGCCATTGTCCAAGGACGACAACTTTGATCCAATCGCTGCTAAGATCTCTCAGACCCTGCGGCGAGCCGGTATCCCAGCCAAGGTCGACGATTCGTCTGCTTCCATTGGCCGGCGGTATTCTCGAAATGACGAGTTGGGTACTCCATTCGGTATCACCATTGATTTCCAAACTGTTAAGGATCAAACCGTTACTATCCGAGAACGAGACACCACTTCCCAAATGCGAGGTTCTCAGCAAGAAGTCATCGACGCTTTGAAGCAAATGGTGTTCGAAGGTCACAGCTGGAAGCAGGCCACCAGCAAGCTTCAAGTATTTGAGGGCCAGGAAGCGTAATTCCTGCAACGCCGCTCGTCAGCCGCGCGGCCCGCCGCATAAACTCCAGCATTCGCGTGGAGTAGAGTTACCTCTTTTAGATGGAGCCATAATCTATATAACACTAAACGAATTCTGTTATCTTCATTACCCCCAACAACATGCGATCCGCTAAACAAGTGCACAAGCAATTTCTGGGCCATTTGGAGTCTTTTGGCTCGTCTGTGGAGTCCGAGTTGAGTAGGGTATGTACGGCTGAGAGAATGATCGAAGCAGTTGACCCGATGGCTCTGAGTGTGTTTTTACTTCACAGTTCAAAGCAGCAATTGTATATCCTTGCATTACTTGAGCATCGCGATGCTGCGAAACGGCTGGCTGGACGAATAATAGCGGTCGAAACAAACTGGTGGAGCAATCTATTGAATGACTTGACCTTTGACCGGTTAGAGTCTCTGACTGTCAATGGTGGAGTTGACCGGACGCACTATTGCAGTATTATACGGATATGTACTGGCCAGTTGCGGGAAGCATTCTTCTGGGGTGCAACCCCATCTGCTGGCGTGCTGGGGTCGCTGCACGAGCGAAATCCGAACCTGGAACATATTGTGTACAGGGCACCGGTGAATAAAAAAGAGTCGAAAAAGATTGCTTCGTTTGCTATTGAGCATCGCACTGAATGCTTCATGCAGTTCAGCTACCGAATTCAAGGACGACGGGCTGTTGTGGTTAAGTTCAACGGCGCAGGGCCATTACCAGGGTGGGACAACACACCACCTTCTACTAAGTTTCGGGCTATTAAAGAGAAAATCTTTCCTACGGTCCGATCAGTCAAGTACTTCCCCATTGTGAAGGAATGTGATTCGGAATCCCCATTACACATTGTGTCGCAGGTGCCGAACTATACAGGAAACTTGACAATGCTGCGCTGCACTGCCTACAATCAATACGATCCAAATTTCCCGGCCGAAGCAGCCAATAAGCTTCCAAATCTAAAGTTTTTGCATCTACGTGTGTCCAAAAGCGGGTCTACTTTAAGAGCGGGCAAACCATTCATGCAACTGAAACACTGGACGAAGTTTTCCAAATTCGCTACCATCCTGGAGACCCTGGAGATTGACGTGGACGAGCCAGTCCAGGATGAGTTTACATTCCCAGTAATCCGAACAATTGGACAAGGATGCAAAAATCTCAAAGAGCTTCACTTCAGTGGACCAAAGTTCCAAAAACCGAGTCTCGCCATCAACTACCAGTTTGTGTCCATGGAGGAAGTACTGTTCCCCTGTCTGACTACCATCGAGCCCGTTCCACAAACCAGCCATCGAGGGTACTGCTTTGCAGAATACATTGTTGATTTATTCCCCAAGAGCCATTTCCGTTCGAACGTTGTGTGTCAGTGCTCGAAGTGCCAAAGCGACGAGTGGGATTTTTGAAGGATCTGATCCAGAGCCGCATCGAACCGTCCCTCCCAGTGGCATGCGTGAGCCTCGAGAAAACTTTCCAATCACATTATCGACAAATAACCCCGCCAAAATGTCCACAAAAGCATCTGCTGTCAACACATTTATACAGGCATTCAAGAAATGGCCCTCAGACAAGAACCGTGTGTACCAGTCGTTCAAAGACCTACAGATTGAGAGATTGGAACAGAGCTTGAAAGAGGCCGAATCAAAGCTGCCATCAGTGGCGAACTTGGAGAAGCAAATCGATAGTACACGGCTGCTCACATCCAATTCAAATCTTCGAAAAGTATGGCCAGTCTCTTTGTGCTAAGCTAACATGATAATGCAGTTCCCGGTAGCGGATAATCTAAAAGCACCTCAGGGAATGCCGAATTACTACGAACGAATCTCCCGAGAGGCAAGCAAAACTACACAAAAGAAAGAAGGCATTGTCAAGTCCTTCTCCGAAGCGGCATTCGGATGGTTCAAATAGTTCATGGAAAAATAAATTATTTCTTTGCATACGTAATCTTGATTGTATGTTCGTCGTTGACCATGCCCATGGTGGCCTCACGCGCAATAGCGGCCTGGTCCTCACTTTCAAACTCTACAAACCCCAGTCGTCGTACTGCCACCAGCCGGACTTCGAAAAACCCAGGAAACCCCGAAAAAATGCCCTCGAGTGCTTCTTGAGTGATACTTGGAGGTAGGTTTTCCAGAAACAACACCTTGTTCCGTGGTAGTCGCGATGATGCGCCTGTCGCGTCGCCATCGTCTGGTTGTTGTGGCTTTTTCTGTTGTTTCCTGGGTCGGTCTTGTTTCGATGTAGCAGCCTCAGTCTTTGCAGGTTTTTCTTTCTCCTGCTGTGCAATTTGTTCTTGTTTCGACCCTAGCCGCTCTTGGCGATGCTGTTCAAATGCTTCCTCTCCCTTTTTCTTTACCGTTACGTCCGATGGCGTGTGTGCATACTGAATATGCATAGACTTTCCGTGGAATTCGGCCTCATTCTTCGCTTTGAGCGCCTTGGTTGCTTGTGCTTTCTTGTCGAATACGACAAATGCCTGTCCTCGCAGCCGAATGTTTTTGTGTGCTATAATGTCTATCACCGTACCATATCCCTCGAACTCTTTGCGTAGCAAGCTCTTGAGCCGGCCGATCTTTATCTTTTCATTGAGATTGCGTATGTATATCCTGACGATTGTTAGCAAACTCAATTGGTGATGCATACGTCTCTGATGCGGCGACCATGTTCGTGTGTATAGGTTGAAAAATATGTGCTGGGACTCTGGAGATCTCGCCCTCATCATCACAACAATGGGTGACGTCGACGACATTGACGCCATCCTCAACAAAGAGGCTTCTGAGCATACGAAGGATACAGAAATCGGTCGGATTATTAATGTATTCCAGCTCGATGCGTACTCAGTGCTTGAGCTGCAACCGGGCTGCTCATCTTCAGACATCAAGAAACAATATCGAGCCAAGAGTTTACTGATCCACCCGGACAAGACGCAGAATAAACAGGCTCCAGATGCATTCGACAAGCTGAAAAAGGCAGAGGCCGAACTGCAAGACGAAAAGAAGCGCGAAATGCTAGACCAAGTGTTCACCGACGCACGACGCATGTTGATTGCCGAAAAAAAGTGGACGATCCACGACGAACGGCTCAAGTCAGACAAATTCCTGGAAGAGTGGCGAGAAAAGACAAAACAGGTACTGATTGAGAACGAGCTACGCAAGCGTAAACTTATCCAGCTCCAGCGTGAAGAAGAGGGCCGGCAGAAGAGGCAGCTAGAAGAAGAGGAAGATGAGCGGAAGCGAAAACGGCACAAGGAGAAGCAATGGGAAGACTCAAGAGACACTCGAGTCGAGAACTGGAGAGACTATCAGAAGCATGTTAATAACAAGAAGCAAAAGAAGAAGCGAAAGGTTAGTGCTCTTGGGTGATCTGTATAATTTATTTATTTAGTCGTTTTGTATTTTTCTTTCTGTCTCCCACTACCATCATCACCAAAATGTCCATTCAAGTCGGACCAATTGGCCAACTCGCCATCTGCACGGCCCTGGCAGGCCTAGCAGGGTTCTATCTGGGGCGTAATATCAAATCAGATGACGGATATGACAGCGAAGATGAAGACCCCCAGGGCACCATCGCGCCGACAAACGAAGAATGCAAGATGGTTCTGGTGGTGCGAACAGACCTCAAGATGGGTAAAGGCAAAGCAGCAGCTCAGTGCAGTCATGCCGCTGTGGCATGTTACAAAATAGGCCAACGGACCTGCCCGCATATTGTGCGTCAATGGGAGGCATATGGACAAATGAAGGTCACTCTACAATGCCAAAGTGAAGATGAGATGGAACTGTTGTACGGTATCGCCATGTCGCTAAACATTCCTGCCAGAATCATTCATGACGCTGGCCGTACGCAGATTGCTGCGGGAAGCGCCACTGTTCTTGGCCTTGGACCGGCTCCAAAGTCGTTGCTGGATCAGGTCACTGGCGAATTGAAGTTATACTAGTTCACACAATATGTACAATTACAATTAAATAGAGAGAACACAAACCCCATCGATAGGACTGAGTTCCAGAATCTCGTTACATACCACTCGATCGCCCATATCGACAGTTGTGTTTGGTAACAGTACAATTTCCACCTCAGTGCCGAGCTCTTCGCAATACGCCACGGCAAGATCTGGGTACTGTACTGGCTTGAGAATGGTGCAGCGGAAGATGAACACACCGGCACTAGACCGCTGATCATCCTGAAATTGCTCCAGCTGGTCATAACGGTGGATCCGGTTGACATGGTAATCAATCATTTCAGATTGAGGTGCAGATTCGGTCATAAAGTCGTCAATGGTCAGGTTAAGCTGGTTGTCGTGGCGGATAGTAGTGAGCGCTTTTGCTTTCATTTCCGATTTTTCGCTGGAATGGATTATAGCACATCGAAGGATCCACATGCTGTATAATGCTGATATGTTGTCAAATGGTGCCGCAATCTCGACGTATCCATGAACCGCGCCAAGCCCCTGGTGCGGCTCGGCGCGGGAATTAACCTGCTCATCGCCGAGGTACTGATCATAAAGACAGCGTGCTAGACGAGATGTCAGAGCAGAGTCAGCAAGCGAACGGAAATATGGCAATGTTTCACCCGTAGTTCGAAGCGACTGGACCAGGAAGGGCATGCTGATACCGTGGTGAGACGCATACAATGCGCATAGCTGGCCAGCTGTTATGCGAGCTTCTTGGAGCTTTGAGCGGGTGAAGTAGACATGAGCAGTATCTGAGCTCTGCTTGATACCTGCTCGATCTATTCGACCCCAGCGAAACTTGTCAAGTAGGTCATGAACAGCCGCAATGGTGGTGCGGCTTGATTTCGTGAGCGGCTCATCAGGAGGGTATGAACCCACGAGTGTGTCGTTGCAGAGTTTTTTCATATTAACCACTTTGGTCAGCTCGACAGACACGCGGTCAGGGACCCATCGTAACGGCTGCCACGGTTCAATGTCGATTGAGAACGTGATACAGTTCTTAATGCCTGGATAATCAAATCCGGCCTTGGATGCAAAATGGTGGGGTATAAGTGGCCGCTTTTCGTTGCCAATTATGATGCTTTTGTTTCGTTTGATCAGGTTGTCCACTAGTGGAACCGAGTTGGACACGATATGCGTGTAGTCTGGAATATGAATCGACAGGCGCCAAAGGTCTCGCTTAGATTGGTTTAGTGACACTGCAATATCGCCATCTCCTTCGTATGTGTATGCTGGATCGTATAATATTGTTCTCGGGGTAGGATCCCGATGCTTTGCTTGTTGCAAGTTTTGAAAAATGCCCGTTTCCAAGTCGTCCAAGAACCCGTTCTTTCCACGCCACATGAGCTGTTCGAGTCCAATAAGTGGATGATGCTTGGAATTTACATGCTCGATGGCGTTGCTAGGCTGTGTCAGCCACGTGTCTGAGTCCTTTTCTGGATAGTGCGACGACAGGATCCGACTCACCGCAGCAGCTTGGCGAGTGTCCGGAAACGCAGCATAATGCTTCAAGAACGCATTGGCTCTTTTGGGCGCAACTAAGTCGGGCATTTCAATTTCTGACTCGATTTTTCCGGCTCGCTCCACTGCGTTTTCTGATACCGCAAAGATTTGTGAATCGTTCGAGAGCTTGTTGAACTTCGGGTCGTTGGTCAACCCGAAGTATGTCGCTAGGAGATTTTCAGCCGTCACAGTTCCAGACCAATTCCTCGCTGCCGAATACGCTTGTCTTGCCATGCACTTGATATCAACAGCCCTGATAGCATGCTCACGGCAATACTGGGCGTAGGCCACATGCCAATACGGCTGCATATCCACGCTCGCTTCGTATGCATCCCGTACCAATCGCTTCAACTGCTGCAAGTTAAACTCTGTCGCCACATCGAAACATCCTTGTAACACAAATGCCACCATCGTCTTGGCCACTAGCTTGTACTCGTCCTGTAATGTCTTGATATACACCGCATGGTCCATCGCATCAGCGACGATGCCCATCTCTATTGATCCGTTGCGATGGCGTACTTCCACAACATCCCCTGGGGAGAAATTGATATTGGCACACCTGCGGCCGACGATAAAATCGATTTTATCGCTGTAGATCACCGGACGACCTTCTGTAGCGCTGATGTTGGCGTAAAAGTCCTTGCTCGGGTATTGTTTGAAGCGGCCGCTGTATATCAAGTTCTGAGGCCTTTGCGATACCCATTTCGGCGGTATCCTTGATGTGTGTAATGCTCTTGATCTAATGAGGCATACACATCCCCGCCTTATTGTGCTTAACCTCATTCCATCGTCTGTTTGTATGTAGTGCTAGATCTCGGTAGGTTTTTTGTGATGAAAAAAATTGTACGCGGCCCAGGCCGTGGCGAACGTTCTTCATAAGAGCATCGGATTCCAGCAGTGCCATGAACTGACAATTGAGCGGTGATCAGACGGATTAAGGCAGATTTGTTTTTTCTCGAGTATTCGGCTTAAACTCTAGAGCCACTTTATGATAGCCGGCTTGTACCCCACTTGGTACCGTCGTGTACCTTCCAGTCGTCACCGGCGAAAGTCCGATAATTTATCCTATCAGTAAGCACGCAGTACCAGCTGGTACGCAATCGAGGTGTATTTTGTCTCATTCTGAGGCAGGTTCCGGAAGTCGCAGCTGCTTTCCTAGATCTGCTCTTGTTGAGGGATGGTACCCGCCGCACGCGGCTAATAATATTGTGTCCTCTTGACACATTTTCTTTCAACACTTGCTGAATAGGAAAAACTTTAATCCAGGTACTCTCTTGAAAAGATCGTCTTTAATATTTATCCATATATGGCATACTGGTGGGGTGTTGTCCAATTTAGCCAGTATTAAAAACCGGAAAATACGACGATCACTCGATACGTATGACGGAAATTTTCAATTTGAAAAGTAAGCCTATACGAGATAACTCTTTGTTCTAACATCAATGTACCTGGATCAACCAGGTCATTGATGGGCGAGACAACTGCGTGGACTGCAGTACAACCGAAGACAGTACGCAGAGGTGGGGTGGCTGGGTTTCCAGCGATCTGGATATTACCGCCGCCCCATGTTCGACTTTGAAAAGAACAGACCTATAGGGTCCAAGTTAAACTTTTGACGTCAAAACAGATATAAGCTTTCAGTTCGTGGGTAATTGAGTGGTTTTTAGGCGGGGTGCCTTAGTGTCTAAACAGCATCAAATAGCATTTTGACAGGCGTGATGAGATCGGGGGTTTGGACAAAAGTGGACCGCGCACCAACCAACCAGCCAGCCAACAATCTTTCATAATAAGCTTCATGATCCGCATAGTCCTCAAGGAGCCAACTTTAAAAAATTCTCGGACGTGCATTAGTGACATGCATATTCGCTTGGGCCACTAAAGCACCATAGACAAGCTTGTCGGTTTGAGAGAAAGCTTCATGGTTTGACTTTTGATATGCCTGCTTTCTATGCATGAAAAAAGTGGTGCTAGCAATTATTAAACGTCTTGGAACGAAGCACCCTGTATACATGTATACCTCAATAAAACACCCGGAGACCGGCAAGCCAGTGTCCCCATTGAAGGCATCGCAGCGGGCGCATAGTCTAAGACAATGCTCAGACAATGCTGTGCCAAAGGGGTATCTGCTCGGTATTTTTCTGTTTTCTCTGTTGTATTGATTCTGAAGCAAGATATAATTGCCCGCTATGCGAAGAATCAGCCTGCTCAAAGCTCAAAGTGATGCATCTACTGAGCATTACCGTGCATGGCCAATACCACACGACGGGACGGTGCAGATTCTCGAATCCTATAACCTTCCACCGCCAACTCCTTGATGGGATCAGATGGTTAATAATAATAAAGTTTAAACGTTCCCGAGTGCCGGTAAATGCGGAAGATCTTCACCGTAGGGTGGTGGGGCACACAAAACAAAAAAGTCCAGCCACCAGACAGGAGCTGGATTCACCCTGCGTTCAAGCGACGACGCAAAGAGATTTGCCCATTCAAAGTTCGCACTAACGGTCTACTCGCTGCTACATCAAACTTGGATTTCCATTTCCGACAGAGCTTGCCAGCGTTGCTTTTTGGATGGCTAGGAAATAATAAGGCCAAATGCGTATCTTTCCTTCAATTGCTTTTGACCAAGTTCATATATATATATATATGCAAGTACAGTGACAATTATTAAATTTCCTTTCCTCCATACAAGGAGCAATATTTCCCATTCATAAGATGTGGACGAATGTCGCGTCCACATCCTACCATCTACAATACTCAGATATGCCGTTTAATGATGACACCGATCGCAATTCGCACAGAACGTTGTCATCATCTTCGACAAATTCTCCACAAAGCAACACAGGGGCACTGCCGGTGGATAACGAAGAGTGGCTGTTAAGCACAACGATTTCCAACCACGTTGTAGGTGGGTTGGATTATGTGTACAATTACTCTGTGAATTATGATCCGTCATTGGTCTACCATCTGCTGGACGGGTCAGAGAGACCGGTTGAAGGAGTGGGGAAACTGGAGATCTTGCTGCGGGATGTAGAGGGCTCGGCACCATTTGCCAGAGCGACGCTGGAAGACGTATGGGTAGTGCGCGGCGCTACAAACTTGGTGTCGATGAACAGACTATTGCGATCTGGGCAGATAGTATTTCTAACAAATGGCAAAGTGATATTAGATCAGCATGTGATCGCAAAGCCGTGTAATGGTGCATTTCAGATGGCAGTCTCCAAGTCGCCGCCGTTTTCATCACCTCCAGTGCCGCGGCTACCTGCAGTTAGTCTGATTCATGCATCCGGTGCGGCGCCGACGGCGGCGCCGCAATCATCGCCATCCTCTTCATCTGCTCCGTCAGCATCATCATCCTCATCATCACCGTCTACTCCAAGGTCAGCATCAGTGGATCACAACTTTGGCTATTTCAACTCTAACAAATCGCTCAGCTCGCTGCAACAAACTCACTATTTCCAAAAGCCGAAACTAGCGATCGAGGTCAACCGATCCAATTGGTACACATCATCTCGTCGCCAGTCTACTGCAGCTCCTTCAAATTCCTCATTTAACTACTACACGCCCCCTAGTGCTGCTTCAAGTACTCGCAGTAACAGCGTCAGCACGGCTTATAAGCAGCCATCGCCCTGTTACAACGCAGGTATTATCAAACCGCCGTCACCGGCAAGCACACCAATCGGGAGCAGAAGACCAAGTGAATCGTTTCCACCAGCTGGATATACGATTGACCAATGGCATCAAAGACTTGGCCATTTGGAGTTTGACCAAGTCAAAGAGATGGTCAAGGCAGGCACCATTCATGCCGTAGCTGATTCCGGTTATGAGACTCAGAGCTACGCGTGCCACCATTGCGACAGGGCCAGGCAAGATGTAGCAGCGCTGAAATTCGGCGATCCGAGTGGTTCGGAAGTAGCACTCAAGTCCAACCAGCCGCTGGAACTGATCCACGCTAGTCTGTGCGGGCCCTTGCGTCACCGCGGCATGTGCGGCGTGAAGCACTTTTTGGTCATTGTCGATGACTTTTCGCGTTACATTTTTGTATTACCCGTCAACTCGTCAGCAGAGGTCGGTCACAGAATCGTCGATTTCATAGAAAGGATCGAGCAAGTGTTCAAGGGTACCGGCTGCCGAGTGATGGGGCTTAAGGTGACCCAAGAATGCCGCAATAAACGACTGATCGACTTTGCCAGGGCCTCTGATGTCCTGCATCTACAGACGGTTCCAAACAAGCCCCAGATGAAGGGCGTGGCGGAACGAATGAAGCGAACTCTGCTCGAGTCGGCCACTGCCATGCGGGAAGCCGCAGGTGCCGCGGCGTGTTTTTGGGACGAGGCCATCCAAGTCGCTGCAACCGTTCGCAATCAGTGCATGAACAGATCAACCAATGGCGTGCCTGTGGAGCGGTTCTTGAATCGTACTACCTCCAGCGCCATTGCACTGCGGACATCAGCCTTTCTTTTCGGTACCGATGTTGACATCAATGGCAGCGCTGGAATCCTAACGGGGCACGATGGAGACAAGTACCGAGTGTATCTGCCTGACAAAAATTCAATGATGTCTATATCTTCCGAATCAGTCACTTGCCTCGACACATTCGTAGTAATGACCAAATACGCATCCATGTTCCAAGAATATTGTACAAGTGAGGCAGCGCCGGCGCTTGTACCAAAACCAACTATAGACTATGTGATACCTGGAATCTGATATGCATATCAGATGAGCTCTGCTTTTGTAGATAACCTTCTCTAATACGACTGTTCATATGATATCAGGGAGTGGTTCAGGTATGAAATGGATCTACGGGCCTGTTATCCATGTCCCCAGAATGCACAATGCACAATGCCCAATGTGGCTGAATGAACAGCCGCATGGCGTTGGGTATTATTATTATTATTTGCAAACTTGGCTTTATAACCATGCTAACCCGATTTTCGATCTCTTTTACCATTCCCACTATAGAAATGCCTTTCTTCTCAGTATTTGCACTTAGTCAAAGAGACCTCAGCCCAAATGATGGGCGGCCTAGCGGTATGAGAAATACCCTGCGCCGGCGCCCCATCGACGGCCGTATGTTGCCCAAACACCACCCCATTCAGACACGACCAACCTCGTTACTAGAGCGCATAATGTTGACGCCACCGCAAGCATTTGGGTGCGTGGAGGAAGGTATATACAGATGCTCGGCACTTGATCCACTTAACATGCAATTTTTATCGACGTTGGCATTACAAATTGTCATTTCGATCAACCCGGAAAAGCCCACCAAGTTGGCAAGGAACTTTGCCCAGGATCATAACATTGAATTGATCCATCTGGGGCTCCGACCATGGCGAGCCAATAGCAGTAATTGGATGTTGCTGAGCAAAGAACTTATACAAGACTGCATGACCTACGTTCTGGATAAACGAAAACACCCAGTGTTGATTCTCGATTCGACGAATGCATTTGTGGGGGTGCTACGAAGGCTACAGCATTGGAACTATTCATCGGTAGTTGCTGAATATCGACACTTCAGTGGTGGCAAGAGCCATTATATGACGGAAATCTTCTTGGAAATGCTAGATTTGCAATGCATTGACCACGAGGAGAGCATACGAAGACGGAAAAGTACCGACCGATTGCATAAGCTTCCAGAGCCGCTTCTCAATAATGACGTGATGAGGGATTTGGAAAAGAAAAAAAGCACCCAAATTGTGATTACACTTCCACCCGAGAATACGCTTCCAGAGTGGTTTGTAAGGCAGCATTTGCTCTGGAAACAAGAACTTGAGTCTGATAGCATTTTTGGTTCTTGACCCCCAGTTACTACTCTAGCATAACATCCTGCATCATTCTATATATTTTTACATATATATTTGTATTTGTATTATCGTCTCATAGGGCCATCTTATCAGTTTGTGTGACGATCAATGTCCGATGGATGATGCACGCCGCCCACCTGATCCAGAACATCACCATTAATCCCCTTCGCCACACAGACACACACCCACACTCTCTCCAACAGTTCAACAACGAGGAATACTCATGTCATGTTTGTGTGGAGTGTGCCAAGAGCCTGCATCGTTTAGTAAAAAGTTCTTTTGTTACTCATGTGCGTCGTTTCTACTTTTGGACGATCGAATCAGCTTGGTGAACTCGAGCAACGAAAAGGCAGAGCTGAGTAGGCAGGTGGATAATATTCTGGCTAACGATCTTGTGTACGAGCCATGGAACAAGATCGAAAGTACCACCTCGCGGAGACATATCAAGCTGCTGAATGCACGAGTGGAAAGTCTCAAGATGCACTTGGAAGAGCTCAAACGGTCGAAAGCAGCCACCCAAGTGTCCACCCAGCAGACAAGAAAGAAGTGCCAAGAACAACAGATACAGAACGATGCGGCACGAAAGCGCCTCAAGGACATGAACGATAAGCTAGGAAAACAATTTAGTCTACAAAAGTCGGCGCTGATTCAACAAATCACCAGTCGCAGTGAGGCAGCACGGCTGTATAACGAAAGCATCACCGCATTACAAGCAGAACGAATTAAAGAGCTGGCAATCGTATTCGGTATACGCAAAAGAAGAAAGAAGCGAGACAAGAATATTCGTCCAGAGCATCAAGTTATCCAAAAGAAAAGCTTGTTTGCCCAGCGATTTGATATTATTATCGGGCTGAGCGTATTGCCCGACTTCACCAAATTGGCACACTACAACTACAGTACGGTGAACGTGGCAGTAGAACGACTGGCTTTTTTCGTGGCATTGTTGGCCAACTATTTGCATGTCCAGCTGCCGTACGAGCTGGCTCTACCGCAGCGCTCGCATCCATTTATACGCATGGGCAGCGCCGCACGAGGTATTAAACAGCCACTACATTTACAACAGAGCATAAGCATGCTAGCGCAGGACCATTCCCAGGATTTTGAGAGCTATGCAGAAGGACTAGCAATGCTATCGTGCTGCCTCGCACAGGTGGCTCGGGCTCAGGGCATCGCTATTGACACTATCGAAGAGCATCCACATGTGACTAAGATTGTGTCCAAGCTGTATCGCAAACTGGTTCCTCCTAGCGATGAAAGAGTTCCTCGAAGCAATACACCTGATCTGGAGCCGTCGCCGTCTGCATCAGTAGGGGACATTTCGGATCAGCTACTGCTCAACGCTATCCGCGACCACATTGTTACACAAACATATGTGGAGATAAACGGCGAATCGGCAGAATGGAATTTGGTAGAATTAGAAGCTGCCATTGGGTCTCTGGTAGATGTTGGAGGCGATAGTGAATAATAGTAACCCATTATCCAAATAATGATAGCCTTGCACCGGGTAAATTCCCGGGACCCCCCGGGGCGCCCCACGGGTGTCTCTAAGATCCCAGCCCAACCTTCAGGAGAGATGGGAGCATTTCTCACCGCTTCCCGCTTGCACCCACCCACGTTTTAAACACTACTTCTGTTTGTCCCCTCAACTAACCAAAGCCGAACATGTCGAAACCGGGACAGCTCAGCAACAAGGAGATCTGTATGATAACTGCATGAAGGCTAATTGCTAACTTCCATAACCTAGTTGATCTCAATTCCAAGGCGGTGACGCAGAACTTTGGCGTCAAGCCACGGCTCAACTACAACACAGTCGGCGGTGTCAACGGTCCATTGGTCATTTTGGAGAACGTCAAGTTTCCAAAGTTTAACGAAATCGTCGATTTGACATTACCAGATGGTTCTACCCGAGCTGGTCAAGTGTTGGAAGTTCGAGGTGATCGGGCCATTGTGCAAGTGTTTGAAGGTACCTCCGGCATTGATGTCAAGAAGACTCGAGTCGAATTCACTGGCCAGAACTTGAAGATCCCAGTGTCCGAAGATGTTCTGGGCCGAGTGTTTGATGGGTCTGGTCGTGCTATTGACAATGGCCCAAAGGTGTTTGCCGAAGATTATTTGGATATTAACGGGTCTCCTATCAATCCATACAGCCGAATCTACCCAGAAGAAATGATTTCTACTGGTATTTCTGCTATTGACACTATGAACTCCATTGCACGAGGGCAAAAGATTCCAATTTTCTCTGCCTCTGGGTTGCCACATAACGAAATTGCTGCCCAAATCTGCCGACAAGCTTCGTTGGTGCGACCAACAAAGGATGTGCATGATGGCCACGAAGATAATTTCAGTATTGTATTTGCTGCCATGGGTGTCAATTTGGAAACATCGCGATTCTTCAAGCAAGATTTCGAAGAAAACGGGTCTCTCGGACGAACTTCATTGTTCTTGAATTTGGCTAACGATCCTACTATTGAACGTATCATCACTCCACGATTGGCCCTTACTACTGCAGAATATTTGGCTTATCAAACTGAACGTCATGTGTTGACCATCTTGACCGATATGTCTTCATATGCCGATGCATTGCGGGAAGTTTCGGCCGCTCGAGAAGAAGTTCCAGGCCGACGAGGTTACCCTGGTTATATGTATACCGATTTGTCGACCATTTACGAGCGAGCTGGTCGAGTTGAAGGTCGAAACGGTTCTATTACGCAAGTTCCTATTTTGACCATGCCTAACGATGATATTACCCATCCAATTCCGGATTTGACTGGTTATATTACCGAGGGCCAAATCTTTGTCGATCGACAATTGGATAACCGGGGTATATATCCACCAATCAATGTGTTGCCATCATTGTCGCGATTGATGAAGTGTGCTATTGGTGAGAACATGACTCGAAAGGATCACGGTGATGTGTCCAACCAGTTGTATGCCAAGTATGCCATTGGTCGAGATGCTGCTGCCATGAAGGCTGTGGTTGGTGAAGAAGCATTGTCAACTGAAGACAAGTTGTCTTTGGAGTTTTTGGAAAAGTTTGAACGGACATTTGTTGCCCAGGGCAAGTATGAAAACCGAACTATTTTCAAATCTCTGGATCAAGCTTGGTCTTTGTTGCGAATTTATCCAAAGGATATGTTGAACAAGATCAGTCCAAAGATCTTGGACGAGTTCTATGACCGAGCAGGCACTTCTGGCCGAGGCTCTCGAGACAATGATGATCCAGATGTGGAAGAAGAGGAAGAAGAAAACTTGATTGATGCTTGATTGGGTTCGTTCGTAAGATCAGATATTTAGAAGAACAAAAAATTACACACAATATTGACGTAGAGATGCTGATTTTCCGGCAATGTATACATTGTTGTTTAGAATGGCTGATGCCGTTGTATGAAGGTCGTATCCACTCAGATGGGTGATGCTTTTGGTGGTCATGTTGAGCACAATTGGGGTGGAATCTTGGCCCGTTATTGATGCAATTCCGTCTTTTAGTGTGATTGAAGTGATTTCAGTGTCTTTTTTGAAAGTTTGCAACCTGTTTCCACTGCAATCATATATCGTAATGTCGCCAATCGATGTACCGGTGATGATTATGTTGTTCTCGGCAGCGACAGTGCTTATCTGTTGATCTGACTTGACATTGAATAACTGTGACTTTGTTCTCAGGTCGTATGCTATCAATTGAGACCCAGTTGCCACGATCAACAGTTTTCCTGCTGTTTCATATTCTAGAACATCCATTTCGCCATCAGTGGTACCACCACTGTTCACCAGGCTCATGCCGACAACTGGTTCACCAACCTTGAAAGTATATACACAATCGCCCGATCCGCATTCCCACATCTTTACTGTGCCATCTTCAGAGCTTGAAAGGACGTTTCGGCCACGGCCAATGATCGCCAAGTCGGTCACTGCTCGAGAATGGCCAGTCAAGATTCGCGGGTTGGAGCCGTCCACCGCACTCCAGATCTTGATCTGATGGCTGTCGCCGGCCGATAAAACGACTTGGCCGGACGGGAAGAATAAAGCCTTGGTAGTATGGATATAGTGGCCCTCCAGTTTCCGCCGTATCATGCCGTCAGAAGTTGACAATACATTGAGACCACCATGGTCAGTGCCGACAACCAGCAACTCGCCACCCGGAGATATGTCAACTGTAGTGATATTGCTGGAATCGGTATATGACGGAAACCGGTTCGATGGGAATTGAGCTTTGTAGTGATCATTTCCATGCTTGATATCCATTGATTCGCCTTGCAATTTCGCAGTGATCTTGTCTAGTGCAAACAGCTCTGCCTTGCCGTTTTGCCTGAACACGTCGATATTGCCCTCCTCAGTGGTCGCGGTGCCACTTCGCCGAATGTTGATCCAAAACGATTCACGAACTACTTTCCCCTTTCCTACATCGTCTACAACCTCAAGCGCAGACGACTGGACCGACACTAGAGGGATGCTGGTGGTCATTTCTGTTGGTTGTGTGAAGGTGTGTGGGACCTCTTGGGAAGAAGGGTGCGGCGGACAGGTATTCTTCTCATGACGACATGGAGTTGGACGAGATTGGCGACTCGGCAGTGAGTATCATCAAGACTGTGTACAAGTACAAGTTTGGAATACCACGTGTCAACAACTCGGTGCTGTCCTCTAAAGAAAGACGGCTATTGGAACTAGCAGCGGGCCGGTCTGTCGACACTTCATCAGCTATCCGCAGTGCTGTGTTTGAAGGCAATTCATTACGCGACAATACACTGTATCCGCTGATAGAAACACGCGATTCAGTATCAGATTTGATACAACAAAAGCACAATAATATCAGACAACTCCACCAGCAGCGCAAGCAGCTTGAAGACGAGAATAAGCAGCTCCATGACCGAAACGCGCGTGTGGTTCAAATCATCACCGATAAAATGACGAATCTAAAAACGCGCCAACGGTCGCAATTTACCTCTGAACAGCTTGAAATGTACAACAAGTCGTCAGAAGCATACAAGCAAGCCGGTGTGAAAAAGGCGGTTCTTACGGAATTTATCACGGCATTGGTTGCCGCAGGAGGCATCGATTGGACGGCCGATTCAGGTCTCTCGGACATTGTCATGTCGCTAGACGTTGACGACAAGGAGAACGATTTGATGTAAAGTTTCAAATTTATTTACAGAACGCTAATATATATTTACTGAGGATAATATCGTGCGTTGACGACATTCCAGTCGACCGAATCCCACCATTTTTCCAGATAGTCGGTTCGACCACTCACCGAGTAATCAGGCAGATAGGCTTCTTCGTGGACGTTCACTGCTAACAATGGAATGACATGGTTCTTTTCTTTGGCAGCGACCAACTCCCCGACTTCGGCAACAGTTGCAGTAATATCCTTGTCGACAACACCGTTCAGGTCAAACATTTGAGATCGAGCAATGTCAAATGGAGTTCCAGCATTGTAGCACACCATAGTATACAAGCTCTTGTCGGCATCTTCAAGCAAGAAAACCCATCCACTTCCTAACAGAGAGTCTGCCTTTTGCAAAATGTCGTTTCTAAGACCGTCCAGACTTTCAAAGGTCTCTTCAATTCGTCTGTTCAATGCCAAAGACGGCTTGGAAGTGTTTGTGGATGGTTCCGTCAAAGCTTGGATGAAAAAATGGTTGTTGAACGCCTGGCTGGCATAGTTGAATACATGGGCCTGGTCAGCCTTTCGAGCTGTGTTTTGCAGAATATGGAATGGTGCTCGAGTCTCGTTATCAGTTTCCATCGTCAACTGAGTAAGTCGCTTGGTGATGAATTTCTGGTAGTCGGTCCACACTGTGTTGAATCCCTTGGCACTGTAAAGCCCATTGATGCCTTGTTGGGTGTAGACTTCTTGATTGGTCAACTTCGGGACGGTGTGGATGCCCCGTCGAAGTATCCGGCTGCTCCTCGTCAGTTTGAGCATTGCTTGTCGTCGGTGTCTCTGCCAGCGCTTGGTTGGCTGTTGATGATAATTTTTCAAAACGTCGGCCCCGGCCGGCGTCGCGCGCCGCGCCGCCGCCGCGCCATGATCTATAAAACATACCTCTTCTCATTCTCCATTCAATGTCCATTGATTATTTAGAAAATGCCACAAATCTCGTCGAGATCGTCCGAAAACATCTATTTGCGGTTGCGCAGGTTTTGACGACAGAAGTTGTGATCGCCAACTGCCCAAAACACGAAGGCTTGCGCTCCGCTCAGCTCAGCACCCAGGTCGATGGCCAAGCTACGCTCGAGCGAAGCGAGCAAAAAAAAGGCTGCACGCAGTGCCTCCTTCAAGAGAAGGAATACCGCTGCACTCGGCGAAGGACGCACTGCGTGCAGCCTTTTTTTTGCTCGCTTCGCTCGAGCGTAGCTTGGTATGATATCCAAAGCGCCGGCCCCGGCCGCCGCCGCGCCATGATCTATGATACATACCTCTTCTTATTCTCCATTCACTGTCCACTGGTATTTTAGAAAAATAGCAAAAAGCTCATCAAGATCGACCGGAAACGTCTATTTGCGACTGGCACCGGTTTGCGACGTCCGAAGCTGTGATCGCCAACTGCCCAAAACACGTAGGCTTGCGCTCAGCTCCCATTTGTTGTATGTGCCTTCGTGGTGCTGGGCTGTGCATCTGTTGAACCTGATGCAGTTTGCTTCCAGGGAGACCGTCAATGGTTGAATCGCTGGTAATGTTGGGACAAGTTCAGCCGCAATGCGATGTTTCAGTCTCATCCGTTGTTGGGTTATTTTGGACAGTGCATTGAGCCTGCTCGTCCCAGCACTGGCAGAGCCAAATCCTTGCAGATTTCGGTGCCTCGTGATATTAACTCATCTGCAGCTTGTTTTCGAGAAATTGGAGCTCCTTATTTCCGAGGAGAATCCATGTTCAGCTAGTAGTGTATATATAATTTCAGCGGTGCTGAATTTTGAATGGTGCCAGCTTTTGAGCCGCAGCACGATGTTTCAGTGTGCTATTCTCGTCATTCTCGCTTCCCCCTTGTGCACGCCCTGACCAGATCAACTGCTGTAGCCTGGGCGGTGGCAGATGATGGTTCCAGCACAAAATGCAGGGATCGTCAAATCTAATTCAATTATCCGTTGCATCAATGTTCCCGCAATCTCGGCTTTATTTCTCCTTTGAGGTTGCTTGCGTGCATCGATAGGCAGGAGGGAGATCCGAGAGGCATTCAACGGATGGACAACAAAAATTAAAACACGGCAACTATGCCATTAAGATTAGAATAACAAATAAAAAATAACAAAAATAATAAAAAAAGCACTATAAAAAATACTAGGACTAAACTATGCAATAAACTTTCAACCTCATCCAATTACTGGATCACACACTTGCCTCCCTTATCGTCGGCACCGCCAGTCTGCCGTTCGATTTCGGCAATCAACGATCCAAATGCCCTGTCCACATTAACATCACTCTTGGCACTGGTTTCGACAAATGGGAGCTTGAGTGATTGAGCCAGTTGTTCGCCTTCCTCGGTGGTTACCTGTCGTTGCCCTTCTTCCAGGTCGCTCTTGTTGCCGACAATCAACATTGGCGATTCTTCCGCACCAGTCGCGTTCAAAATCTTATCCCGAATGACTTGAATCATTTCAAACGACTGTCGCGATGCGACTGAATAAATCAGCATGTATCCATGGATTCCGATAAGATGCTTCTGATTCATAATGCTGTATTCGTCTTGCCCCGCTGTGTCGAAGATTTCGGTAGTGTATTCTGTGCCTTTGTATTTGATCGTTTTGGAGAATTGGTTCTCGATAGTCGGATAGTACGATTCGACGAAATGCGATTCAACATATTGCACTGTCATCGACGATTTGCCTGGGGGTTAGGAATCTGTAATTACTGTTTTCTTCATCATACCAACAGCAGATGCACCAACGATGGCGATCTTTCGAGCTCGTTCCGGCGTAGACATGGTTGCAACTGTCTATAATCTAGAAATAGTGTTTTTTTGAACAAAAAGGAACAGCGTGAAAGTCAAAAAAAAATGAGGAGGAGGAATAAAGGAAAAAAAATTAATGAGGCGGGCTGGATCGTGGATGAGCCAAGCCAGCGTGGGGCCCGGGAAATGGGGGCCATTATATATACGATTTTAACATATATGATCGCCCTTTCTTTTGACGGACGGTGCACCGCTTAAACTAGATCACTAAAGGCATAACGCTCCAAGCTAGGCCGGCGAAGTTTCTATGCAGTACATCCAAAAGGGTGGGCCCCTCATGCTGGCAGCCCCCATTGTTTAACTGTCGATCCTCCTTGGAAGTACATCCGATCGTGGATGGCTATTTGTCCATTTTCAATTCCGCAGCCAATGCAATGGTAATAATATGGTTCTATCAATGGCTAAAAGAGAGGGGAGTTTCTGCGGCTCGGGTGCAATTGCTGTTAGAATCCACCAGAGTCGTTCTGCTTCATTCATGTGCAGGGTGCACAGCAGCCTGATTAATGGTGCATCCTCATCCCACCCCGCTCTGATTCCTCCGTGGGCTGGACCTCCAGATCTGGCATGGCATGCAATGCCATTGCAGAGGGAAGGGCTGTTCGTCGATACGCTCCACCGTATCTACCGTGCTTGCAGTTTGTGGACTAGCCTAGCTACGGATCGGATGACTTTTCTTATGATCATCGATTGAATATCGATGCACATGCACTAGGCCAGCTTTGGCTATCAAGGTTGCTATCTCGATGGTCTGGGCACACTCAGATCTGGTATGGAATGGACCGGGGTAGTCTACCATAGTTGAGGAGTCGGCATTCTTTCAGCCACCAGGCAATTGATCTATATGTGCCATTTGTTCCTTAGTTCTCACAGGCCATTCTGCAGTATATCCCATGAGGCTGAGCCACGTTTATTTTATTTTTTTTATTTTTTTTGGTTTTTTTTTTTGCATGCGTCTGATTGGTTGGATATCGGCCGGTTTCGGAGTAGTCTATTCTGGACGCGATTTCATTTCTGGTTAGCCCTTCATTCTCAGTGTTAAGTGCATTCAATACGGCACTTTTTACCATGGCCCAGCTCGAAGAAAAGACGGCTAGTATCGCTACCTACCCTATTTGCTGGTAATGAGGTGACCAGATCGCTGTTTGTTTTTCCGCCCCGTTTATCCGAGCCGGTGCGGCTCGGAACAGCGGAACAACGACCACCAATCAACAACCGGCACTCAATGATGATTGCAATTTTCCAAATCTGGCAGTTCTTCATGACGATGAATAATGAGAGATCTAAATATCTCCTGCTCTTGGTTCGTTTTTTTGAATTGTTCCCATCCTGAATGGCGGCCCAGATGCTCAGCGACACGCCGCACGCTGTGCGATATATCATCAACAGCTGAAGCGATGGCCTTCGCCATCAATCAAAGCTTCAAAGTTCTCAAACCTTTCGTATCTCCCCGGATTTCCGGGGACTGGGGACGACAAACTCTCTCCGCAACCTCCATAAACTTTTAATCTAGGTACAGATACCATCGTCCGCTTGCCCGTCTGGGCGTAGCCAGCCGAAAGCGGTATATTATTAATTGCGGTACCCCCGCCATAACAGGCTGATGTCGATGGGTCCATATCGCATATATAGGGGAAGAATTTACGGTTCCGAGACTAGGCCGAGACACCTACGGTTGCATCTCGGAACAACTGCCACCACCAGATTTCCAGTGTTTGCACTTGTACTGAGCCGGAAAAGCGGCTCGCGTTTGCCAGGGCGATATACAAGGTTACAATAAGGGGTTTGAACCCGTGGATCTGTCGGATATCGCATATTCTTGCATATCTGGTGCACTGGTGACTATAGGAGACGTCCCGGCCGAGCAAAAGCCTCGTTGGGGGATCCTTGGCCCAATGTCTTGCAGAGTCGAAAAGTTTCCCGGTTGTTGAGTAGTTTTTTTTCCGATACATAAAGTGAAACTTCCAAGAATTGTATAAATCTTAAGGCTGACCCCGGATTGATTTCGATACTGGTAAATTTTTTTTTTTCGGTCTCTCCTAACTATTCAACCATAATGTCTGCTCTTTTGAAATCACGAATCAGAGCTCCTCAACTGTTGCAAAAGGTCCGACAAGCCGAAGAGTTGATCCCCCATTTCCACCACGGCCAATATATTGGGTGGTCGGGGTTCACCGGTGTCGGTGGCCCAAAGGTCGTACCAACCACTTTGTCCGAACATGTCGAGAAGAACAACTTGCAAGGCAAGCTAGGGTTCAACTTGTTTGTCGGTGCCTCTGCCGACGTCGATGTGGAATCACGATGGGCTGTAAACGACATGTTGTTGCGGCGATCTCCACATCAAGTCGGCAAGCCAATCGCCAATAGCATTAACGAGGGTAGAACAGAATTCTTTGACAAGCATTTGTCAATGTGGCCACAGGATTTGACATACGGGTATTATACTCGGTTCAAGGAATCAAACTCGCTGGATATCGCTATTATTGAAGCCACTGCCATCACTGAAGACGGTGGAATCATTCTAGGTCCATCTGTCGGTGCTACTCCAGAACTTGTCGCGATGGCTGACAAGGTTATTATCGAGTTGAACACTCGATTGCCTTCATTTGAAGGATTGCATGACATCAATATGCCGGTGAGTCCACCACATCGCACTCCATATCCTGTGACCACCGTTTCGGACAGATTCGGTACCAGCACGTTGCCAATCGCACCAGAGAAGATCCTGGCTATTGTTGAATCGCAAGCCCACGATAAGGTGCCTGCAAATTCTCCATCTGACGCCATGTCGCGAGGCATTGCCGGTCATTTGGTCGAATTCTTCCAGCATGAAGTCAAGATGGGCCGAATGCCAGAAAATCTGCATCCACTTCAATCCGGCATTGGCAACGTTGCCAATGCTATTGTTGAAGGGCTTGCTGAAGCGTCGTTTGAAAAGCTGAACGTATGGACCGAAGTGCTGCAGGATTCGTTCTTGGATTTCTTTGAATCTGGCAAATTGGAATTCGCCACTTCAACATCTATTCGATTGACTCCAAAGGGTTTTGAACGATTCTTCGGCAATTGGGATACTTTTTCCAAACAATTGCTGTTGCGAAGTCAAGCTATCAGTAACCATCCTGAATTGATCCGTCGATTGGGTGTTATTGCCATGAATACCCCAGTCGAAGTTGATGTGTATGGTCATGCCAACTCGACCAACGTGTCTGGATCCCGAATGCTGCATGGTTTGGGTGGCTCTGGTGATTTCTTGCGAAATGCAAAGCTTTCCATCATGCATACTCCATCATTCCGGCCATCCAAGACCGATAAATACGGTGTGTCGTGTGTCGTTCCATTTGCTACCCATGTCGACCATACCGAGCACGACCTGGACATTCTAGTCACCGAGCAAGGTCTTGCTGATTTGCGAGGCTTGTCACCAAAGGAGCGGTCGCGGGAAATGGTTAGCAAGTGTGCTCACCCAGAATACCAGCCAATCTTGACTGAGTACTTGGATCGGGCAGAATTTGCCATGCGAAAGAAGAGAGCTCTTCACGAGCCACATGTGTTGAAGGACGCATTCAAAATGCACATGAACCTGGAAACTGAAGGCACCATGCGAATTGACGACTGGGATAAGAAGTTTTAAATTATTTTTTCTGTACCATTTTTAATAGACGTGTGATGAGTGCAGATCGTGCGAAGTGGGTGGTTTTGGCCTTTTATATGTATGCTAGTGGAAAAAAAAGCGGGGTCGAGGCCGAAATACCCGGTTATCCGAACCTCCTTTTGTGGTATTTCGTTCGTATTATAACACTGAAATAGAAATAGTGTTTGAGAAGAGTTAGGAACTACGTTCCCAAAATCCACATAGTACTGACGAATTGATGCCAGTCACATTTTCATAAATACGAGACATACGAGAGATGCGGCTCGGGCCGCATCTACTGGTTGATCAAAAACCGGTCAAAGTTGTCCTGCAATTGCGCCATGCCCTGATCATAAGTCCACCCGTAATAATCGCAGATTGTAGCAAAACTTTGCTGCAGATACTCATCCATCTGGCCACCAGCTCGGCTGTAATCCGACTCGGTGAGCACTTTGTCAGGCGGCACGTCCTGCAATAGCTTCCTCAGCTTGGCATTGTTCTTCATGTTAACCAGCACTGAAAATGACACAAATGCATTGAATTTGAGCTGCTTTTTCTGCTTCTTGGATTTGACAAGGTAGTTTCTGACAAACTGGCCCGAGCCGTTGAAGGAGTGCAGGCAAATGGCTGGCGGTGGCATCGACATGCTGTCAAGTGCCTCGAACATATGCTGGTGAGTCTGTACATCATGCAGCGATACAGGACGATGCAGTTCCACAGCTATATCCAGTTGTATCTTCAGAAGGTCCATCTGCTGTTCGATGGAGACCTGGAACGGTGGCAAATTAGGCACCCCTGGAGCTGGGTTCTTGTTTGGCAGTCGAAATGACCGGTCCAGTCCCAATTCACCGACAATAGCACGAGGGTACTTGGCCAAATACTGTCGCATTTTGGAGACAAACTGTGCGAACGGTCTTGGCTCGGGTAATGTGGCTAGAAACTCCGTACTAATCCCCGGCACGACTTTCCTATAATGCTCTTCTTTGCTCAGGCAATCATCACTGGTGTACACCAAATGACTGTACCACGGATGGTATCCAAACGCAGGAATCACTTTTTCGTTCGTCTCTGCAGTAGATGCCACCAGATCAATGTCATCAAGATTGGTGGTCATGATAACCAGCCTGCCAGCTCGCATACCAGCAATCTCACTCAGCGAATCTGGGTTCTCTGTCGGATGACAGTGTGCATCTGTCAAGCCAGTAGCCCAAGCTTCTTGATCCATTGTTCCTAAATACTCATGAGGCGGATTTTGTTGTTGTTCTGAGGGTCGGCACCGGCCGCATCGCTAAAACAACCCACGGCTGCAGACACATATGCATACACCCGCGGCACAAAATTTCTCTCTCAAGACACATCACAGACCACACTCCCCTCTCTATAGACATGGATGACCCATCGTTCCAGAACAAACGGTACATTCCACCATGGCGAGAGCCGTATATCATTGGCATTGCGGGATGCAGTGGTAGTGGCAAGACCAGCATTGCATCGTCAATCATCAAGAAACTCAACGTGCCCTGGACAGTGCTGTTGTCCATGGACAATTTCTACAATCCACTGACCGTTGAGGAAAAAAAGCTTGCATTCGACAGCAAATGGGACTTTGATTCGCCAATGTCGCTGGATCTAGACCTGCTATTCAAGACTTTGCAGGACTTGAAAGTCGGCAAGAAGGTGCAAGTACCGACGTATTCATTCAATGATCACGACCGAACCGACAAGTGGACTACGATCTACGGTGCCAATGTGATCATCTTGGAGGGCATCTATGCCCTCTATGACCCGCGAATTCTGGAATTGATGGACTTGAAGATCTTTGTTGACACTGATTTTGACATCTGTCTCGCTCGGCGGTTGAATAGAGACATTCTGCATCGAGATCGTGAGCTCGTGCTCAGTATCCGACAATGGGAGCGATTCGTCAAACCCAATTTCGAGCGGTATATCCGACAAACCATGGGCAATGCCGATGTTCTGGCTCCTCGTGGATTGGACAACGTAGTGGCCATTAACATGCTGGCGAACCATATCCAACGGCAACTGGCTGATAAGAGCTCGCAGCACATCAGCGACCTAATGAGGCTTGGAAAGTTGGACACCACTCCGCATTTGAGCTCGGTGACTGTTCTGGACGAAACACCCCAAGTGGAGGCGATTCATACCATTCTCATCAACCAGGTGACTCCGCGACACGACTTTATCTTTTACTTCGACCGCATTGCCTGCATGTTGGTTTCTCGCGCATTGGAGGATCTGAACAGTTATACACCTAAGACAGTGTATACGCCACAGAACCACAAGTATACCGGTATCTCAATGCCATACGATAACTTGTGCGCCGTCACCGTGATCCGTGGAGGCGAATGTTTTATCCGTGCCCTTCGATCCACTGTGCCTACGATCCGACTGGGCAAGCTGCTCATTCAATCTGATTCTCGAACCGGTGAACCGAAGCTGCATACATTGACGTTGCCACCGATCTTGGACCCAAAGCCAACTGGTCCAACCGGCACGGTGCAACAAGACAAACTCGACACTCTGCAAACCACCAACGTGTTACTGGTGGACACACAGCTGTCGTCCGGCGCAGCAGCAACCATGGCTACTGCGGTTTTGCGGGATCACGGTATCAGAGAGGAGAACATCACCGTCGTGGCATACATGGCCAGCGAGGTCGGTCTGCGGCGGCTCACTGCGGCATTCCCGAAGGTCAAGGTTGTGGTCGGCCGAGTCGAAAAACGATTCACTCGGCGGTTCTTGGACACTCTGTACTACGGTACTTGATTTTTTTTTCTCTCTGATATTGCATTTGCATTAGACATTATTATATATCATAATATTCCCAATCCCTTGGTCGTGCGGCTCGGCGCTTGTCATCTTCACACATCAAAAACATGGAATACCGCACCACGGTGGAGATATTTCTGGGCCTGATCCTGGTGCTGAACCTCATGCCCGTCGCATCGCTGGTTTCGTTCTATTTCGTGCCATTCCGCATGTTGTTTATGGCGGTAGTGCCGGCCGCGGGGTTCTTGGTCATTGCAGACTCGTCGGTCAGCCGGGAGCGTTTCACCGCCACGATGTGGAAGGTCGACATTTCATGCTGCATCGTAGCTTTGCTCCTCTATACAAGTGCTACACTGTGCTATGTCCAGCTGCTGGTGCCAGTATCTATCTATGAAGCATGGCACCGCACCAAGGTCTGCTTGGTTCCGCCGCACCGAGGGACCCATCTGACGGTCGACACCTCGGCCAGTCACTCAAATAACACCACATTGATCCAGGATTACACCACAATCATTCAACGGGTCGTCGCCCCACCATATGAGTACCTAGAGAGGTATCTACTGAACAAACAAGATAGCATACACCAACAGGCTATCCTCGATCCGGCAAAGCAGCAGCTATCAGCGTACCTGCAATACGTGGTGGGGCTCATCAGTCAGGCATCGCCCAGTGGCCGATTTGGCCGGCCGGCTCCACAGGTCAAAATGCCCGATCACCGGGAATATCATCATCATCGACGTCACAACAGTGGACCGCCTACTAGTATCGAAACTCCGTACGGTAACATTGTCTTATTCTAGCCAAGAAAAAAAAATTCTAATAGGGGTACAATCAGAACCCCGAAATAGTCATCATAATATAACCTACAGTCACCACCACACCGTAGACAAGAAACGAGGCCAGAACACCGCGTCGGATGAACGTTCCCACAGTTAGGTACGGTTTACCGAGTTCATCAGTCATACAAATTGCCGTGACATTTGGGAAACCGGATGTTGGTAGACCCATTGCACCGGAACACAGTAATGCCGATGCCATGACCAGCATGTTTGGCTTTGGATCTGCCAAGTCCCTACCGATTGAAGCTACAAGTGGCAAGATGATCAATGCTGCCACGGTATGCGACACAAACGTGGCCACGACGAGAATCATCAACCCGAAAATCAACAATACCCCATACAAAGACATGCCTTCAACATGTACCACGATATGGTTGGCAATGGTTTCCAAAAGTCCTGATGAGGACACGGCCTTGCCGAGCGCAATACCACCCATGGCCAATGCAATGATGGTCCATAAAAAGTTGTTGAAATCTTCCGATGTCAGTAGCCCCGTGCCGAAGAACATGACAATCGGAATCAATGCTATGATCCCCATCTCACCAAACACACCAGTGAGCTGACGGGACAAGACCCACAGCAGGATGGTAGCTACAGACACGATGCAAATGAACCATTGCTTGCCGGTGAAAGTTTCATCCACAGTGCGAATATGGCCCGTCAGGGCCGATTGTGAGTCTGCCTTGAATGTGAAAATAAGCATGGTCCAGATCAAGAAAATGGAGATCACCGCCACCGGGATCGCCACTGCGAACCACTGGCCCCACGAGGGCTGTGGTTCCATGTTTTCCAGTGCAATAATGTTCTGAGGACTGGCAATTGGCGAAACCATTCCGCCAACATTGGACGCAAGAGCAATCCCAAACACCAGCGCACGGGCAAACGGTGAGCCGTCCGAAAGCGTCCGCAGCAGCGGCTGGGCGATGGAATAACACAAAACTGGAGCAGCAACATTACTGATCCACATGGACAAGAATGCAGCAACAAACATCATGTTCAACAAGATGATTCGGGGGTTGGTGCCGGATTTGGACAAGATCACCGTTGCGAGCCGCTTGGCAATGTGGTACTTAGACAGTGCGGCGGCAAGAGTAAAGCCGCCCAGCAACAGCATAATCACAGAAGACCACATCTGGGAAAAGATGTACTTTGATGCAGTTTCGGCATCCATTCGATGGCCCTTCTCGTCAAGTGGAATGCGTAACGTCACAACCAGCAACGGAACGAGAAGCGAGGTGACAAACAACGGCATGGCTTCAGTAGCCCACATTAACGACGCACCAATTACAACCGCCAAACAATGACTTTGAGCCAACGATTCAAGCATTGGGAATATGATCAATAGCAGAAACAGAATGATAATACCCATCAGCTTCAATGCCCCAACTCCAACCAGCTCACCTGGGATCGTGAACCCCCCAACCTTGATGGGTGCAACCAGTTCCTCACCATGCTCATCCTTGTTGGTGGCCGCAGCATAATTCCGTCGTTCCATACCAATCATGTCTCTCCACACCGTGTTTCGCTCCCATACCACATGCTCTCTCAAATGCATTCGCAGCTGCTGAGCTGCTTGTCGCGTATTGTTATCAGTCTCCAGCCGTGCAAACAAACTGATGCAATCATTAACCCGATCGTCCAGATTTTCAGTAGTATTCTGCGCAAAGGTGTAAGCTTGGCCCACAGACAGATATGTTTCTTGGAGTTCAGACTTTAGAGTCTTTCGGTACTTCTTCACTGCCTTGGTGATACCAGTTTTGTTCAACTCAACAAATGATCGCAATTCACTCAATGCAACATATTGCTCAATCGCTCGTTTCTTCAGGGTCAATTTATAATCGTCCAACGCTTCATATGAGCCTCGTCCGCTATAAATATTCCCTTCAGAACTGCTTCTCTGCCGGGTGTGTCGAATTTCGTCCATACTTCCTCGTCGAGATCCGTTTCCACTATAATCGCGTAACCGATACGGTATGCTGGTATGAACATCATCCACCACCGCATGCCGTTTGTTATATTCAGCTTCATCAGCCAGCAAAACCTCTAGATCATCAAATAGCTTGCTCTCAGTTTCGATATAAAACGCATCGATCTTCTTCACCTCTTTATTGACAGCTTTGGTGAACTGACCATCAGCATCAGTCTCTATCAGCGACTGCTGTTCCGAATCATCATGTTCATGCTCCAGCTTTTGCTTCTCCAAAGTATATATCAGCTTCTTCAAGCAGCCATAGTCAATATACTTTGAGACCCATTCCGGTACTGCGTTGAACTGCAGCGAATGGGCAAACTTCATATTCAAAAACTGATCAACCTCTGTTTCTTTTGTTGTTCTTGTCAAGTCCCTCAGAGGAATACCCTGGCCAGTGGTTTGGGGAGATTGTGATCTGGAAATCGTGGTGAGTGGAAATCAAAAAAGACACTTCTCAAACAGAGAAGGTGGGGTTTTACGGGTTTCTCTTTCGTGTGTGGGTGCGTATGTGCGAGTGTATGTATTTCTTCAATAGGCCACTTTCGATGTCCGATACTCGTTGGCCGCCGCCTGCATCGCATATTCAACGTGGCACCGTGCGTGCTACAGATCCAAATATCTCTATTCTACTAGGCAAGATTTACGTATTTTGTGTTTCCGTTGTATTTCTTCTAACAGTAACAAGCTACACGCGCTTTTTGAGGTGATACGGTACGATTCAGCCTCGCTAGTAGGCAAACTTGTTGAAGTCGTTCGTTGGCCCGGAACCCGACCAGTCAAATCGCTCCCACGGGCCATGCTGCGACGTGCTTGGGCTTCGGACGCCGGCCAGGATCGTGTAACCTTATTATGGCGGGGACTGCCTCCTGTCATTCATAGGTCGACTACAAACGCTTTTTAAAGTTTTAATTATCCTGACTGACCAAGCTTGTGTAGTATCACTGGAATCTACCCATTAATGTGCGGCTCAGCTTGACGGTAGTACACTCAGACATGGACATGGCGTCCCAACTACGACGTGCTTTCTTTCCTCCCCGAGGAAACCAATCGCGAGACATGCTGTCCGCTTGGCGCCACCGTCCATGGAACGATTCAGAATCATTCCGCAACCCAATTCTGGCACTAGTCCTCATCATCAGGCTGTTCCCAATGCAGCTGCGCAGGGCCTCTGGGCGCGCCGAGCTCAGCGCCAATACACGCCACGCCAAACACAAAGGAAGCGAGCCTTGTTGCTGTTGCTGGAGCTGGCAACAGATCAAAGAGCAGCAGAGCAGCCCCAAGCGTATTTGGGTGACAAAATGTCTTTGATTTTGTTATAACATTTCCATCTCTCAACCCATTTTCCTTCTTCTTCTTCTTAACAACAAAGCAGATCCAATTGATTTTTCACTACTCCGATTCGTGAAAATGGGTGTCATTGTAGCTTCAGTGTATGTTCATGGAAATTTCACGACCATCACGTCCAATACTAACCCACTGTGACAGATTTCTGCCGTACACCGTCAAGTATGACGTGGAGTCGTCAGATAACCTCAGCATGGACGCCACGGCTTCTAATGGTGCTGAAAAGGTGAGTGCTACCACATTGCCAGTCAAGATTCCTGTTCCGCAACATTTGCAGCATCAGCTGCAGAAATCCAATGCTTCGACGCCGATTCCTGATATCCAGAATCTGGCTCAAACCAACTTGCTCAGCAATCCAGCATCGGGTCAAAGCACCCCAAACGCGACATCACCCTCGGATGGGTTTTTCTACAATGGGCCCCAGACCAAGAGCAATCGAGCATCGACTAGTCCTGAAGCCAGCCCCCCACGACATTTTCGTAAATTGAACCTGCAGCCACCATCACGAGCTGAAAGCCCGTTGAACCCGTCGATTTTGGAACGATCACATGTGGCCAACGGCTCTCCGACGATTTTGAGCAAAGCCTCCGCCAAGATCAAGGCCAAAGCAGCTGCGGACAAGCCGCAGCAGCTGCATCCAGTTTACCATCAACTAAAGGTGGTCGAAACGAATTTCAACGAAACTCCTTGGCATATTCAACCTCAACATGGAGGTAATGGCGGGTTGAAGAATGCGGTTGCTCGGGCCAACGCGCAAAAACGTCTCACTGACGTGAAATGGGTGGGAACCATGGGAGTGCCAGCCGATACTCTTGAACAGAAAACCAAGGAAACAATCGAACAACAACTTGTGGAACTCAAGCAATGCCATCCTGTGTTTTGTGACGATAGTGTTTTTGAGGGCCATTACAACCACTATTGTAAACAAATCCTGTGGCCCACTTTGCATTATCAAGTTCCCGACGATCCGAAAAGTAAGGCATATGAAGACCACTCGTGGGGTCAATACAAACGATTGAACCAGCTTGTAGCCGATAAGATCGTCGCTATATATAAGACCGGTGATATTGTGTGGGTTAATGATTACCACTTGTTGTTGGTTCCGGAGATGGTGCGGCGAAAGATTCACGACGCCAAGATTGGAATGTTTTTGCATGTTGCATTCCCATCGAGTGAAGTGTTTCGATGCCTGGCCATGCGGAAGGAACTGCTAGAAGGCATGCTTGGTGCTAACTGTGTTGGCTTCCAGATTTCGGAATACAGCCGGCACTTTTTGCAGACGTGCAACCGGATTCTTGCGGTTGACACTACACCGTTTGGCATTCGGGCTGAGGCCAAATTTGTTTCAGTGATCAACTCGGCGATTGGAATTGACCCAGAGTCGTTGGATGAGTTTTTGGGTGGAAATGATGTTCACTATTGGCGAGATATGATTCGTCAGCGATGGCCCAAACAAAAGTTGATTGTTGGTCGTGACAAGCTCGACCATATCCGGGGAGTTAAGCAGAAGCTTCTAGCATATGAGCAGTTTTTGCAGAAAAATCCAGAATGGATTGAAGATGCGGTGTTGGTTCAGGTGTGTCTGAGTAGCGTTGCCGATCTTGATTTAGAAGCTGAGGTGACTTCGATTGTTGATCGGATCAATGCGTTGAAGAAGAACCTAACTGGGTTACAATCTGTTGTATTGCTACAGCAGGATATTGATTTTAGTACATATCTTGCATTGTTATCAGAAGCTGATGCATTTGTTGTTGCATCGCTTCGAGAAGGCATGAATTTGACATGCCATGAGTACATTTACTGCGGCAAGCATACCAAAGGTCCGTTGATTTTGTCAGAGTTCACTGGGGCCGCCTCAGTGTTGGGTTCCGATTCGCTTCTTGTGAACCCATGGGACAAGCGAGAAGTTGCCAATGCGTTTGCCCAAGCAGTGACAATGCCTCAACAGCAAAAAGACGAAAACTGGTCCAAGCTGCATGATTATGTGACCGAGTCTACTGGAGGTGACTGGGCAGCATCATTTGTCGATTGTGTCAATTCTGCATGGGATGAAGAACTGCAACGAAAGAATAACAGCATGCACCGATTGGATTTGAAGCAGTTTCGCCTGGATTATCAGTCTGTCAATGGAAAACGGCTGTTTTTCTTGAATTTGGATAGTGGCGAGATGAATACGTCACAATCTGGACCTTCGCGAGTTCAATCGTCTACATCGTTGAAGGCAATGTCAAACAGTATGTCTCATTCTCACACACCGGTCAGTTCGACCCAATTGAGTGCTGTGATGCGCCAATCCAGCCCTACTACCAGCTATATCTCACCGCAACGGAAAATCTCGGTGCTTTATGAATTGGTTGCTGATTCTTCTAACATTGTTTATCTTATTAGCAGTGACTCTAAAGCCGTACTCGAACGAACGTTCCGACGGGTCAGTGTGGGTTTGATTGCCGAAAATGGGGGCTATGTACGACCATATGGCAGCGAGGAATGGATCAGTTATGCCGACCGAACACGAGTCAAGTCTTGGATGGACATGATCCGTCCAGTCCTTGATTCATGGGCAGTTCGAGTTCCCGGTAGCTGGATCCAGAAGAACGATTGCTCGTATTACTTCCATGTCAACAAGCTGATGATAGAAGAGCCGGAGAAGGCCAACAACACCATTGGTGAATGCATCAACCATATCAATGATGCCTTCTCCGAAGAGCAAATCCGGGCTCGGCTGGAAGGTGGCAAGATTGTGATTGCGGACGAAACTGTATCAATGGTGTGCGCAGTCAAAAGCACGTTTGAAAAGCTGCATGACCAAGTGGAATATTTGTTTGTTGCAGGCGAGAATGCTGAGACAACTGCCACGCCTGACGATGATCTGTTGTTTGAATGGGCCAACAGTCGGAACAAGGTCAAGACCGTATGCACGGTGGGGCTTGGCTCATCAGGTACGATGGCTCAATGGGCAATTGAAGGGGTCAATGGGTTACTGAATGCCTTGTTGTCTGCGTCACGACTAAAAGCGTAATTGAAACTACATATTTATTAATCATCCTTCTTTATTTCAGAAAACATGTTTCGTAGCTCATCGATCACCATGGAGCAACGTTAGACATATGATCGGCAGCGGCACCTGCCGGAACGGGATGATAAGGGGCTCAACCCGGGTCAACGCATCCGCTTTTACCCGCGATGGCATGGCATGGCATGGCATCCATCCGTCAACCGTGCCCGTTTGCAAATCGGCATGAGGCTGTGACTTGCGTAATATTTCAGACTCTTTCAGTTGCTATGATTTTTTTGGACAAATGGGGTTTGATTGGAGCAGCCTGCCCGTAGGGTGGGGGCCCGGAGCCCGGGGAAGGAATGCACTGAACTGGATGAGACAATACTTGCTGGGGTGCAACAAAGACCAGGAATTGAGCAAAGTCAGTTATCTGAGTTAAATCAGTGTGGGGACAGTCACCAAAAACATATCCTCCACCTTTTCAACGCTGATAATAAGGGGGGCCTGGTCCTGTATCAGGTCGGAATGGGAACGGTGGAGGAGCAACAAGAGGCACTGATTGGCACGGCATGGATGAGAAATGAAAGCAGGATTGTCCTTTTTCGGTTTCAATTGGGCCTGGCCTCGGTCGATCAGGTCTCTCTATCGTTATCAATTTTTTGACTTTTTTGGCCTGCCTATGGTTTGGGCACCCACCTGTGGAACATGTATATAAGGTTCCGTCTACCCCGGTTTTTTTATTATTATTATTATTATTTCTTGTTAGTCAAGCCAATTCTCTATTTTGTTTTCAGCAAATTCACAAAAGTCTTTACCTTTTTTGCATTCAACAAGCAACTCATTTTGTTTGAAAATATAAGAAAAATCCAACAAAAAAGAGCATCAATTCGGGTGTTATCGCGTGAACCTCCCCCCATAAAGTAACACCACTTTTTTCTTTCTACCATGATCATATCCAACAGCATGTGGCCAGAAGAGTATTTCTCAGGACCGGTTTCCGATTCTTCTGGTGGCAAAATGAAATCACAACACATACCCAGATCATTATCGATGGAAGACGCAATGGCTCAACATGCAGAGCTTCAACTTCAACGGCGATTTTCAGACGTCATCCACGACCGAATGCAATGTCCAAGGCATCATCATCGACGGTCATCAGTAGCTATCAAATTCAAGCAGACGTTCAATGATAATTGCGAACTGCGAGAACCACGCGATATTGGTCCAACAGACCCTGCGTTCAGTTCACGCAAGAGCAGCGCATCTTCCACATCTTCACAACCAACTCCAATAGCAGAGAAGGTACTGAAAGGCGACTATGTCTACACTTCGTAAGTAGCCACCGGTTGTTTTTTTTCCATGCATATCCCCTCGTATTTATATAGCATTTTGTTGACTTTTTTGAATCATTTCTTGTATAGGTTGAATTGACATTTGAGCGATTTCGTTATCTTCTTTCATTTGTTCCCGATCTAATGAAGTCAATGGGCCCTGAACGGTCCAGAGCTTTTCGAATTCATCAAGGTGATTGACCGAGTAGTCCACAGCCCAAATGTTCTCCTTATGTCGTTTGGCCCGCTCTCGATCTTCGTCCATACGTTTCAACGTATCTTCTTTTGACATTTCATTCGGCCGCTTGTCAGGTTTGTAACTGTTCAAATAATCCAGCTGTTGCTGCACCACCGCCGAGTCCAGATAATTGCGTCGTTTGATGTTATTCATCGCTTCCAATGCTGGAATAAGATTCACACTTCCAGCCCTCTGTGGAACTACATTCTCGACGATCTGGGCCATGTCCCGTTCCAGCCATCTCTTATAGCAATGATCTGGCTTATCCATCAGCGAGGCACACATGGAGTCTATCAAGAACAAAATGCTGATCTTGGTATTCATGCTCGGACCGGCAACCTCGTCCATGAAGCAGTTGTACAAATCCTCCTGGAACTCGTCATTCTTGAGCAGAAATGACACTGCCACTTTGTTGCTAGTGGTAGTGCCGTTCAGCTTTTGCAGCATCTTGAGAAACTGCAGCCGAGCTTCGAAACCGTCCATGGCGTGCGTGGTGTGGTTGTCCAGTGAGGTCCAAAAAAATTTGGCGCGCGCTATGAAATTTGGCACTGCAGAATTTGGACGTGACGTGCGGCGCGGGTCCTCTACATAAGTAGTGATAGCTGAAATGTTATGCGGCAACCCGCTACACTTGTTCGGAACGCATCGGCAACGATATATTCCTTGTTATGTTCTACCAATAGTCTTTATTGCGTTCTGTTCCGCCGGGAACTGTCAAACACCCACCGCCAACAAAAAAAAAAAAGGAAGAACGGGTACCCCTTTCCTTTTCCTTAGCCTTTTCCCCCAACAAAGCAGAATCCAAGACTCCACCTAGTCGTGCCTCACGACGAAACTAACGACTGCTCGCGTGATTATGTTCCATCATCACTATCTCCAAGACATACACCCCCTTTGTCCCCATGATGTCTGTTACCCTCCCACGGCAGATACCGGCCCGGATATCTCGTAAACCGCGCGGTGCTGATAGGGTCCGGGGTGTGTGAGCTTATGCACTTGCACATGAAATCGTAGTCGGAAACCGTGAAAAAATAAAAGCCAGTGCGCCGCCGCCTGTGGTTAAAAAATAACGCTGTGCCTCCTTTTTCTGTTCCTTGAATAAACTCAAGACGCCACGAACAATAATAATAACTATTACATTCTTATACGCCTGGAACGTTCTGTGTCGTCATTTGGTTCTCTAGCAAAAAAACCTTGCAAACTCAAAAGAAAGAGCCAGATCTTCCCACCATTCAAGGCCGCCACCATCTATACTACTATGCACAAGTTGAATATCGACGACTCTGACGCATACGATTCTGCGGCGTCCAGATCGGCTAGTGCTTCACTGAAGTCGCAGCCTTTAACACCACAATCAGAAGAAGACAGTGATAATGACCTGTTACACGTCCCAGGCTCCACGACAACCACCACAACAACAACTGCATCGTCATCGTTTTCAGACAGAGCCAGCCTATTCAAAAGTGCATCATCTGCATCGCTAGCTGCTCTAGCCTCATTAACTATTCCCTCGCATCAGCATTTTTCCAAACTCATTCACAAACATGAAGTTCCTAGAAAGGTTCTGCATGTCTCTATTGGCTTTTTGACATTATGGTTATATACCATCAACGTCAACTTGGCACAGGTAACTCCAGTTTTGACAGCCATGTTTGTGGTGATTGGATCGTGCGATTTGATCCGGTTCCGCCATCCCGAATTTAACAAGCTCTATTGCAAGTTTGTAGGGTTCCTGATGCGAGAGAAAGAAGTGAATACTCACAACGGCGTTATTTGGTATTTGCTTGGTTTGATCATTGTATTTTTGATATTCCCCAAGGATATTTCTTTGCTGGCCGTGTTGTTGCTGTCATGGGCCGACACTGCCGCATCGACATTTGGACGTGCATATGGCCATTTGACGCCTAAGATTGGATCCAAGTCGTTGGCAGGATCTATTGCGGCGTTTTTGTGTGGAGTCTTAAGTGTGTGGTTGTTGTATGCCGTGTTTATTCCTGGATGGAATGAAAACAATGAACCAGGTGAAATTCTATGGACACCAGAAACCTCCAAAGTGTCCTTCCCAGTGCTTTGCCTGGTGAGCGGACTTATTGGTGCTGGTTCTGAGGCTATTGACGTTTTTGATGACAATCTGACCATTCCGGTCCTGTCCTCGGTGTTCATGTGGTCGTTTGTCAAGTTGACCAGCACCCCATACGATGCGACGTTGTTTGCATACTAGTAGTAGTGCATGAAAGTAATGTGTGTAATATTAATGCTTATAGATCTTGACTTGATTCTTGTTCATGTTTGTTAATGGCAGCCATGGTATCCAGCAGCCCCATTCGCTTGGCAACGTAGTTTTGAGCAAGTACCCCAACCGCAAGACTCAATCCTTGTTCGATCCAGTCCGATACCCAATCTCGGGGGTCGGCATCGGTTCCTTTGAACAGATCGCTAGGCTTGTCGAGCCATTGAGACCATACATATGGGAATGGTTGTGAGATGGTGGAGAATTTGATGTCGTGATCAGGATCCGACAAATACACCACAAAATAGAAAGTTTCCGAAGCACTTGGCACGATGAAACTTGAATCTGACTCTTCAGGTGACGTAGTTTCACTGGCAGCTGGCTGGATGGAAATGAATATATCCGATTTTCGCACCTTGGCCCCATCGAGGTCCGCATCCGATGCGGCTTGTGGTTGGGGCGATGAATCGTCAACGGCTTCGTCGCTGGCTTTATCTTTGCCCTTTTGCAGATGATGGATATATTCCTCAATGTTAGCAGCAGCAAGCTTTTTACCAGCATCAACTCCACCTTTGAGCAGATTCAGGTCCCGCCTGACATCCTGATCGCTTCCCCGTCGATGTCGCTCCTTGCCCTTTTGAACCACCATGGTCAAATCGCCGCCGCCTTCAACCTGCTGCATGACCCGATCAAACACAGTGTATACAATAGAGTCGATGCTTGGGTATCCTACCATGTCATGGAAAATGTGGATTTTTAGTTGCTCATGACGAGAAATCGGTGGCGCAATGGTATCCAACACCGAAGACAAAGTGCTCTTGAAAAACCCAGTATTGAGACCGAATCGTGATATGCTTCCTCCTAGCGCATCCATAGCCTGCTGAGAGTTTTGCTGAACCTCAGGCTGCAAATCTCGCACCCGTTGTTCGGCTTGTTTCACAGCGCTGCTTGCCGAATCCCAAATGCCGCCTTTATTCTTGCTCCACCAACTCGACAGTGCTCCAATTGGATCTGGAATTTCCTTTGGACCTTGGAATTCTTCTTCCGATGGCACTTTTCCAATTGGAGCGGCTGTAGCTGCAGCCGGCTTTGCTTCTTGTTGTTCTGTGGCGATCGAACCATCAGCCTGCTCTTCACTTCTTCGCTTGGCCGCAGGAGTGGATCTACCAGAATTGCCGCCGCTTTTCGCTAGCTGGTCCAAAAATCCCATGATGTCTTCGTCCTTCTCTTCTTTGCCTGTGCTCTTCTTGCCGGCGGCTGCTTTTTTACCACCGCCACCCTTGGCCTTTTTGTTGGCAGAGGTATCCAACGACTCCAGCATCTGCAGGACGTCGTCGGTAGATTGCTCTGGCTGTTTGTCCTTGTCCTCAGGCATTTGTGCGCTTCTTTGAATTCGTCTTGACGTGTTGTTTTGTAGTGGAGAAGTGTGTCTTGACCGTTCCTGGGGGTGATGAAGCCACCCACCAACTCTGGTGAACCCGGCGGCGCGCGGCCTGGCCTGCTTGAGATGCCTATCCTTATGGAAAGAGTAAGCCCTATCAGTAGAAATGCCAGATTATGGAATCATCTCGTATTAATATATCTCAATGCTATGTTTGGGCTCAGTTGGCCGCTCTAGAGTGCCTTCCTGCCCGGAGGCAGCAACCAGGGCCATAGAACCAGCTCGGCAAACAACCAACCCTTAATGTTAAGGCGACTTGACTATATTATTTAAGAAACTGTGTCTTCAAAATCGAATCTATCCTGCTTGGCCCGAAGTTAATGTTGATATAATCACATCCCCACAGTAACTATCCTCAGCCTCTCGTGATGGTGGTGGTTGTGCGGCGTCTTGCGAAGTTTGGCACAAACAACCACCAGACTGCCAAACTGCATGTCAAGAAGCTCACCGCGTGTCAAGCCAGGTATAAAACCCTCATCATGACGATGGTGTGCCTTTCGAAGCTGGTGCAAACTGGTTACAGTAGTCTTGAACTTGAGCATAACTGACACCATGGCTTGGAATTTTCAAACATCTCTCTGATCACCAAGAGCAAGAAGGGGATACGAGGGTGCCACTCACTCATGTGTTCAAAATCTACCAGAACAGAGATTGCCATTATCTAGACACGAATAATCTAATCCAATTTAGCTAGCTCAAAACCAATCCATCCGAGAAATCGCTCTACGAAGCTTTACAAATCGGTTCCAATGAAATGGAAAGAAAAATTATGAAAAAAAATGAAAACAGATTTTTTATACATTACATCAAATAACATTTAACACAATCCCCTCTAAGAAGGAACCCCAGACGTTTAGTAGAAAGTGGATGGTCGGTGAGCAGAGAAGACCTTGGTGGACTTTTGCACTCGGTGTGGGATTGGGAACTTCAAGTCCTTTTCGAGCAATTGCTTGATGTATGGTCGCTTGACGTCTTCAGTCTTTTCGATTTCAACAACCTTCAAGATGTGGATGGATCGGAATCGAGATCGGTGTCGAGCAGCCATGTCCTGGTACATGGTTTGAACGGCATCAACTCGAGACAATTCTCGGTATTCTCGGTACATGTTGTGGGTACCGGATCGAGAGTCGTATCGAATCCAAACACCAAAGTTCTTGACCTTGGTTGGTCGCTTTTCGTGCAATTGGTTGATGGCAACAATTTCACCGTTGGTCTTCTTGATTCGTTGCAACTTGGCCAAGAAGTACCAGAATCGAGACTTAGCTACCACAGTGTTTGGAGCAAAGATTCGCATTCGGTAGAGCTTTGGTTCTGGCTCCTTTTCGGTTGGCAAGTGTCTGCCCACGACGGAGTACTCATTAAGTCGAGCCATCTGTATTGTTAGCTTACTGTTAAAAGATGTTGGTGGTGGATATTCGGATTCCTTTTATCGTTCGTTCAAAATCAACTCTGAGAATAGCGGCCAGTTCGGTTTAGAAATTCAGAAACAAGGAATGTCGATTAACCTCCTCCAAATATAATATAGCAACAGTCCAGTCGCTGGTGATAATGCACTTACTTTCGATACTTGTGTGATGTGCTGAGTGGTGAGTTGAGTGGAAATTTTACGAGTGCGTTGCCTTGCTTGGGACAGCATGCTGCGAAATACGCGTGCATGGTTGGGAGTTGTGACTGCGCTTTTCTGCATTTGGGACATTGGGACCGCAGTTGGCAACGCCGCACTCGTCCTGTTGGCCAACGCCGCGAGCCTTTAGGGGGTGGTCCCAGCCGCACACCGCAAAAGTAAAATAAACCATCACTTCATTAATCGTAGCTACTATGTGAGAACCTACCAGAACTTGATCTTAGGTTCTTGAGAGTCTACCAGAACTTGATCTTGGGTTCTTGCACCTGGGTGTAAACCCCGCCAAGCAATAACACTACTCCAACTCCGATAGTAGCCGAGTGGATTTTGAACGTCGTCACGTTATAGTCCGAATACGTAGCAAGGAACACTGTAGTTCCAAGAAGCAACAGAACAGTATATCCAGCCAAGCGATGATACTTGTAGACCTTTTTGGCAGCGGCCACTGAACCAAAAATCTGCTCAGCAAACCAGTATTGAGCACTACCAAACAGCAGCACCGCTACCAGAAAGCTGTAGGTGATGATTCCGAAAGTAGCATGCCAGGTAGTGATATGATCCGCATTATGCAAGCTTTTGTTGTAGAAAATGAAAAACGAACCAATGGCAAAACTCAATGTCGACAGAGTGTTGATGACACCATGGATATGACCTTGGAGAGATTTGTGTGCTAGACTCTTTGGAGACGGTTGCACTAACAAAATGCCCTGCCCCAACAATAGAATACCAAATGAATTGAACGCTGGGTGTCCACTAAACAGAATCACCGGATTGGTCAGAATAGCATGATATACCGAAACAATGATCACCAAGATACCCACTTGAGCAGCGAGCGCTGATTTGGTCGAATACAAGTTCTTTAACAGCTCCTTAGTCAATCCTCCTGTGGTCTTGTCATGCACCACTGAGTCGGAGCTGTTACCCAATAACGGTTCAGTTGAAACCATTTGTACGTGTCTAGAGTTGTTGTTATCAGTGCCTGTAGTCGGTTTCGGTTTTCTTAAATGAGCTCGCACTTGCTCTCTGTTAGAGGGCGAGGATGAGGCAACGCGCACGTCATTTCGCACCATTGCAGTCAAATCAAACGTCCAAGCGGAGCAATGCGCAATACTGATATCCAAGATTCACACGTAGCAAAAGGATTGATTAAGACGAGCTTCCAAGTCAGCATACAGCTACTCTCTACCCCAGACTGTGGAGCAAGCTGCCCACCTTGGGTTGTCTGGCAGTACCGGAGACTCGGCTAGTGCAAAATTTTGGCTCTGGGCCCGAGAGCTTATCAGAAAAAACCGTAACCTTTCGGTGCTAGCCGCCCGCCACCAGATAGATTGGACTAGCTCAGAGTTTGAGCCACCCGTTGGCGAATGTAATCTCGGCTATCGAATCTTCAGCCATGATCGATCACGTAGATTAGGAATGTACAAAGACCAACCAACCCCCCATTGCTGCTTCTATTGATATTCCCCGGCTTTGGTACAGTAATTCCTCGATCTAGAACAATAGTCTGGAGCTATTCACGTCACTGCGGCGGCGCACGCGCCTGGTCGGGCTTTGTCTTGTACGCATCTGGGCCCCGATCAACGTTGCCACCGCGAAAACTTTACAGAATTACCTCGACGCTGATTGGTCATTCCCTCGCCATCCACCAATCATAACGCCGCTAATTCCCCGATCAAATTTCACACAAAGCCGCAGAGCCTACCCTTGCATACCTTTGGGTGATGCTTACACACAGTCTCATCAAACTTTCGCCCCCAAGTAGTTTCCCTTCTTTTCTGTAGATATATTTATATATTGGCTAATTCCCCCTTCTTGTCTGATTTTTGTTTCTAGTCTTTTTTCATCCTTCATATTTCGCATTCTCTATCATGGTTCTCGTTACATTAAAGAACTGGCTAACCGGTGCCAACCAGAACGACAAAAGAGCACTACTACCCACAACGCGCTCCTACGAGGCCATCAACACTGTATCGTCTACACCGACGTTAGCCAGACGCGCTACTGACGATTCTTACGATACCAATGACGACGACCAATTGGATACTATGAGCAATGGCTCTGCTGCCACACTGGCTGAAGGCTCGTTTGTGGCTCCTCGAGTACTCAGTGATGTTATCATTGGGCTGAGCGACGGATTGACCGTTCCATTTGCATTGACAGCTGGTCTGAGTAGCTTGGGTAATTCCAAACTTGTTATCACCGGTGGTATGGCCGAATTGGTCTCTGGTGCAATCAGCATGGGCCTCGGTGGATACCTAGCTGCCGTTGGCGAGTCGGAATATTATCATTCTCAAGTTGAAAAGGAACGTCAGATTTATAAAAGTTCTCCATACACCACTCTGGATTCACTCCATCAAGTGCTGGGTGAGTTCCGACTTTCTCAAAACACCATCAAGTCATTTGTATCTGACTTGGAAAAAACTCCAGAAGAATTGATTCATTTCATTATTCGTGTCGGCAAGGGGCTAGAAGAACCAGCCGAATCACGACAGTTTACTTCTGCATTGACCATTGGGTTGTCCTATTTCGTTGGTGGGTTTATTCCATTGGTTCCATATTTTTTCACTTCTACTGTGGAAACTGGCCTGTATATTTCTGCTGTGGTCATGGCCGTGACTTTATTCTTGTTCGGATCTACCAAGACTGTTGTTTCTATCGGTACTGGTGCCGCAACTAAAGGCAAGATCATTGGCGATGGTGTCAAGATGATGCTTCTTGGTGGCATTGCCGCAGGATGTGCATGGGCCTTGGTACGAGCTATTGACAACTAGCACTGAAGAAAAAAACGCCACAGACACTAATAGAAATGTCAGGAGCTCGGTTCGGCATTTGTTTCTAACTCTTCTTTATTTATTGTATCATCAAAAGTGATAAAAAAACCTTGTAATTTTGTTCCTCCATAAATGTTCTCATTTGTACCTTTCTGCGCGAAATGCGAAACTCTTTTCGCGTGTAATTTTTGGCAGGATGGGGAAATGTCGATGGTCTGTGAGGCTGAGCCGCAGTTTAATCTGCGGGCCGCAGATTAAATTGGCCCGACGCCAAGGCTCCCGCCGCCGCCCCGCCCCGCCCTTCGCCAAGTTCAACTTTTTGCTCATCAATATAATACGTATGGACCAGATGTACTTCGCCTTGTAATCTCATATATTCCCGTCTGAACTCTAAGCCTTGCAAGTAAAAACGGCGAGCTGGTGTCTGCTGGCTCAGTGAACTCTATTAAGCCACTTATACGGCCACCGACACTAACATCGCCCGGTCGATTGCATTAGTGCGCCACTCCGAGAAAACAGTAGTCGATAGCGACAACGAAGTAAAACACTGCCCCATTCATAATTGCAATTGCCACAAGCCTTTGGGCAGCGCCTCCCTCAGTTCGAGCAGCAGTTGTCAGTAGCAAGGATGACCGACGCCCCCGGCCATTGTTGAATGACCCATAGAACAAGCACCAGGCGTTGTCAGACTAAAGTAGAAATCTATTGAATGTCATTGGTCGACCCAGATAAATTTCATTTCGGCAGACTGCTATGCTTAATCACGATCCATTAGTTTTATACCACGACGATTGGAGCAGCATCGGATTGACCGAGGTATACAGTATCGTAGCTAATTGTGGTGGTAGCTTAACGGACCGGCCAGCAAGGGCCGTAGAGCCAAGAGTTTGAGCCCCCCGCCAAATCAACGCAGCCGCAGTTTATGCGCTCCCGTCGACATGCTCAGCCCCCAAATTTCTTGGCACCCGATGGCACAGGCCCAGATAAACAGTACGTTTTCGGCAGCAATGGCTCCATACGGAAGCGGGAACCAGCGGAGGCGGCTTGCACAGACTACGATCACCGCATACGCTGTTACGCAATCTCGATAATCAATTATCCAGGTTGATCTAATGCCGTGGGTGTTTCAACCAAGAGTCGCCGTGCCTTGGACCATCGGAATCCTACGCCTAATCTTCATGAAAGTCCTATCGAATGTGCATACGTATTAACGCCCTATCGAAGAGCTAGCCAATCCCCGGCCAGCTTGCTTATGTCTAGGCGCGGCGTTGGATTGGGCTGCATGGATCTCCTAGCTAAAGCACAGAGCTTACCCACCAGCCGACGGGCACTATAGATGCCCCTGTTTGAGTCCACCATGTGCTTATCATCTGGGTTTCGGGACTACTATTCTGCGATAACTCGCAAGAAGAAATACCAACATGTCGTGCAGATTCGGGCTCCATCATGAGTGGTCGCCGCTTCTATCATTCCCCACCAGCAACCAGAGCCATAATTTGCGTGCAGTTGGCCAACGATTTCACTGCACATACTGTTGATGCAGTCGGCCTGACCGCGTAGCGAAATTAAATCAATTGACGCCCTTGGCCCGGTCCAAACCTCTGTTTGTCGCAGTAAGCCTTCCCCTGTTCATCAGCCCAAGGCATGTGCGTGCACTACTTCTACTAGGAGCTTGAGCCTCAGACTCTAGGATACTGTGCCATTCAGCTTGGAGTATAATATCTACTAGGCTAACAAGGTCTACACTACAATGAGACAGCCGATAGCAAGAAAGTCTAATCGGCTAGTTGACAGTGGGCGCAAAGAAAGTTTATTGGATTGTCGGAAAGCCTGGTTCTGTCTTCGAGGCAGTGCAAAAAAAACAAACAAATAAGACACTGATGCATGGGGGATCTTCCCCCCTCCTGCCGCTGCTTGGCTTGATGCCTTTCAGTACGTACGCTCCCCTAATTCCTAGCCACTCACACCGTCCCATTCTGGTAATTGATCGTCGAACATACTGCTTATTTCTTTGCCTGTTCTGCTCCGGTAGTATGGAGCCTCAGAGAAAGTTGTCCTAGTCCCAGTTGTCTCTTGCTCTCTTTGACATTCTTCTGTTCACTATTGATAAAAAGCCCTTGGTGGCTCGTTTTGTATTCTTCTCCTCATTTTGAAGTCCTTTCTGTTGGACCCTATCAGTGTTGGACTAATACGGTATCCCCGAAAGAATAATACTACTACTACTACTACTACGGGACGATCCCATGACTGGAATCTGGCAATTCAAACGACAAAAGAATCAAGAAAAGAGATCTCGAGATTTGATACGGATTACGAAACAGCGATAAACTCAGCCGACCAGAAGTTTATCACGATCTCCTCTATATATACAACAAAATAGACATACGATAACCTTGGTTACACAAGATCAAGTTATTCATCTCATGTCAACTCCGCCAAAAATACAGGTTAACACCTCGGTATGTCTTTTTCTTTTATTGTAGTGCTAACATGATCTACAGTTTGGTGATGAGACTGGCAACATTCCGAAGATCGATTCACCGGAAGATGCTAAGCACGGTGAGGCTCCACACAAGAATACCCTAAAACCACGATCTAATTACGAAAATGAAGCACAAACGCAACTCGACGAATGCGAGAATAAAGGAACATCCGATCCACAACTAACGAGATCGCAAGACGAGCTGAACTGCCTGGTAGATCCTAGCAATATTTATGTGCTGGAGAAGTTTGGTGGAGCACAAGGGTTGGCGACGGCTCTGAACACCAATCTGGAATCAGGGCTCGAGAACGATGCCAATCACGAGTCTCGAATCGAAGCTTATGGCGTCAATAGATTACCTGAGCGAAAGGTTAAAGGTCTGCTTAAGTTGATGTGGGTTGCATTTCAAGACAAAGTCTTGATCATTTTGACGATTGCCGCATTGATATCGCTTGCATTAGGATGTTACGAAACTTTCGGTCAACCGACCGAGTATGACGATGAAGGGAGACCGATGCCCAATGTCGATTGGGTCGAAGGTGTGGCCATTATTGTGGCTGTTCTGATTGTGGTGGTTGTGGGTGCATTGAACGATTGGCAAAAAGAGAAGCAATTTGTCAAGCTTAATAAAAAGAAGGAAGACCGAATGGTCAAGGTTATACGGAGTAGAATCCCAGTGGAGATCTCGGTCTACGATATTCTAGTTGGTGATTTGTTACTGGTCGAACCTGGCGATATGATCCCGGCTGATGGAGTTTTGGTGAAAGCATTCGATGTCAAATGTGATGAATCATCTGCTACTGGTGAATCGGATACAATGAAGAAGCGACAAGCCCAAGATGTCATTGATCAGATTCAGAAAGAGTATTGTGATCCGTCGTCTAAGAAGCACGATGTGTTTATGCTTTCTGGTGCTAAGGTTCTTGGTGGTACAGGTCACTATTTGGTCACTGCAGTTGGGGAAAACTCGCTGTATGGGCGAACCATGATGAGTTTGAACGACGATCCAGAAGCTACTCCACTGCAAGAAAAGCTGAACAATATTGCTGAAGGAATTGCCAAGGCTGGTATTGCTGCTGCAATTGTGTTGTTTTTTGCTTTGTTTATTCGATTCTGTGTCGACCTCAAGGGATCTTCCGAAACTCCTGCTCAGAAGGGTAAAGACTTTTTGAACATTTTCATTGTTGCTGTCACTATCGTTGTTGTTGCTGTTCCAGAAGGATTACCGTTGGCTGTGACATTGGCGTTGGCCTTTGCCACTACTCGAATGGTCAAGGATAACAACTTGGTTCGAGTGCTGAAATCGTGCGAGACTATGGGTGGTGCTACTACCGTTTGTTCCGACAAGACTGGTACGTTGACTCAGAACAAAATGTCTGTGGTCAGAGGCACTCTAGGCACAAGTGATTCATTCCAGATTCACTCGGACGGTGAGGCTCAAACTGGCCCGAAACAGGTAGTGGAATCGCTGCCAAAGAACATTTTCAAGCTTTTGATGGACTCTATTGCTATCAACTCGTCTGCATTTGAAAGCAACAGGCCTGATGATACCGAACGGTTTGTTGGTTCCAAGACTGAAACGGCCCTGCTCAACTTTGCATGCAACCATCTGGGGTTGGAAAACTTGGAAGCATATCGATCCAAACAGCCAGTGACTCAGGTTTATCCATTTGATTCCGCAAACAAGTTCATGGGCACCGTCATTCCTAATAGCGAAAACGGCAAATTCCAAGTTCTGGTCAAGGGTGCTTCCGAAGTTGTGTTGTCAAGGTGTAAATATATCTACGATACCAAGCTGCAAGCCGCACGGGAGGTGACCGGCGAAGATTTGGACAGCGTCAAGAAGACCATTGACGAATATGCATCTCAATCTCTGCGAACCATTGGTATGGTTTATCGGGATATCGATGCAGTGCCAAATGCTCAAGATCAACATTCTCGAGAAAAGGAATTGTTCCACAATTTTACCTTTTTGGGTGTGGTTGGTATCATGGATCCATTGCGGCCAGGGGTCACGCAAGCTGTTGCAGATTGCAAGACTGCTGGAGTCGTAGTGCGAATGGTAACTGGTGATAACATTCATACTGCTCGTGCGATTGCTCTTGATTGCGGCATCCTAACTGGTCCTGATGATGATGCTGTTGTGATGGAAGGCCCTGCTTTCCGGAAGCTAGACCTGTTTGAGCTCAAAACGATTGTTCCAAAGTTGCGAGTGTTGGCTCGGTCTTCTCCAGAGGACAAGCGGAAATTGGTCAAAATCTTGAAGAGCCAAGGGGAAACCGTGGCCGTGACTGGTGATGGTACTAATGATGCACCAGCTTTGAAGCTCGCTGATGTTGGGTTCAGTATGGGTATTGCTGGTACCGAAGTTGCCAAGGAAGCTTCTGAAATTATTCTTATGGACGACAACTTTGGATCTATTGTCAAGGCTATCATGTGGGGCCGAACTGTCAACGATGCAGTGAAAAAGTTTTTGCAATTTCAGTTGACTGTTAATGTTACCGCTGTGCTGTTAACGTTTATTTCTGCCGTGGCTTCTAGTGACAACAAATCTGTTCTAACTGCTGTTCAATTGTTGTGGGTGAATTTGATCATGGATACTTTTGCTGCTCTGGCTCTGGCTACTGACCCACCGTCACCATCAGTTTTGAAACGAATGCCTGACAATCGAAGATCCTCGCTAATCACTGTGGGCATGTGGAAAATGATCGCTGGCCAGGCTGTTTTGCAATTGATCGTCACGTTCATTTTGCACTTTGCCGGGTTCTCCCTGTTCCATGCTGGTTCTAACGATCGAAAGCAAACCGAAGTCAATGCGATGGTTTTCAATACATTTGTGTGGTTGCAATTTTTCAACATCTTTGTCAATCGGCGATTGGATAATCGGGCCAATATATTTGAAGGTATGTTCAAGAACCCATTCTTTCTGGTTATTGTGGCGATTATTGGCGGTGGACAAGTGCTGATCATGTTTTTCGGTGGTGCGGCGTTCTCCACTCGACGACAGACCGGCCCAGAATGGGCTACTGCGATTCTTTGTGGTATGTTGTCGATTCCCGCATCGGTTCTTATTCGAAAGATCCCCGATCGATGGGTTAGTAAGGTGTGGCCAAGTCGATTTATCAGATGTGTCGCTCGACATACTCCGTTTGTCAAGTCTAAGCCGTCTCTTAACGTCATTGGAGATGAAGAAAACGGTCCAATATCCCGGGGCCAAGACCCATCGGAATACAGGTGGAACCCGGCTATCGAGCAAGTGCGAGATCAATTAGTTTTTATCAAAAAGTTCCGAGGTGGCCGGTTGCGAAACCTGCGATTCAGGCCACGACAAATGTACGATTCTTGGCGCGATTTGCGATCGCCGTTATCGCCGGGGTCTTCTACTCGCGGCTCATCGTCATATGGCCATAGCCCAACGACTTTGACTCCAGGTCAGTACCATTTTCATGGCACACACAGTCCGCCTCTCGTGCATCCTGGCCACCCTCATGCGGCTGAGAGCGGCGGCTTTTTAACGGTTCCGGGCCTGCATTCGCCAAGCCACAGTCCACGAGCCCGGGGTTACAGTTCTGGGTCGTCAACAATTGGCGCTCTGTCGTTGGTTCCTGGAATTGTCGGAGGTGCTGTTGCTGGATGGAATCCACTGCATTCCGCCCCGCCATCACCAACGCCGCAGCATGGCGACGATGACGAATCTCATCCCTCTACGCAGAATCAGCTGCCTCCTCCAAAGCTGAATCTGCCGGATCATGTCAATGATGCTAATTTTTAATAATGTCTTGTTTTTCTTTTTTGTTTGTATTTTGCTTTGTTTTGTAGCATTTTTTATTTTGATAGATAATGATTGTCAACTGTCAAATGACCCTGTCTTGACCATGGCGATGCGAAAAGAGCAACCTGACGATTACCACTTCAGGACCGAGTGTGAGACCCGCTCATCATGGGTTGGTTGCGGTAACAACGTGGGGAGAAGAGTCGTCGGATCGGTGGGGTGGGAGTCCACCTACGGTGCTGTGCCGTGCATTATCCTTCTCCACACCCACATCCACTCTAAGGAACCGAATACTAGAATGAGCGACATTCACGCTCCCGAGGAGCCAACTAGCGCATCGGATGGGCGCAAAAACAGAGGCACGTTTGGCCGATTCGTGGAATCCACATTTGCATTCAACCGAATCGGGTTCACCGCGGTGTTTGTGTTGGTGTACTTTGTGATTACCAACTGGATAGCCATGATTCAGGACCAGAAGGTGCCGTCTTTTAATAAGGAGTACCCTCTTAAGTACTCTGAACACGCGTTCACTGACTTGCAAGTCATCTCCAAGACTTTCCATCCATACAATTCGCATGCTAATGACGACGTACATGATTATTTGCTCAAAGTGATCAAGGAGGCGACAGAGAAGAGTGAAACCGCGATCGTAGTGGACGACATTCGGGATTCTTTTTTCGGACAACGGCCAGTGTTTTCAACCGAAAAATTCGAAAACGCCGTCTATTACGAAAGTAACAACATTCTGGCCAAGATTCCTGGCAAGAATGAGTCCCTCGGAGCAGTGTTGGTGAGTGGCCATTATGACAGTGTTGGTAGTGGCCACGGTACGATCGACGCCGGAACAGGGATTGTTAGCATGCTTGCAGTGTTGCGATACTTGGTGGACAACAATGTGAAGCCTGAGAGATCAGTTATTTTTAACTTCAACAACAACGAAGAGCCAGGGTTGCTTGGTGCTGAATCATGGTTCGACCACGAATGGAGCAAGGAGGTGGAAATGTTTGTGAATCTGGAAGGTGCCGGGGCCAATGGCCGTCCAGTGCTGTTTAGAGCTACTGATACTGGGGTCGTGCAGCACTTCCAAACCGCCAAATATGCCCATGGGTCAAGTGTCATGCAGCAAGGGTTTCAATCTAGGCTGATCTCCAGTCAAACTGACTACAAGGTTTATGTCGAAAGAGGAGGATATCGTGGGGTTGATATTGCCTTTTATAAATCCAGAGCTTTGTATCATACCGTCCGAGACAATATTCAAGCCTCATCGGCGGCGGCCATTTCGCAAATGTTTGGCGCTGCGTTGGCCACTACTTTGTCCATGGCCGATGCGCCGGCTCAACTTGAGGTGCACGATTTAGATCCGGCAGTATATTTCGATATTGATGGCCATTTGTTTGTCCAGTCGTTGAGCTCGTTTATCAAGTGGAACATTGTAGGGTTGGTTGTCGGGCCTGTGTTGATCGGGCTTATGCTGACGCTGGTGTACAAGACCAAATGCTGGGATGTTGGTGCACGAGGCTGGGGTCGAGGTGTTTTGTCGGTGTCGTTATCTGGTATTTTGACTGTATTTTGCGCAATGTGGTTGAATCAGTTGAATCCATATGTGAACAGCTCGCAGCTACACGGACCGTTGATTGCTCTGACTTCGATCTTCCTTCTTGCAAATTACGCCATCTTGGGTCTTGCGTTCTATCTCAAGCCAGTGCACGACCAGAAGCTAATTGTGTTTATCGAGCTGCTAGCTTTGTGGTGGGTGGCCATGGCTTACGTGACCATTGATGCGGCTCGAACCAAGAACACTGCCTATTATATTGTGCCTATTTTGTATTTCCTGACCTTGGCCAGTGTTTTCCTTGGTCTTTTGGGTCTGCTCGTGTCACGACCCAAGGTCGATGATCATCATTCTGACTCTGAACAAGGACAGGAGCAAGAACCTACTGAGCAGACGTCATTGCTAAATCATGGCGATGATGATGACGAAGCGGCTGAAACACACCCGCGGCTGAGACGGCTCAAGGAAGCAGCCAAAAAGAGCTTAAGCTACGACTGGAGTATCCAGTTTTTGGTTGTCGTTCCGATAGCATTGGCGTGCGTATTCAGCATGTGTTGTTCGATCTTTGATGCCATGCATGATGTGGCACCGGCTATGGACGTAACATTGCCATTCCTGACACTGGCCAATGCCGGATTTGCGGTGCTGTTGGGCATCTTAGTGGTGCCATTTATTCACCGGACCCATACGTTCTTGGCGGTGGTGTTGATTGGTATTTCGCTATACTATGGAATCCGTGCTGTGGTGCTGTTTCCATTCACGTATGAGTATCCACTGGCATCGAATGTGATCCAAGAAATCAACCTGGACGACTACAAACGGGTTCCATGGGTCGAAGTCACCTCCCCTGTTCTTGCAACCTATATGTACCGTGCGTTGCGAGTACTTCCATCAATCAAATCTTCGCACGACGGCATCAGGTGCCAAGAATCAGACTCGGGATACTCGACATGCAGATACCGAGGCATGCATCCTTGGAGCGTGCCGGCTGAGAATTACGACGACTGGCTTAGCGTAACCGGTGCATCTACCACTGCAACCAAAGGTCCAAACAGCGGCGAGATCACCATCCACGCCCCCGACTCGCGGTACTGTATGCTGACCTTTAACACGACGAGTTTCAAGACTGGCGACGATGTCGGCTCACCAGTGCGAAAGGTAATCGTATACAAGCCACCGGTGTCGAATTCGTCGGACCCAGAACGTGTCGAGCATACTTTCCCGCATGGGGCGAATAACCTGCGGGTGTTCACGCTCGACTGGAATCAATCCGACCACCGTATCGCGTTCGAATGGGTGCCATCATGGTATGACGGCGACGGCAACCATGACGGCAAGCTGGGAATCACGGTTCGATGCAACCGGGATGAGCGAGATGAGCAAGTTGCCTTGCCAGGTAGTGGCGAACTGGTGCGGAAGGTGCCTGCGTTTGATGAAATCCTTGAGTATGCGCCACAATGGACCAGCTGGCGCCAGCCTAGTCTCGGGCTGGTGCAGGTTGTCAAATATGTAGAATTGTAGCACTATTGTAGTAAATCTATTTGAAGACCTTGTCATTGGATACCATGCGTGCTAGTGATGCTCTGGTCGGCTGCATGAAAGACTGCAACGACCGAGTGGAAGCAGTGTTGGTGCTATTGGAGTTTGTCGATGCTGCACGGATGTGGCGAATATCAAGACATTTTGGCCTGTATGCCGGTTTCTCAACCGCAATTTTCGGCTGTGGACGTCGCTTGGCGATGGTGATCTTGCTGGTGCGCGGCCGGCGCCGCACCACCTTGGAAAATGCCGTCTGCGGCTTGATCTTGTTGTTGAAGCTGGGTATGCGGCTGGCGGCACCAGCGAGCGGCAGATGGCGCGGCACTTTTGGTGTGACTTTCCGTGGCGATTGTGATGGTGACGACGACGCTCGTTGGTATATTGTGTTCATGCCGAGCGGTTTCAACGGGTGATTGTCCTTGATTGGTTCTTGGTAGTCAGTGTATCTGGTGGGTTCAAGTGGAGAATGGTGGTTAGATTCAAAATTTCTATAGCGGGTATCACTATCATTGCTGTGGTCAGAACCTGGTGCTGAGGCTGGCGATGAGTGGGTTGATTCTGACGACCCGCTGCTTGGGTCGGCGTCAACGCTGAACGACGGGTTGGATTCATGGGAAGGGATCCGCGGAATCGGTGGTGGAGCAGTGATAGTGTTGAACAGCTGCAATTTGAAAGCATAATGTTCGACAATGACATACTCGAGCATGTCTTGGAACTCGAAGGAGTGCGGCGACACATCGCGGCCATACACCTGCAGACACTCGAACCACGCTTCGTCTTCCAGCTGGCGCATCGATTTGGAATACGCCATCACCGCCATCGTTCGGTGGATGCTGGCGGGGCTGTTGTGCGGCGGCACTCCGACCTGGCGCTGGATGCGGCTGGCAAACTCGTAGCAATCCATCAGAGTGGGTGGGTGGTTGGGATCTGATCCTGTCTTCACAACAACACAACAAGGATGTCCAAAGACCAAGCATGCCACGCCTATGCGTGCCGAATCCAAGGTATGTTGGACATATGGGTAATGCTAATACGGTGACCAGACTGCTTACAGAAAAACGGATACAACGAATCAAAATGTACAAACGCCATCGACGAACTGTATGCATGTTGTGAAAAGTTTTACAACCAAAACGGCACCGACACGAAGCCCATTGCCTGTCCAAAGCCACATCTACTCAAGCTCAAGCTCGAGCAACGGCAACAGTCCAGTATCGACGCCAAGCTACATAAGTAATAGAAACCAAAAAATAAAATGTGTGAAGAGAACCACGATGATCTAGAACTGAATCAAAGATCACGATCCAAAGGGCCGTAAAAACACTCTTGCTCTCAGGACTTTTACCCTAGCACGCATTTTGGAAAGATCCAAGCGAACGGTCTAGAAATGACACCGTCCCGTGACTCTGGGCGCCTGTGTTAAAAGACATTGTATTGAAGAAAAGAAAGAAAATTTTGGAAGGGGCAATAATGCTGCCTTTTATAGTGTGGTGTAAACGTCAGTCCGGCGCGGTGGGTGTCCCGGCCAAGCGCGGTGCGGCAGGCGCCATAGCTGCGGCTCACCAGTAAGGGAACTCGTTTCATATACCACCACTGCTCATGGATCTTAAACGGATGCAATTCCCTGTAGAATCTATTCTTTAGTGCTTTGATTTACGTCCAACTTGGAAGGGGGTGAGCCCAGGCTCTCGAGTGCCTGGCTGCAATCTCTCAAACATTTGCTCCTGAACCCGAATATCAAGAAGTCATTCTGTTACGCTTGATCACAATACCGGTTTGCCACATATATGCACCATGCCCTCGATTGAGTCGCCCTCTCACAGCACAATGCGTACCACCGATCGCGCTTACCTCTTCGGAGGCGGCGCTACCGATTGCCGGCGTAAACCGTCAAAGTTACTGGTGGATTGCTTTGTATCCATGTTTCTGGTGCGATTGCAGAGCTGAGGAATACCAGACTAATTGGCGAGGAGGCACTTGTTTCACCACCACACGCATCTCCTAGTACGAGCCGCGCTGCTCTATTTTAGCACCTGGAGCGGTCATACGAGATGTAAGGTTATCCCCCTCCATATGCATCATGTTTATTATCACGGCGACTCCCAGATATATTGGAAATTTTTGTTCTGTAAAACAGATCTCTCCCTGGCGTGAACAAGAGGACTGCAGCAGTCTTGCATCTGCGGCGGAGCCGCAGATGCGCCAGACTGCGGCTCAGCCCGTTCAAGCTTCCCACTCCTCCCGTGCCTTAGGATATCACGACATATCTTTTGAACCCAAGAAATACATCTACAATACAAAGCAGTCTACAACGTTACAGCTGCAAATGTGAACACACTGAATACTTCAATAACTCAGCCGGGAATATGCATGACGTATCGGGGTAATCGTTACATAGTATCAACTGGGGTTCACCCAGCGCTACTGGGTGATCTCCATCGTACTCATACAGACTTTTTCAACTCTGCTTCGGGTTTCAGCACGAAAAAAGTCCATAGCCGTTGGTGGAACCTCGGCCTGCAGAAGCACGGCTCAACGCAAATCCAAGTCCGAAGAGATGGCACCCAGAAGTTCAAAGTGAGGAACCATATCAATCATCTACACAAAATCAAAGACCAGATCACGTTCTGTTAGCAGAAGAATATGCCAAGTGGACATTACTACGATTACACGAGCTTTTTTCACGGTAAATTTGGACTGCACACTAGAACCTGCTCAAGAGCCTGTGCGGCTGGCGGTCCTCACCCCCTCCACCGATGCTCTTGATGGATCAACAACCCACGCCACGCCATCGCGTTTCAGTTTTATTAAAACTGCTCTGAATCCGCCCCAGCTCGGCAACAACGATTCTATTGCCAATAACGGCTATAATTGCCGTACGTAAACTGAACCAGACCCTACATCGTCCTTGTTTGTCTTTTTTCTGACACCGGGGGTGCTTCAATTATAGGGTGATTGCCCCATGTGGCCGGAACGATTGGTTCTCGGTTGCCAACACTCTGTCCCCCCGTCAACCTCGAGTTGATAATCCAGCCAAGCCAATTAAGACACGATACGCACCGGCGAAAACTCTTGTGGGCCAAGCCTATTTATTCATTGCAGCGAATTATATCCCCGGCCGTCAATGCGTGTATGCCGGGCTGATTCAGGCGCCGCCAGCCGCTCTTTGACTACTGTCCATACCCATACCCTTATAATCTCCCGGTCTCCTTGTGCACAGACCTTCCATTTGCATACCAATCTTTGAGCATCACGATTTTCTCTCGAAATCGTTCGTTCAGTACAATTCTCTAGACCCAGGCTGTTGAATATTCACCACCATCACCGGTTTTTGCAAGCGTGCCGACTCTACCACGACCAGACCAGACCTGCGGAATACGGCGCTTCACGGTGACGAAGCGCGCACGTTTTTTGCACCCACCCACGAACACTAGGCACCAAAAAACCCGCGCAGTTATTTCACTCTTTGTACCAACACCCTCCATCAAATTCCAAAATCGACATTCTTCACAGCGCATTGCCCGCTGTTTTATAGACAAGCATACTACATGGAACACACCTCCCGCTAAACCCAAGCGCGATTTCACAACGATGCCACTGGTAGGTCGTGGCAGGAAGAAGGAAAAAGAACGGCAACGGGCTGCAGAGGAGGAGGAACGGCGACGTTTAGAAAGTCAACGACAGGAGCAGGTTCAGAAGCAACAAGCAGCAGAAGCAGCAGCCGCGGCAGCAGAAGAAGAACGACAACGGAAACACCAAGAACAACAACAGAAAGAACAGGAGCTGAGAGATAGGACGCCGAAAGAAGTACCGAGAGACTTTGCTGAATGCCCGATTTCGGATCTAACTATTCTGGTATCATCAATGTTGCAAGAGTTGGTCCAACTAAACGATGCATTACCATTCGACCCCGACCAATTAACGCGATTTCATTCGCGATCGCCTCCTTCAATCAGCATTTACGACTATATGGTCCGGATCGTCAAATTTTGTACGCTGGAAAAGTCCATCCTGTTGAGCATTATTTATTATATTGATCTGCTGTGCCAGACATATCAAAAATTCAACATCAATTCATTGACGGTACATCGATTCATGATCACAGCCGCAATGGTTGGATCCAAAGGACTATGTGATTCATTTTGTACCAACACGCATTATGCCAAAGTCGGTGGGCTATCACGAATGGAATTGAACCTGCTGGAGGTGGAGTTCTTGGTTCGAGTCGACTACAAGATTGTACCACAAGTCCATTTGTTGAATCAGTATTATGATCGCATGGTTGCACGGATGCAAGGACGCTATCTGTTTGCTCCAAGCCCCCAGATTCCGGCTCAGGTTCCACCGAGCCCCACTCAATCGTTCACTCTACCCAGTGAACTTGCCCAACAAGAGCATCGACCCAATCGGTCATCGACATTGAAACGAGCTAGTATCACTGAGGTGATTCCAAATACTAGTGTGCATCATCCAGACGAGCCGAGGGCCACGCCTATCATAGGATCGCCTTCCTCGCCGAAACGAACCAAGCATGAGTAATTTATTTTGTTGTCCAAGAGATTTTTAAAGAGAATTCAAAATTGTATGAATAATCATGAACCTGTGGTTGCCCCGGGTTTACTTTGATTACCCCATCTGTGATCAATGGGCCATCGCTTGAAGCCGTTACACAGAACGAAAAAGACCATCACCGAGTAGACCGTGCATACATTCTTCCTTTTCCACCCCCACACGCACGCGTTGACCCGTCTCCATTTTTTCACGGGACCCGGGTTTGGCCGAGGCTGGGCCCGGAGTATGTGCCTGGTTTTCGCACTGTCGGGATGGTGGGTGCCAAAAGCTTATCAAAAGAGGGCAGATCAATCAAGAGAATCACTGAGTCAATTACTCAGTGCCCTATCTGAACACCACTGAGTCCCGGGCAATCAAAAATTTCATAAAAGGCACCGACAACCCTTTGGACTCCTTTTTTTTTCTCTTTTACTTCTATTGTCTATACACATTTCTTACAGAGTCATTCATTCTAATTGTACGTCTTGCTTGGAATTGTCAAGCTGCTAACCGAAATTTCAGATGTCTGGAAGAGCTCTTCTCCGTGCTACTCGTCTCGCCAACACCGTCGGCAGACTGCAGTGCCGGGCATTCACATCATCAGCCGTGGTCCGAGCAGCATCCGTTCTAGATCCTTTGGACACGTACGCTCGACGACATAACGGTTCCAGTTCAGAGAATGACTTGTCGAAACTACTTTCAACAGTCGGTCACGATTCGGTAGATAAGTTTGTCGAATCGGTGGTTCCTCCAGACGTGTTGGTTAATCGACCATTGAACGTTGAGCCGACCGAAGGGTACTCGGAAAGCAGTTTGACCACGCGATTGAAAGAAATTGCTTCAAAAAATAAGATTTACCGAAGTTATATCGGTAAAGGGTATTACGGAACGATTGTACCACCAGTGATTCAACGAAATATTCTGGAATGTCCAGAATGGTACACTTCATACACTCCATATCAACCGGAAATCTCCCAGGGCCGATTGGAAATGTTGGTCAACTACCAGACTTTGATCACTGATCTTACTGGTATGGCTGTGGCCAATGCTTCGTTGCTGGATGAAGCTACTGCTGCTGCCGAATCTATGATCATGTCATTCCACCAATTGCGGGGCAAGAAGAAGGTCTATTATGTGGATGAAAGTGTTCATCCACAAACATTGACCGTTTTGGAGTCCCGAGCCACGGATTTCGGGATCAAGATTGTCAAGGGATTGCCGCAAGGTGAAGACAAGAACTCGTTTGGTGTGTTGGTTCAATACCCAGCTACCAACGGTTCGTTGAACGACTGGAAGCAATTGGCCGACAATGTTCACAAGAATGGTGGTGTTGTTTCTGTGGCCACCGATTTGCTTGCCTTGACTGTGTTGCGACCTCCATCAGATTTCAATGCTGATATTGTTTTCGGTAACTCGCAACGATTTGGTGTTCCATTCGGATATGGTGGTCCTCACGCCGCATTCTTCGCGGTGGCCGACTCCGAGAAGCGAAAGATGCCAGGTCGATTGATTGGCAAGTCCAAGGATCGATTGGGCAACCCAGCTTATCGGCTGGCTTTGCAAACCCGTGAACAACACATCAAGCGAGAAAAGGCTACCTCCAACATCTGCACTGCCCAAGCATTGTTGGCTAACATGGCCGCCATGTACGCCGTGTACCACGGTCCGGAAGGCTTGAAGGCTATCGCCAACAAGGTCTACACTGCTACCACAGCGTTGGCCGGAGCCATCAGCACCAAGCATGAAGTTGTCAACAAGACCTGGTTCGACACCTTGACCGTCGACGTCGGCGATGCCGACGCTGTGTTGACCAAGGCCCTGGAACACAAGATCAACTTGTTCAAGGTCGACGACAAGCACGTGTCGCTCGCTATGGACGAAACTGTCGTTCCAAAGGACATTGAAGATCTGTGTGCTGTGTTTGGCGTCACTGCTCCAACTGTCGATTCGTTGGCTCCATTGCCAAAGGACTTTGCTCGACAAACTGGCTACTTGGACTACCCAGTGTTCAACAAGTACCACTCTGAAACCGAAGCCTTGCGATACATGCACCACTTGCAGTCCAAGGACTTGTCGTTGGCCAACTCTATGATTCCATTGGGATCTTGTACTATGAAGCTAAACGCTACTACACAAATGGTTCCAGTGACATGGCCAGAACTCAACTCCATCCATCCATTTGCTCCTCGAGACCAAGCCGAAGGGTACTCCATCTTGCTGAAGGAATTGGAACATGATCTGGCCGATATCACCGGTTTCGACGCCATGTCTTTGCAACCAAACTCTGGTGCGGCTGGTGAATACACCGGGCTGCGAGCAATCAAGGCTTACCTCGAATCCAAGGGCGAAACTCAACGAAACGTTTGCTTGATTCCAGTCTCTGCTCACGGTACTAATCCAGCTTCAGCCGCCATGTGCGGCATGAAGGTGGTGTCTGTCAAGTGTACTGCTGAAGGTGAATTGGATCTTGCTGACATGGAGGCCAAGGCCGACAAGTACAGCGACAAGCTGGCTGCTGTCATGATCACATACCCATCTACCTTTGGTGTGTTCGAACCATCGGTCAAGAAGGCCATTGATATTGTGCACAGCCACGGCGGTCAAGTGTACATGGACGGTGCCAACATGAACGCCCAAATCGGTCTCACCTCTCCAGGTGAAATCGGCGCTGATGTTTGCCACTTGAACTTGCACAAGACTTTCTGCATTCCACACGGTGGTGGTGGTCCAGGTATGGGCCCAATCGGTGTCAAGGCCCATCTGGAGCCATTCTTGCCAAACCACTCTGTCGTTGATATGAAGCGAGATTCCCGATCCATCAAGGCTATTGCTGCGGCTCCATGGGGCTCAGCTTCCATCTTGCCAATTTCCTGGGCCTACATCAAGCTCATGGGTGCTACCGGATTGAAGAAGGCTACTCAACTTGCATTGCTCAACGCTAATTACATGAAGGATAAGCTCTCCAAGCACTATCCAATCTTGTACACCAACGCCAACAACAAGTGTGCCCACGAATTCATTCTAGACGTGCGAGGATTCAAGGCTACTTCTGGTGTCGAGGCCATTGACATCGCTAAGCGATTGCAAGATTACGGATTCCACGCTCCAACCATGTCTTGGCCAGTTGCTAACACTTTGATGGTCGAGCCAACTGAATCCGAATCGTTGGCCGAACTCGATCGGTTCTGTGACGCTTTGATCTCCATCCGAAAGGAAATCGCCGAAATTGAAGCCGGCAACATGCCACAAGACGTCAATGCGTTGAAGCTGTCTCCACACTCGCAACAAGACTTGTTGCAGGGCGAATGGGATCGACCATACACCCGGGAACAAGCCGCTTACCCATTGCCATACTTGCGAGAACGAAAGTTCTGGCCAAGCACAACCCGACTGGATGATACCTACGGTGACATGAACTTGTTCTGTTCTTGTGACCCAGTTGAAGCCGAAGAATAGGAAGCTTATTTTATATATAGCATATGTATTGTATTGATTGATTTTAGATGATGATTGAGCCCAGCCAGTAATCACTCGATTCCGGCACAGCCTCATATGATTACGAAAGCAGCTTTTTGCCACACTGACTGAACGACATGAATGATCAAGTTTTTTTTTTAAATGTTACGAACTACGGTAAACAAAACAAACGTAAAACATATAAAAGAGAAGCAATTTTTGTATTCCTTAGAAGCACTTTCGGTGCACAATGGATGGCCCACTTTCGTCGTATTCGGCCTTTGGAATCCACATTTGTTGGAAAGTACCCAACGAAGCCAAAATAGAACCACCAATCCAGACAGAGTACTTTCGCTCTGGTGGAGCAATGATCTTGATCTTCATGGAAGATGGAGCCAAAGCAGCGATTTCCTTTTGCATTCGTTCGGCAATACCTGGATACATGGTGGTACCACCAGACATGACAATGTTGTTGTACAAATCCTTTCGGACATCGACATCACACTTCATGATAGAGTTGAAGGTAGCTTCATGGATACCAGCAGATTCCAAACCCAACACAGATGGGTGGAACAAAGCTTCTGGAGCTCGGAATCGTTCGTTACCGATGGTAATAACTTGGCCATCTGGCAATTCGTAAGACTTTTCCAAGGAAGAAGATTGAGCAGCGGTTTGCAATTCTTGTTCAAAGTCCAATGCAACGTAACACAGCTTTTCCTTGATTTCTCGAACAATTTCTCGTTCAGCAGTGGTGGTGAAAGAGTGACCTCGTTCAGTCAACAACTTCATCAAGTTGTCAGTCAAGTCTCGACCAGCCAAGTCAATTCGCTTGATGGCGTGTGGCAAGGAGAAACCAGCGTAAATTGGCACAACGTGGGTAACACCATCACCAGAGTCCAACACGATACCAGTGGTTCGACCGGAAGCGTACAAAGACAAAACGGCTTGAATGGAAACGTAGAAAGCTGGAACATTGAAAGTTTCAAAGACGATTTGAGTCATCTTTTCTCGGTTGCTCTTTGGGTTAACTGGAGCTTCAGTCAACAAGACTGGGTGTTCTTCTGGAGCGACACGCAATTCATTGTAGAAGGTGTGGTGCCAGATCTTTTCCATATCGTCCCAGTTTGTGACAATACCGTGTTCAATTGGGTACTTCAAGGTCAAGATACCTCGCTTGGATTGAGCTTCATCACCAACGTACGAGTCCTTTTGGTTCATACCCACCATCATACCTGGGTGTCGAGCACGACCGACGATAGATGGGAACACAGCTCGTGGAGCGTCATCACCGGCGAAACCGGCTTTGCACATACCAGAACCGTTATCGATAACGAGCTGTTTTGATTGTTAGTAAGATTATCAATTGTATTTTTATTCATTTGCAACGGGATCGTTGCAGAGAATAAAAAATTCCAGGAGTGCATACAGCAGCGACTTCGTCTGTTCTAAAGTTAGCATTTGGTTGCGGTTGTGGTTGGATGGAGTTGTGGTGGGACCGGAACGGAACGAGGAGCAAGGGGGGTTCCGACGTGTCCTTTTTGGTTTTTTCTTCGGTCCGGCTGGCGTTTAACCTCCTTATTTTTCAAATAATGAAAATTAGATCAAATAACACCGAAAATAAACCAATTCCAAAGAGATTCCATCCGCCAACATATAGCGCTGGTGACATACCTTCCATTGTTAATATGTGTGTTGTTTCGTTGTTGTTTAAAGTGTAGATACGACTGTCACAATAGACAAGGTGAAGAGGAGAAGAAGAGAGGAAGAGGGAGGAAAGAAAAATGGGTTAAATCGCTGGCTGGCGGGCGGGCCGCAGCTTAGCCACGCTGGTGGGTGGTCAGCACGGTACCCCCAGCGCAAGGGCAGTGAGCCCAGGCCCAGGCCCAGGCGCAGCACCGCAATTTCATTCGCCCAACTGATCCTTGTCGCCGGCCGGTGATATATGCACGCTGTCTATAGCTTGACTTAGGTGAGGGGGAGGGGCAAGGCAATTTGGAACCGGCTTACTCGGAACTAATGGGCAGTGGCATTTGACAGTTAAGAAAGTTTAGACTAGTAGATAGGTTTACAGAGAAGCTAGTGGTCGATATCCTCCCACGACCGGCCCTTGACGTTTTCCAATTCCTCGGTGGTGAGCACTTTGCCGGAGGTAAAGTAGCCCGAGTGGATCTTTGCGTCGATTTCGACACGGGAGTCTGGAGGAATCATTTCGTCCGGGATTGGCACTCGTTCAAGGATTGGGATACCCTGTTCAACAATTGCATCGTGCTTCATGTTGGACATGCTCAGCATTCGGTCAATCTTGGATATACCCAAAAAGTGCAAGATATCAGGCATCAGCACTTGGAACCGCATATCCTTGACACCGGCAATGTTCTCAGTTCGTTTGAAATAGAGCGCAGCGGTATCACCGCCTCGTTTTCGTGCATTGTACACCAGATACTTGGTAACTTCCCCTAGGGCCCGGCCTTCCTTTCGGAAATAGATCACCACCCCACTGCCGCCTTTCTGGGCTTGTTTGACTGCTTCAGAGATACCAAACAGCAAGTATGGCCGGCAGGTGCAAATGTCGGATCCAAATACATCCGAGCCATTACATTCGTCGTGAATTCGCAATGCTAGTTTGGATTCAGGATCAGACACCTTTGCTGGATCGCCAAAGATATACACCGTCATGCCGCCTATCGGCGGCATGAATACCTTGATATCTCCGCGGGTGATCAGTTCGGGATATGAGCCGCCTGTGTCTTCAAACAAAGCTCGTCGTAGAGTTGCTTCAGAGATACCGAATCGCTTTGCCACCCCTGGCAGATACCACACCGGTTCGACAGCAACTTTAGTAACGGCCAAATCGCCTTCCCTGTTGAGAACAATGCTGCCGTCGACTTTCAGAGTGCCGTTGGCCACTTCGTCGCGGATTTCGGCCAGTTGCATATGGGCCTTGGTGACAGCGATGGTTGGTCGAATGTCGACGTTGTTTTCTTCGGCAATCTTGTCGAAGATCCAGGGAGCCATATGGCCATAAGGGTCCATAGATACGATTTTTTCTGGATCGCCCCATTGAGGATGCGGTCCGAATTGCACTGGTGGCTGAGCATTTGTGAAATCGGGCTTGTGGTCGACTGGCAGATCGTTGATTGCGACAGCTAGAGCATGGTAGATTGAATAAGAGCCAGAATGTGCACCGATTGCATTTCGCTTCTTGATGGTTGAGGGAGAGCGAGAGACAATAACTGGGCCACGGGCCACAGCAGTGGCGGCACCCCATTGCAACGGCACCGGCACAACCCCAGATTGGCCTGGATAAGTGGTCAAAATGACCCGATTCCCCCATTTGGAATCGGCCTTCTCAGCCTTGGAAAGGCCCTTGAACTGGTTTTCTTCAGTGACAACTGCCGGAGGTGGTGGCTTTGGAGACGTTACAGACGGTTTTTGCTTGTCAGCTAGCTGGTTGATACGGTTGTCCATATCAAGAAGAACTTTACCAATCTCATTGTTACTGGAAGTAAGTCGATCAGCCAGTAATTGCTGGTTGGACGACAGGGCCTTGATGGCCTCTAGAACTTGATCTAATTGCGTAGTCATGGTGCTAAAAAAAAAATTAAAAAATGTGGATAGAGAGGGGTATATATACATATCCTATAAATACTCAAGGTAAACAGGATCGGATACAGATGGATGGATGAAGTCACTATAGTCACCTGCGGCCTGCCCCACACCGTGGGGTTTCACAGATTATGCCCTCCTCCCTTATCAACGGCCCCGGTGGTACGCCGCCGGTCGACCCGATCGGCCTGCTTTGCCCCTTCCATTCCCCAGCATGTCAACAGATAGGGCTGGCCCAAATCAAAAAAGTGTCGAGTTTTGGCCGAATCGATCCAGTTTGTATGGTATTGTTGGATCGTTCATGTCATTGTCATACCTCATGGTCCTGGTGTAGCACTCGGTGGTGATGCCCGATTCCACCGCAGGAACAATCCTATGATGATGTTCATACGAATCAATATCATCCAGGAATACATCAGGTGCAGGTTGCAGCAGCTCAAAGCTGCTGCTGCTGCTGATACTACTGCAGGCTGATTCGGGAGAATGCATCAACACTGGTGTTTCAGGAGGTGAAAGGCATTCCTCAGTTGGAGGTTCATTGTTATCAGAGTACTCCAATGAGAGTTCCTCATTAAGTTGTTGAACAAGCATGAGCGCATTATTGGGACGTGTTTGGACTTGCTTGGCGAATTGCACTGCAGTGAGACCCATTATATCCCGAAACGTTCGATGCCCATGGTGTTTCGAAAAGCCGCACCGCTCAATGGCCTCATCCCATTTGATAGTTGGATGGCTTAATATAGTTTGACATACTTTCAGCACTTTTGCCCTCGGTGCTAAAGAATTGACATCGTTCATGGTAGGTTTGCACCGTTTGCACGGAACCAGCCCCGTTCTAAGTGCCTCTTGACTTGTGTCGAAGATACGGATATGGCTACGGTCAGACACGGCTCTTGCACCACAGCTGGGTCGACAGAACCGATTGGACCTCTTCGGTGCATACACAAAAGTTGTGTTTTCCATAGGTAGCCGACGACGTATGGCATCGAATTTGGCAAAGTCTGTGAAATATTCGTGCTGGCACATTGGTTTCTCGTGTAGAGCATGATTCGAGTGGGACAGGGTCCAAGGTATTTATAATGCATGTGTGTAGCATTGATGCATGGTATGTTAAGGTTGAGTTCAGCTAGTTCAGCTTGTTTGACCCTTGACTTTGAAAAGTGGTCCGTCACACCACCCCTCAACCTTTTCACCATGGGGGAGAACCAGTTCACTGAATCAACTTGTGAAATGGGTCAATAGAGTTTGACTAATGATGCATTATGTGCATGTTGATCAATTGGTCCATGATGGTGGATCTACCGTGTCAGTATCAAAGGCGAGACGGCTTTTTTTCACTTACGTTACCTGCGGCGGGCTTGAAACTCAACTCAACAAGGTTGTCTCGGTGACATCTTCAAGAGATTTAAAGTTTTTTTAAACATGCAAGACATAATGCACGCATGCATTATATATAATATATCCAAAAAAAACAAAACTTTGAGTGTGCATGCAGTATGGAATTAGGTCAAATCAACAGCTTCCATCTCCTCTTCATCTTCATCATCATCGTCATCATTATAATTGTTTGCCTGATCAGCATCTTCTTCAGTATTTAGACCTTCTTTCGACATGTAATCAGACAGAGATTTGTTCATACCCTTGATCTGCTTGAATTCGGGCTTGAGCGAATACTTCATTGCATAGGGTCCGTTCTTGATTAGCACTGCCATGGTCTCAAGCACTTCTTTAAGATAAGATTCCGGTTGCCGCGTCCGCTCTCGCAACCCCCGCATGGTCCAGTAATCATATTCTTCAAACAATCGGAATAAAGTATCCAATAATTCGTTTTTCGGCATCCGGGTCGCCTTTCCATCGGTGTTTTTAGGATCCCGCTTTTGGCTCTTGATGAAGGTTGATGGCTTATTGAGCATTGACCCACCAAGAGTTGGTGCATTGTGGCCTGGAATATTATCGAGAAGGGTTGCCTTTGGTCTCGATGGTGGCAGGTTTTGCAATTCTTCTCGTCGTTCTTCGATGATTCGAGAATACAATGGGTCCCGGATATCAGGTTGGACGTTGCATTCATGGCACACCGTACCGACCATTGCCGTCTTTTTTGGAATCGTTTTCACAAACGGAACGAACGTTCTTTCCTTTTCCTTGTTATAATATTTGAATTTTCCCTTTTTCTGAGCGGCTTCAGCTGCTTTGGCCCGAGCCTCTCGCTCCATCTCCACCCCTTCGGCACTCATCACCTGCTGGTCTGTTCGCGCCTTTTTGTACCGAGGAAGGTCTTTTTCCGTAAACACATACGTATTGTCGACGACTCGTTTGTTGAGTTTGATATCATAGCTTCGTGGTAAATCATTGTTGAGTTCATTGTCGTTGAGCTCCAGTCGTACCTGCCAGTTATTGTTCGCACTGCTTGTAGAGCCATTTGCGCTCTTGTTATTGTCGGTTCGAATCTTGACCTTTCCTAGAGGCTGGCCATTATGCTGCTTGGTGATCCATCGTTGTGCAAGAAACTCTGGCAGTCGCACCAACCACACCTTGTTGTCGGCTCCGCTCATGTCCAGGTCGAGCGAGTCTTCAAAATCATCATCATTCTCGACCTCTACACCGTCCATAGCATCCCCGGCTTCCGGAGGCGGCGACGGAGACAGCGACACGTCGTCTTCGAAGCCTGGCGAGTTGGGATCTGGTTTGACACTCATTTGGATATGGCAGTTGTGATGAATGGCCACCGGTCCGCAGTGATGTCGATGGGGAATTTATTCTCTTCCCAATGAACCCAACCAACCACACAATGGATTTCTCGGCCCTGCTGAAAGGCGAAATCGACAAGAAGAAGAAACAGGCGCACAAGCTGAACAAAGAGGGCGGGTTGAAGGCTGGCGATGTCGAAAACGAGCGGCTCAAGCAGGCGGAGGCGGACGAGCGGCGGCTAGAGGAGCAGCGGCTCCGCAAGCGGAAGCAGCGTGAAGAAGACGAGCTGGAGCGCAAACGCGAGTATGAGCTCAAGCAGCAGCGGCGCAAACGTAAACAAGACGAACAGAAGATCGATATGGAGGAGAGCGAAGTCGACAAACAACTACAGGAGCTTGGGGAACTCGTCAGGGTTGACCCAGAAGAACCGCTGTTGGCCCGATGTAAGCGGCTCACGCGAGCGATCAGGAAAACCACCCTGAACAAATGCATCCAAGAAGAAGACACCATGATTGAAGACAAGCAATTCACAATCAATCCTCAAGATCTGGTAAACGACCAGCCAAAGATCAATCTGCAACTACGGTCGTATATCCGATACTTGCTACATCAATGGCAACCCTCGGCCAAAGCACTGAAAGACCAAACCAATTACCAGCTAGAGCCATTGTTGAATCTGCTCCGATTCAACACGATAGATGATAAAATGTTCCCCTCGCTCACCACAGTATTGCATCTGCTTCAAAAAAAGGAATACCGGAAAGCAAATGAAGCATACATCACTCTCAGCATTGGCAACGCCGCATGGCCCGTGGGGGTGATTGCGGTCGGTATCCATGCCCGATCCAACCTAAGTAAAATCACTGGGAACAACGGCAATGGAGCCAACATTATGAAAAGCGAGACTACTCGGTTGTGGATCACGGCAATAAAAAGATTAGTTACGTTAGTTGAGGAAGGTACTATAGAGTAGAAACTATTTTGGATACGTCTTGGTAAACCTGATGATATATCGAGCATCGCTCGTAGAGAGGGTCCGGGTTACCGCTGTGCTTGGTTGTTTTTTTTGCTCGCTTCGATCGCTCGAGCTTAGCTACATGCGCTCGAAATGTGTTGTAACACCAGACTAGCTGGAGCGGCTCAGATCCTGTTCCGCCGCACCACGCTGCTCAGCATACCAAGCTAAGCTCGAGCGATCGAAGCGAGCAAAAAAAAAAGACCAAGCGCAGCGGGAGCCCGGAACCTTCGCTACAGCAGCAGATACCAGTAGCATAGGGTGCTGAATAGTGTTCGGTATCATCAACCACCGGACCTCTGGTGATCGACTCACCTCCGCCGCACCACGATATTCACTATACCAAGATAAGATCGAGCAAAGCGAGCCAATAAAAAAAGGCCGAGCGCAGCGGTAGCCCGTACCCATCGCCTTAGCATCTGCAACGCCGCATGGGGACACATCGCGGTGGGTATTCATGCCGGCTCCAACCTGAGTAAAACGACAATGCGGGCAACATTATGAAAAGCGAGACTGTTCGATTGTTGGTCACGGCAATCAAAAGGTTAGTTATATTAGTTAAGGACGACATTATAGAGTGAAAACTATTTTGGATACGCCTTAGCCTGCATGCCGGTTGGAGGATCCACGGCATACTTCTTGTTCTTGACATCGTTCCAATCGGTCGACAAGGCAGTACCATTCGACTCGGTAAACGACTTCATCATGGCCCGCTGCATATCTTCGTCGCCGTCTTTGAACAAGCTTCGGAAAAACTCGTTGGCGTCCTTGCCGTCGGGTTGTGTCTTTTCCATCTCTTCCAACTCGTCAGAGGCAACCTTGTCCCAGTTTTTCGGACCATTAACAGCAGGCAACTTTGGCTCATTCAAAGCAGTTCGCATATCATCAAGTGTGACCGCTGGCTGTTGACTCGCGGATTCACTTCCGTCGACAAGATCCTTCCATTGCAGATTATCAACCTTGGCCAACGTCAATTCAATCTTGGTTCCGAACACCTTGAACGTGCTCTTTTCAACATCAATATCGTGGGCCAATGGCCAGAGTTCATAGACAAACTCCGATCCGTCGCCTGGCTGGGCAGTTTTGACAACCGCTCGGTTCTGATCAAAATGGACACTGGTTTTGTCCTTCGGTGCGTTCTTCAAAAAGAGCGAAACGTTCACCGCATTCTTGTTCTGATACCAGTCTTTTCGGACATTTTTTTGATCGTAGACCACTACTGGTGGTGGCGCCTTTTTCGCTTGAGCATATTCCTCCTTCAGCTTCAGAGCTTCCTTCATATCCGGGTCCTTCACCTCGTAATCGTCGGGCAGCTCTTCAATCTTGGCCGAAGAGCTTTTGGTAGGCTTTTCTTTGATAGCCTTGTCCGGGATATCATCAATAGCAACAGTTTTTTCATCTTCACCAACCTGTTCCAGCTTGTCCTGGACCTTGGTTTCCCAAATTTCCAACGATTTATCTTTGGATCCGTATTGTTTGGCCAGGTGGAACGACTGATCCGCATCAGCATACCGCTTCAAGTAATACAAGGTAATAGCCCGTCGAAGCTGGCCCTCAGCAATAGCTTCCCGTCGCCCCAGATGGTGTGCATTGGCAATTCCGACCTCACTGGCCTTCAACGACTCGTCGTATTGCTTCAACCGTTGGGCAGCCACAGCCCGTTGCAAGTATGGCCGATATTTGGTTGGGTCGTGGCCAATCGCCTGTTCCGTCAGGTCCAAAACTTGCTCAAATTCCTTGTCCTTGAGCTTTTGATCCGCCTCGAGGATTAATCGTTCTGCCGACATAGCTGCTTATTGGCTTAATTAAGTGATGCGATGTGATGATGGGGAGAGAGGTCCACCTTTCCGCGCTACTGAAAACGGCGCGGGGTCTGAATCTTAATGGGGCAACCGGTGCCCTGGGTCGTGTTTGACTCTACGCGGGCGGAACTCCATGGAAATTCTTCAGCCCCACCACCACCACCACCATCGCCTCCCATCTACCTCCAGTTAATCAAATCGAGCATATCGAGCGAAGCGAGCAAGAAAAGGAAGCCGAGCGCAGCGGGATCCTCTTCTCTCCCGATACCGCTGCGCTCGGCTTTTTTTTTTGCTCGCTTCGCTCGGCGTGCTCGGTATCTGTCTGTGAGCGAAGCCGCTTGGTTGGCCCGATGATATCGAGCGTAGCGAGCCAAAAACACGCCGAGCGCAGCGGGTGTCCTACCCAACGTAATCAGTCTGATGATATCGAGCGTAGCGAGATAAAAGGGGGAGCTGCGGCTCAGCATGGTACGAGCCGCGTGATTTTTTTGGCTTGCTATGTACGTATGTCCGGTGTTAAGCGATCTTAAGGATATTATTCCACTCCAGTTTGGTTCATAGGCGCAACAACCCAATGAGGGCCTCATCATAGCAGCCAATCCGCCAATTGAGAGAGACTGCTGAATATTCCAATGGTTCGCTGGTTACATTGCCTCGAGAAACGAAGCGGGAGCGTCCCTCGCGCGGCGCATCGCTATCGCGAAAAAAAAAATTCTTCTGATCCAGGCCGGCCCTTCTCTACCATACACACACAACCAACCAAGCATGATCAACACATTAGTTCTGGATGCCGGGCCGTTGATCACGCAGAGCTATACTGAGCTTGTGTCGCTGGCGGAGAATTTCGTGACCACTCCGTCCGTATACAACGAAATTCGGGACGAACGGGCCCGTCAGAATCTACTTCTATGGGGCGACCGACTGCAACTTCGACAGCCAAAGCCGGAATACATCAAGATCGTCACTGAGTTTTCCAAGAAGACTGGTGACTATGGAGTGTTGAGTAGCACCGATTTGCAGATTGTGGCTTTGTGCTACGAGCTGGAATGCGAACTGAATAATGGTGACTGGCGACTACGAAGATATCCGGGCCAGAAGACCATCAATGCTGATGTCAACAAGCCTCCTCGACCTGAAGACGAACAGAAGAAGCAGGACGTTCGAGCTGAGCCTGCTGAGGAAGAGCCAGTGGAACAAGAAGCACAAGAAGATGACGACGGTTTCACCGTCGTCGCTAATAAGCGAAAAAACAAGAACAAAAAGCATCACGAGGAAGATCCAATGGTTGAAATTATCATGGTAGATGACGACGATGAAGAAGATGATGAGGGTTGGATCGGACCTGAAGATGACGAAGCAAAAGTACGAGAAGCATTTGGAGAACAGGTTGAAAAGTTTGAAGCAAAGCTCAAGGCAGCCATGAGCACTGGCGATTTTGCCATGCAAAACGTCGCATTGCAGATCGGGCTCAACCTGGTCAACCCAACCAATGGACTGCATATCAAGAAGGTGAAAAACTACATGCTCAGATGCCATGCTTGTTTCAAACTGTGCCAGTTCCCAAAGGACGGAAAACCATTGCAATTCTGTCCAAAGTGTGGACTCAACTCTTTGATGCGATGCTCGGTGTCGGTTATTGATACCGGAAAGATCCAGGTTCATCTCAAGAAGAATATTCGATGGATCACTCGAGGCAACAAGTACTCGCTTCCTTCTCCACAGAGCAAAAACGCTCGTCGTCAACAACGGCCAGATCCAAACCCCATTCTACTGCGGGAAGATCAGAAAGAATACCAAAAGGCTGTCAAGGATGACCTGTGGAAAAAGCGGCATAACGAGAAGATCCTGGATGAATGGATCGGATCTGGTAGTGCAAACAGCGTACAGACTCCGTTTGCCATTTCGGGGTACAAGAGAGACGCCACGCGCCATACTGGTGTGCGAGTAGGCCAGGGCCGAAATGTCAACGCCGCTCGACGAAAGCAGGTCTAAATTTATTGTATTTGTATGTATACGACAAGGAATATATTCGATATGAGCCGCACCACCTGCAGTAGCAAACTTGCTCGGAGTTCCCAACTGCCCACGTCTTTTGGAAGCTCATCACCCAGCAACAGATCTCCCCACTACCACTACCACTACCACCACCATGGCAACGGTGGCTGACCAGATCGAAGTAGGCATAGCCGCGGACGTGTGGAACGATTATGCCGGAAAGAAGCTTCAAACGAAGGACCCGTTTTACGTGGAACAAAACGGCAGCCAGACGCGCCGCAAACCTCCGCCCGGCGCTACCGAATCTGAGCGGCAAATATGGAAGCATATCATCGACAAGGCGTGGACGCATGGTAGATGCTTCTGTGGATGTTTCTGGGCCGACCTGGGATTGGGAAGTGCGCCGTTGGTTTCGTTAATCCCAGTGATTGGGCCATTGGTCATGTACTCTTTGCATGGCCGGTTGGTGACCATTGCGGAAGAGGCCCGTATCCCGGCCCAATTACAAGCCAAAATGACTGCAAATATCACATTTGACTTGATCATCACACTGGTGCCGGTGCTTGGGGCGCTTTTCTCGTGGATGAACACCTGTAGTACCCGCAACGCAGCGCTGTTTGATACGTTTTTGAGGCAACGTGCCGAGCAGACTCTACACGAACTAGGGCCGTTCCAACGAGTGGACGACCATCCTGCCCCCCCTCTTCCTCCTTCTTCTCAAAAGGAGCAGGTTAGTGGGGTATTATAGGTATGGAAAGGCGTGTCCTAGCCCATGCGGCTCACTCATCCACCGGACCTTGGAGCCTATACGCATTACATCACCGCACCAATACTCTCACCATATCAAGCTAAGCTCGAGCGAAGCGAGCATAAAAAAGGCTGAGCGCAGCGGGAGCCAGGACCCCTCGCTATACTCGATATGCCGCACCGGGAACGGCTGAAAAGCGTAAATTTATTATTTTATTATTTAGTACTCTGCTAGTCTCAACTTGCGACCGATCTCTTTCTGAGAATGGCGTGCCTTTCGCACCATTGGCTCGGGACTAGGAGGCCGTGAGCCGTATTCGAAATCATCACCAACATCAAAATAGCCGTATCCCCCGAGCAAATATGACGTTTCTGTCTTCCTACCACGCGGTCTTGGGGACGGCGTAGGTAATGACCGTCCAAAATGTTCGGTATTGGAGACGAGCGGCGTCTGCTTCCCCGATGACGAATGATATACTTGATCGGGAGCCCACAATTTGGTAGTATGTCCTCCGGCACTCATGTTGTACAGGTTCTTAACCTCCAAGAAATACGCATTCAACGTATCCAGGAATCGCCTGGTTTGCCGGTGCTTGGATGATGCACAGATGGTGATGCTATCAGGTTTGATGATATAGCCGATGCCAAACCCGTCGGCAGACGTTGGGCCGAACCCAAACAGCTTCAGTGCGGGATTGCCGCAGTTACTGGTCGACAGAACGACATTGCTGAGCTTGTCCCAACCTGGGTCGGCAAATATGGCAGGTATGCTCATCATGTCGTTGTCTGAATCTGCCGACGATGCGTTGGATGCAGTGTCGTCAGCCGCACCGTTGGAAATGTCGTTTTCCTCCACGAGCCGCTTCCAGATGCAAAACAGGGCATACAAATGTCGGTCCTGGCCCATACCCTTGGAGCAGCGCGACGTGGTCTTGCTGTGCTGGCCACAAGCCTTCCTCAAATAATCGAGCTTGGTGCTGGCCACGGCATCTTCGCAGAACTTGCGCACAAACTGCACCGATTCCTTGGACACCACCCGGATCGATTCGGTGCGTCCATGGAGGAACTGTTTCGTCATGGCAGGTTCATATGTACATTCCACCCGTCCATAGAGCGAATAATATGTCGCCTGGAACCCCATTTGTACAAATGCATCCGGCGAGAATCCCATCTGCTTGATGGTGTTCATGCCATAATGATCAAACTCCAGGGCCTCAAACTCGTTCTGCTGGATCAAATCAGCCAACCGAGTCTCGGCGAATCGCAACGCCAAGGTAAGTTCCTGGGTCTGCACCCATTCTAGCTTTCGAGGAGTAACGCATGCATTCGCCAACGAAGCCTTGTCCCGGGTGGCCGGATCGGGGCTGTTGGTGGCCCACAAACTAGGTGCCTGGCCGTTGATACTCTTGGCAAATCGCAGGATGGTATCGGTGTAAATATCAGAAACAAACCTCAACACGGTGTGGCCGTCGACCCCTGTATGCTCAAAGTTGATGCCTGCTTTGGCATTTTTGGTGACAATGATCTGCAACTTATCGTACCATCTGTTAGTACACGATCCAACCTGAACACCCTTTTCCAATTCACTCAGCCCACAAAGCATGTTGCGTGATAAATCGGCTAACGACTTTGGACTACTGTGATCCAAACACACCACAAACAGCGCCCAGTCGATCTTTCGTAAGCATTCGAGATTCGTCGAATCCTCTTCGCTTTCGGCCTTCATCATGTTGTCTCGGATATTAGCCCAGATGCGTCGGTTCTCGGTCGTCAGCACCCCAACGGCACCTTTACAGGCTTCAGTGCTTGGGGTATTTTCCGCATCTTCGATGATTGCCTGAAAATTGATAGCAATGTCGTGTCAGATAAGATCAGATCATTGTTTTCGTCCAACACATCAAACCAATAAAACTGGCTGCGACAAATGACCGCAATGTGCCTCGAAGCGTTGTAACTCTGCATCACACATCCACTACTTGTCGGTATCCTAGCACTTCCAAAGAGTCGGCTGTATTGGTACATGCATAGATTGGTCCCTCTAAAGCTGTCTGGCGGTAATTCTTCACGTCGTAATGCTCGGACGAACCGCAACGAGGACATGGTCAACGTCGCAGCCCGCGATACCTGGCTCGTGGTATACGGAGTCGAATCATCTTCTAGAAGGAAAAAAGGGTTCAAGTTGAGCACCACTGGGTTGTCAAAATTCAAGTATGAGTCGTACCAAAACTGTTCGATATAGCTCGATCGAGCTGCGGCGTAATGCACAAGTCGCTCCTGTAGTCCCGGTGCATGCACTTGCAGAAACTTTTTGACTGCTTCTTCGGTCTGACTGTGTTCTCGAGGTGTCTGTATTGAATGTTAGTTTTAAAGATCAAAAAATCAAAAAATCTCTGTAACGTACCTGTAATGGCTTCAACGCCTCCAAGTACAGCTGACACGATTCCTCAACACTGGGAATCGGCAACTTCTCCAGCTTTTCCTGATTGGCAAAAGTGATACCAGGCATTGAATGGTATGATAGCAGTGAAGAAAAGAAAGAAAGGTACCAACTCTGGCTATTTATTTGTATCCCACAGACAGCGTGACTAGTCCATCTGCCCGAACTATGGTGTGGGTGACTCCGGACTGGCGGGAATCATATGCAGTATCCAGGTCAACCCCCACCAGCCAGCCCCAACCGCTAGCCCCCCATAAGAAAACCAAACATGCTGCACGGGGTTTACGTCGTGCTACAGCAGAGGCGGATCGTGCTAGTGCGGCGGCCTGCGCTACACTTCGGATGAACGGGAGCGTCGTTTTACTGTAACAAGCATGATACCCCATACCCCCCAGTGGATGGCCCAAGCCAAAGAGCCTTCAAACGGGACAGCCCCGTCTCCGCATTTTCGCCGGTCCAAATCACGATCACGATAACTAATAAATTAGATTCAACTACATACATACTGAATACAGTGCTAATGCTTTGATATGATGCTTCCTCTGGCAGAAATTACTTTGCCCAGTCCTCCTCGACATTCTTCTTGACATCCTTCTTCACCTGTTCAGCCTTGGCCTTTGCCTTGTTCTTCTTTTGATCGGCCAGACCAGCAGCCTCCTTAGCCTTATGGGCGACTTCTTCGCCTAGTTCGATGGTCTTAGCTGCAGCGTCGCCAGCAGCGTGGTTGGCCTTATCAGCCACCTTCTTGGCCGCTTCAACTGGGCCAGTCTGATATTGTTACGTTAGTCGGGCTCAAAAGTTGCCCCGCCTTCGGTCCAAGCGGATCAATACGACATACCTGACGGATCATAGTGGTGGAGAAGGCACGGCTGACGACTGGTGTCCGTGCCACCACCCGAGTAGAAGTTCGGAATAAAGTAGACATTTTTTTTGTTAGGAAACAAGAAATGGACAGCTAATTGCCCCTTTTATATTTTAGATACAAAGGTTGCTGGTGGATGTTGGTAATATGACGTTAGCTGAAGAAGGTTGCTCCGACTCCCCGAACCAGGGAATGCTGCCTCCCGGCAGCATCGACCAGTTGCGATACATTATTATATATACATTATTCGCCGACAAACACTGGTTTTCGCTTGTTGGCAAATGCATCTAATGCTTCAAACTTGTCCTTGGAATTGACCACCTTTTCGTAGGCAATTCGCTCCCATTCCACGCTGCAACCCCGTACCGCTTTCTTTGCTGCTTCAATGGCTAGTGGCCCGCCGGAGCAAATCTGCGTAGCAAGCTCCAGCGCCGCCGCATCGCTGCTGCTGCTGGCCCGGGTTGCTAGACCGAGAGACAAAGCTTCGGTGGCGTCCACTCGCCGGCCAGTCAGGATCAAGTCCAACGCTCGTGAATACCCGATCAGTTGAGGCAATCGTCTGGTGCCTCCGGCACCGGGGATGATTGCCAATCGCGTCTCAGGAAGTCCAACCTTGGCAGCGGTGCTGAGAACCCGGAAATCGGTGGCCAATGCGATTTCCAATCCTCCACCAAGAGCAAGACCCTGGATGGAGGAGATAGTCGGAATTGGCAGACCCTCGACCAGATCTAATGTGCGATTGAATTTGGACAGAAACATGGCTGTATCGTTAGGAGTGAACGTCTTGCGTTCCTTGAGATCTGCTCCAGCACAAAACACCCCCTCGTTGGTCGAGCTCAGAATCAGGCATCGCACGTCGGCTACCGAGTCGTGTTTCGTAGTTAATTTGGTGATGTAGTCGTTCAATTCGTCCAGCAGCTCTCGTGACACTGCGTTCTTCGCAGCCGGCCGGTCAAACGCAACCTGGGAAATCACCCCATGGTCCAGCTTGTGGGTGGTGATTTTGAGCGTGCTCATGCATCGCAATGGATGCAATCGTCGCATTGATGCCATTCTGATCGTGGTATACATGATGGTGTCGTGAATTCAAAATTGCCAGTCGTTGTTTTTGTGGGGTAACATATCGGCGTCGGCCCGGCACGCGGAAATCAGCGGCAATGGGAGGAGGATATGCCGGTCCTATGCTCGATCACTCGTGAGCTATCTTAACTAGACTGAGCTTACCGAGTATATCGAGGGTAATGAGATCTTCTTCTCAAAGACCCGCTGCGCTCGGCTTTTTTTTTTGCTCGCTTCGCTCGAACGTAGCCCGGGTACGCGCTATGAATTGGTGCGGCGGAGCGATTGAACCGATCACTTTAACTAGACTGAACACTTCAAGCTACGTTCGAGCGATCGATCGAAGCGAGCAAAAAAAAAAAAGCCCAGTGCAGCGGGTCTTTGAGCGAGATATGATCAGGCTAATGCATCTTATTCATCGTAAATACTCTATGCTCACTGTCCCATCTCGTGAAGTACTCGCCCAGAGGCATCACGGCCACAAGCTCTTTGAGGACGAAGTCGCTTGGATCAATCACCTCAACGCCGCCCTCAGCAATATACAGCACCATACCAAACGGTCCGTCAGTCATCATCCGGTAATGGCCCTGGTCGTAGCCGACAACAACCCCATACCCGCTGCGGCCAGCGTCGTTCTTGATCAAACACACGCTGCCGTTGGGTGCTACGTCTGACCGCGGCATGGGGCTCAGGGTCGCGTGCGGCGCCGGGTCTGCATATGGTGCTGGCTCGCCATGGTGCTGAGCGATGGTCACGCTCAACACCAGGCATTCCCAGGGGATATGCGTGCTGGAATACGCAATAGCACGACTCATATGTTTGCTTGCCTCCTGGCGCATATGCGGCGTGGTGAGGATCCGCAGCGCCATGAGCCCCAAAGACGCCGTGATCTGGTTCTTTCGGGTGGTGGAAGCATTTCGCAGCCACATTTGACCGTCGGTGAGTGCTAGAGATGCACACTGCATGACAGTGGCCGGGGCCATGTCCTCGATAGTTGGTGCGGGTCGATGTAGAGTGCGGGCTAGATCAAGAACATCTTCAATCGATCGCACGACCCCACCACGTTCCACATCTACAAAAAAGAACGAGTCATTTTCGTCAATACGAACCATAGTTTTGAACGCAAGAAGCACCGGTGATGCTTTGACATTCAATTTGCGCGCAATGTAGCAGTACACACACGACAGAGCCAATGCGGACGACACGTCCTTGCTGCTCGACATGAAACACGATCTGAACGCGCCCTGAGAATTGTGAGGGATAACCTCAAACGACAGCAGCTTGTATGATACAAATTGCCACGTAGGCATGGCTGACACCCGTGCTTCGTTTTTGATCATGTCATACACTTTGTTCATTTTGGCCTCGATGGGCTCTTCGGCCCATGAAAACGAGTCCAACGCTATCATCATCGAAAGCACTTTTGATCTCGGTATTGATCCTGATTCCGTAGTCGGCGTCGAAGGTACACTGAAACTCGGTCGCAGAACTCGCTGAATAATGCTGTGTACCGAATCTGCCTCGTTGTCGTTGTCATTTTCTGCTTGATGCTGCTGCTGGCGATTGGCCGGGCGGTTGTAATCGCGATTGACAGTCGCCATGCGTTCCCGGGCCATTTGTATTAGGTCTGCTTGTGTTCTGTTGCGCATTTGGTTCTGTACATGTTCCAGTGCTTGTCTCTGGTGCGGATCTAGAGAAGCCCTTCGTTCGTGTTGAGCATCGTCAGTAGCTTCCATGAGCTGGGCATACTTATCGGTATGCTTCAGCCCGTTCAGCACTTCCTTGGCAAAAAACACCCCCGAGACGATGATATCAGTGCCTCCACGATGCACGTTCTCCTTATGCTGTTTTATGATTTGATGTAGTGCAATCTTGGCCCGGTTGCCATACGAGGCAACCTGGACCAGCATCGGCCTGTCGGGGTCTTGTATCAGCTCGTATACATGCCTGTTGATGCGTATCTGGTCGTAGTACCACTGTTTATGATCCTGTACAGGCGGACTCCATCCGCCAATTTCTCGCTGAAGAGGCGTCGCAATCACTTTCCACAGCCGATCATCTTGACTTATTCTATACAATCGTCTACTCACCAGCGATACCGGACGCAACAAGGGCTCAGTATCGAAATGTGCTAGTATCAGCAGCACAATCTCGTCCGGCAGGTTGTCCATGCTTGTGGTTGGTTCTGGCTGCTGTCGCGGCCATCGGCTTCGTACTCCCCGTGCACGGCTGACCTGATCCTTGCTGAGCGGGCCACGGGCATTGGGCATATGGCCCTTGGCCCAGCCAAGTGATTGAGCAGACTGACTGAGTGACTTGAACGCTATAGGATCAAATCGATAGAGTATACTAATGACTGAAGAAAGCAGAAAGAAAATACTAACCAGTATAGTATCAATAATGACCAGTTATACATGTTCTACTAATAGCGGGCGGTAGCCCAATACTGCGTGAGGCTCAATCCTCCCAATTAGGAAATTCAAAGTCACAGTCACAATCAGACCAGGAAATACCCGCTGCCACGCGCAGACTCCCAAACCAACTCACACACACCTAAACGAATTAACCAAAAATCCATACACCACCACACATATCGACAGTATCACCAAATTCAACATGGCTGACGTGGAAGAACAACAACAACAAGTTGAACAAGTCGAACAAATCGAACAAGTTCCACAAGTGAACTTGTTCACCAAGCTCCCAAGCGACGTCGTTGCTGCTCAGGCCGAAATCAAGCTCTTCAACAAGTGGTCGTACCAAGATGTGTCTGTTTCTGACATTTCCTTGACTGACTACTTGAGCATCACTCCAGCTATCTACAACCCACACACCGCCGGCCGATACGCCGTTCGACGGTTCCGAAAGGCCCAAATGAACATCGTTGAACGATTGATCGACTCTATGATGATGAACGGCCGAAACAACGGTAAGAAGGCTAAGGCTGTGTTGATTGTCAAGCACGCTTTGGAAATCATCCACTTGTTGACCGACCAAAACCCTCTCCAAGTTGTTGTTGATGCTATTGTCAACACTGGTCCACGAGAAGACTCTACTCGAATTGGTTCTTCTGGTACCGTTCGACGACAAGCTGTTGATGTGTCTCCATTGCGACGTGTTAACCAAGCCATTGCTTTGTTGACCATTGGTGCTCGAGAAGCCTCCTTCCGAAACATTAAGACCATTGCTGAATGCTTGGCTGAAGAATTGATCAACGCTGCTAAGGGTTCTTCTAACTCGTATGCCATCAAGAAGAAGGACGAATTGGAACGTGTTGCCAAGTCCAACCGATAAAAAGTTTCAAAAATCTGGTATACTTTGGTGGGAAGTATATATAAAAGATGTAATGATAATATTTGTTGTATAATGATTCCCTCTTGTTTATTGAAATACTAGTCTAAAAGACTGAAAAATTGTGAGGCGCACCGGTGAGTTACCCTCCCTTCTGCCGCCTTCCATTTCCACCCCCACCTCCCAAAAAAGGTGCCAACGCGACAACTTGGTCTCCTCGACGTTACACTCACACATTTTCTCTCTCCACAATGGTATGGTATTATGGGATTATTCCAATGCTAACATGTTCAGTCAAACCCAGGAACTCCAGTCCCAGGTGGACCAAAGTCGCAAATTCGGTATGTTTGGTGGCGGTGATATTGCTAACTGAAATCTCCCTCTAGACGACGTGCGAATCAAGAACGACAGGCAGAAAAGGCCAATGAACGTCCAGCATCGACTCGATCTGCTGGTGCTGGTGGATCGTCGAGTACAATGCTCAAGCTGTACACTGACGAAGCCTCAGGGTTGCGAGTCGACCCGGTGGTGGTGATGGTGATGGCACTTGGGTTTATCTTTTCGGTTGTTGCATTGCATGTTTTTGCCAAGCTGTCAAACAAGTTTTTTGTATCTAACTAAGTTGTTGTTGTTGTTTTATTGATTTAAATTGTTTATCATGAAGTTCTTGAGGAGGCGGTGCCGTGCGTAGTGGTACTAGTATACTATACTATACCTTTTCCCCCCTGTACATTGGCAACTTTCAATTGCAGAAAAACCGTCTATTTTTCGATAATAGCCAATATATGACCTGCTGTGTCGAAACTCAAATGAGTATTAAATGTCCATTCTTTTTGCCTCACGTGAGGCTGAAAGGCTAATTTTCCAATGATCCGCCGATATCGATGAGTCGGGTCGGGATTCCCGTGGCGGGGCCAATAGAGGTCAAGCTCTAGTGCCAAATTTTCTGACTTGCCCTCTACCTATCTTCCAAAGCCCATGCATGTGCTTGATCTGCCCAATCTACGATATCAACCAACACGAGAGACTCTGCTCGCAGTGTTGAAATCTTTCGAGCCCAAGAGATCTCGCAACTTTGATGTAGCTGAGCCAGACGTGCCGGTGGTAGACACCGCCGGATTGTTCAATTGGCTCACGCGGATCTGTGGATCGGACCTGGCATGGCTGGAAGACGGCCAAGCTCGTGACGAGGTGTGGTCGGAAGCTGGCAAGCGAATGGCCGAGCGCTGTGGCCGCACTGCTGAGCCAACGAGGATCAGGGAGATGGAACTACAAGGATTGGATGTTATATATCTCACCGAGCCAGCGTTGACCGAGGACAACCTCGGTTTCAAGACCTGGGGTAGTAGTTTGGTGCTTGCGGAGCGCATTATTCGTGAACCTCAACTCGTCCAAGGAAAGGCTCTCGAGCTGGGATCGGGCACTGGGCTGGTGAGTATTGTTGTGGGGAAATTGGGTGGTGATATCACTGCTACTGATCTGCCAGACATTGTGCTAAACTTGCAAACAAACCTGGATAATAATGCTATCAATGGTAAAGCGAAAATTCTAGATTGGACCGATCCAGACCCGTTTTCACAGGAAAACGGAAAGTTCGACACAATTATAGCCTCAGATCCAGTCTACCAACTAGATCATCCTCCTATGGTTTGTCAGACGGTCGCCGCACTGCTCACTCGTGAGCCTCACGCACGTCTCGTACTGCAACTCCCGCAACGAGCCAAATACAACGACGTGAGACAGATGCTGTACCAAGGACTCAAGGACATTGGCCTCAAACAGGATCGGTTCGAAATAGAATCTGGCCAAGACGAATTCGGCCGCATGGAATTTGCATTTTCTCTATGGACATTCCAGTAAAATTTACAATGCATTGGCCACCCATTCGGCAATTGGCCGAATGTTCTCGGCGGTATATTCCATGCCTATGCATTTTTTCAACATCGGAGTGCTGGCATCGGCGACTAGACCTTTGCTGACGTGCAATTGCACCTTGTAATCGTGCTCTGGATGCGTCAAGGTGTGGGTGAAATCCGGGGTGTGGGCAAACTGCCAGGTCCAAGTTTGCATTTCGTGCGCAGATTCATGCACTTCGTCAGGAAGATCCTTCTCAGTTATTTGTACAGTAGATTCTTCGTTGTAGCCATAAAGCTTTTTGAATGCATCGATTGTAGAATTGATAAACACCGTGCTGTCACAACCAATGTTGGCAACAGGACTTCTTACAGATTCAACACCACGACCTTCCACAGAACCCAAAATCTGTACATTTCGATGAAGCAGGGCAGAAAGTACATCGAGCTTGGAATTGAGTAACATGGTGCCGTGATGATATGCCTTTTGACGCTCAATTTTGTATGCAGAGCCGCTCACCTTGTGATCGTCTTTCTCTGTGACAATGTCGAACCGATGATTCACCTTCAACTTGACCTGTGGCCCCTTCAATTGGACCGGAACTTCTTCACCCCCCGTTGGCATCGAATCGAAGCCGAATGCCGTACCTCCAGGTACAGAATTCGGTTCGTCAATAGTCCGCCGAACAGACCCCTGCACCGTAGCTGGCAAGGTGTTCATCTTGTCCACAATCATCTGGGCATGTAAATCACGTGTGAATTCTTCTCTTGGAGTCATCACGCAGAAATTGACATTGCCACGATCGTGAACAACCGTCCCGCCGCCAGATCTGCGTCTGACTAGTGGAATATTCAGCTGCCTCAGTAACGGCACATTGCATTCTCGCCATGGATTCTGATTCCGCCCAATCACCACACATGGATCATTGATATACAAAAGCAGTCGCCTTTCACCTTCTGCCAAGTTCTTGAATAGATAATGCTCCAAACTCAGATTCAGAAACGGATTGGTTACGGTGGAGGTAAATATCCGACCCTTCATCTTTTGGTGGTGGTTGATCGGTCGGAGCCGGCTTAAAATTCTCCCCACCACCACCACCACAATCCAATGGACCGCGAGATAGAACGGAACATATTGGCCAAATCACACGACGATGCCACAGCAAACGAGTTGCTCGCTACACGATATTCGCTTGCAGGCGACCAGAAGCCATTTCTCAACCTCCAAAATACCACTGTGCCTCCACCACCACAGAAGATCGCAGCACCGGATCCATACAAAAAGCAGCGCCGTATAGCACGCGATTCGCTACGGCACTGGATCCAGTCATGTCAAAACGACCAGAAACAGAAAAGAAAATGCATGCGGGCAAAGCGGGGATCTGCCTTCTCCACAGATAACGACCTCCACAGCAGCCGCAGCCGCAGCTGTGGCAGCAAAAGCTCGTATGAGAGCTTTGTGCCGCTCAACACATTGTGGAATGCATATCTAGCGGACCTTATCTCGAATAGTAGCGGGACACCCATAGCCGGAAAGCTGGCTAGTTGCGATTACCATGGTGCATTGCTCAGTGTCGTGGTGGCCCGCAACCCTTCTTTGGTGGGGCTCACCGGCATTGTGGTGTGGGAAGCAAAGTCGTCATTTGTGGTTTGTACGCGTCAAGACGAGCTCAAGATTGTAGAGAAACGCGGAAACACCTTTGGCATATCTGCTGATTGCTTGACAGATCCGAAATACAACATTATTGGATCCCGATTCATGTTCAAAACCGCGGATCGATCTGGAAGGAAGTTCAAACCAAAAGCAGTCGACGATTTATGATCCATGGTATAATAAACTCAATTTCTATAAATAATCCCCCTCCATTTTCTATATAATAATAATGATAATAATACTGGCTCAGAACGTCATGCTGCTATGGATGTTGGTTCCATAAAGTAAAAAGCGATAATTAATAAATAAGATGAATTACTGCACCAATGGCATCAGCTGCTTGCCAATCTTCTTGCCCAGCTTCTTGCGGCTGTTGCTTCGTGGCCGTTCAAGCTGTCGAGTCTTGCCCCAGAACTGTTGCTTCATGATGGCACTGGCCCGCTCGCCACACTCAAACTCGCCCAACATGCCAACGTTGGCGGATCCTTTTGGCTTTATGCTGGCAAATTCCGTAGACGCGTCAATCTCATCATGATGGTACTCATCTTCATCGAACAAGTCCCCTGGAATAGAAATCTTACGTGGAACCGCGCCGTCTGGGCTGGCCATCGTGGCGACCTCTGCGTAAGTCAACGGTCGAATTTGAACATTTGAAAAGTCCTCGCCTTCAACATCTTGAACAGAAATGACCGGTTCGTTGGTGGATCGAGCTATTTTTGCTGTGGATGGCTCAGCCATGTCTACCACACGCTGTTCTTGGTACGAATCAGCACCACCAGCACCAGCACCGGCGCTGCCTCGTTGTTGTTGTTGTTGCTTGCCCAAGAACGAACGGAACAGGAACATTGGTATAATAGTGTTTGCAAACTTGGGAAAATAAAAAAGTGGTAGTGAGAAAGAATGGAGTTTGGCCGGAAAGGTAACTGTAGTTAAGTAGCTCGGAAGAGGGGGAAGGGAATAGTCATATGGTGGTGGCGATAACGCGCTGATAAGCCCATGCCGGTATCGCCTCACTCCAAGCGTCAACAAACGTCACCGTGTAACCGTGACACCTGCTGAGTAAGAGGACAAGCCGCGCACAGCGGGTCACCGTCATCGTGGGGTTAAACAATAATAGCCGCTACCCTATTGGCCACCATCAAGGTTACACGTTTGACGGTCTATTCGACATTAACCATGCCCGCTCCTCTTTTACCCCATGCACATCCATACCTTGCTTGCCTTGGTGGATGCCTTGGCGGTCCGGTCCGTGGTTCGTGGATCACGGATCACGGATCACGGACCCGATGCGCTCCGCAACATTGACGACATCGAGCTACATCGGCACGTGGCCAAACAGCACCAGCAGACCGAAATCGTGCATCGTTTCCAGTGCCCCTTGCACCACGAACGCGATATACAATCGTCCATCTTGGGCTAGCCTTCCGGTTACTGTGGGGCCGATGGACCGGCCCAGTGTCTTTATGACGTTGACTACGCCCATAGCCCGAGTTCGTTCCTGGGGCTTGACTACACTACTCAGGAAAACCTGCCGGGGAACCACGTCCATAGTGGTGCAAGCCGCGCGTCCCAAAAGGAGCAACATGGCCAAAAGCGGAGAGGAAGGCACTGGAATGGACATGCTAAACAGGGCCGCGGGCAAATGGGTCATCACCATGGCCAACACAGGCCCAACCCGTTTGCATAACGATGACGATATTAGGGCCGTGAACGACCCTACCAGCGTAGTGGTAAACAGCAACGACCCCAGCTGCTGTTCCGAGATGCTAAACTTGCGATTGAAGAACACCACAACCCATGATGTGGGCATGAACCCGCCCCCAAACGAGTCGAACCCAAACAGGAAGCACAGCTTGAGCATCACCTTGAACGTCTCCGGAGAAAACCCGAACTTGGGCTGCTGTGGAACACTAGCTGGATCATCCGGGCTGGGGCCGACCCCGGCCCCAGTACTGGAGCTACTAGTGCTAGCAAGCAACGGTTCTGTCTCAGTCGGGTCGGTCGGAGAGGTCGATGACGTCTGGTACGATTCTTGTTCGCATTGGACCGACAGAAGCATATTGAGGATGAGCTTGACACAGGCCAATCCGGAGTATATCATAAACACGACCCGATAGGACTCGAGAACGGTCATTTTGGTCTGCAGAAACCCGACCACGGTACCGCCGCCCAGCGAACCTAGTGCTGAGCCCAGCGCGCCGCTCATTTGAAACCACGCAAATACATCAGATCGGTCTTCATACGGGGTGAGATGCGCCAGGGTGCTTTCTTCGATGCTTTTGAACGGACCTGTTTCGTCGCCAGACGGCGAAATGACCCCGATAACTGCAGCGCCAAGCAGACAGTAGTAATTGCTAGACGTTGCAAACACTACGCCAGAAATCGCCATAGCCAACGCAGCCCCGAACAAAACATGCCGTCGACCGAGACTGTCCGCATAGAATGTCACAACGTATGAAAGGACAACGTCGCCGACCAGCGTGAGCGACATGAACAAACCGATCTGCGATTCGGAGACGCCTAGCTGTTCGAAAAACAGCGCTAAGATCAACGTCGTGATCCCGTATGCAGCCATCCGTACAAAACACTCCATCATCAGGATCCTAGCATCCCATGTTGTCCGTCTGAATGCGTGCAACCCGAGCTCATTCTGCCACCAGTGGAGCCTGCTCATCGTATGGTGTGCTTTGTGTGTTGGTGTGTTTGTTGCTCTGTCGCTGGGACGGTGAAAAGTTTGCGGGGACCTGACCTGCGATCATGGACCATTGATCATTGGTGAAGGATCCCGCTGCGCTCGGCTTTTTTTCTTTTGCTCGCTACGCTCGATATGTTCGATATGTTCAGGCTTAATTCTTAGGGTCTCATCGATGATAATACATGGGGCTCAAAAATACTGTCCTGAGTACATAACGTCGAGCCGCACCGATCACGGGTATAGATTAGATTAGGACATGCAGCACCACCAAATAGACTGTTCCTATAGGATCGACTAGTACCGGGTTCTCGAGGAACCCGCTGCGCTCAGCCTTTTTTTTTGCTCGCTTCGCTCGGTTCTTTTTCTTGCTTGCTTCGCTCGGTTTGCTTTGTAATGATCCGGCGATGTGGTGAACGGCTGGTCTGATGAAACCGAGCATCGAGCGAAGCGAGCAAAAAAAAGGTCGAGCGCAGCGGGTTCTTTGAAAGAAAGGATTCCGGCTGCAGTCGGCTTCTTTAAACAAGCCCTGATATCGCAATTGAGCTCCTCCGTATTAGAAGTGTAATCCAATGTCGACATGGCATGATCGCCAATGCCCAGCCGCATGGCGGGAACTCCCAAGCTGGCCGCTCCCCCGACGACCGGCCAATGACACACCGCCGATATCGGACTCTTCCCCTCCACTTCTTCTTCTTCGATACACACAACTTACCAGCGATGTCAACTGCCAGTTCCGCTCTGAGCGATGACGCGCAGAATAACAAGCGTATTGCTTGTATAGAATGTCGTCAGCAAAAAGTATAACCTGAAAATTTTAATCCACGCACTAACACGTCGTAAACAGGTGAGATGCGATGCGCATGAACAGTATCCCGACCCATGCACACGATGTACGAAGAAAAAGAGTGAATGTCTGTTGCAGGCCGACTTCAAACGGACCTCGAAGCGGAAACGAATGGTGGAGTTGGAAGTAGAGATGGAGAATTTGAAGAAAAGCGTGGAAAGCCAGGAAAACGCCAAAAAACGCATAGCCACTGGTGCCATGCTCGATTTAAGCAGCACTGCTGTTCACCATCCAGAGCCGAGAGAAAAGCAGGAATTGCCGACACCGTTGTTTGTCCCAAAGAATGAACCGTCTGTGGTATACGATGAACCCATGACGTTAGTAGATAATCTGAATTGCGAACCCAAAACAATGAATGGGGTGACATTGACCTCGGAGACTATCAAAAACCTGTTCACCGAGTTTGCTACAAAGTACCATCCATTTTTACCAGTGGTCGACATTTCGAAAGGCCCAGACAAAATCTATCGCATGTGCCCCTCTTTGTTTTGGACAATAATGGCTGTTGCGTCCCGGAGATATGACAAGGATGGTAATTTGATGATGCAGCTGGCATCACTATTGAAAGACATTCTGGCTGAAGTGACGATTTCTCCTGTGACTAGATTTGTCACTGGCGAGAGTTCCGATCCGAATTTCAACACTGCATCCGTATATTCGGTACAAGCTTTTCTTATTTATACAATGTGGCCTCCTTTGACATCGTCTATCAGTGCCGATCAATCGTGGAATTCCGCTGGGGTGGCCATTTTTAGTGGAATCCGGGTGGGGCTGCATTGTCCAGGATATGCCAGAGATTTCTCGCGAATCAAAGCAGACAATCCCTCTTATCCAAAAATCTCGGAGCAAATCAAAACGTGGGTGTGTTGCAACATTGTGTCTCAATCGGTGGCAACCGTATTTGGGTTTCCTTCTTTCACCAGTTTTGACAACAGTGTCGTATCTGCATGTTCCAAAGATTCTGGGATGGGTGTTCCTGAACCTATTCGGCAAATGATGATGGTTCAACAGCTAGAGAATGAAGTTGAAAAAACTCTCAATTCAAATGCGCAAGATCCGTTGGGACTGAGTGAGTTGAGCGAGCGGCTGTCGCTGATCCAGATCATGAGCCGCAAGCTCGACGAGTTGGAAATGAAAATCGGGCCGATGGACGACTATCGGCGATTTTTACTTCTTGCATCGCGGGTGCATTTAATGACGTATTATTTCCTGGATAATGGAGGGTTTTCGACTTTGCAGCTGCAAAAGGGACTGGTTCAGGCATACAACAGCGCCTTGGCGCTGTTGTATCATGTTGACGAATCACATAAGCGGAATCCAGACTTTATGGCATATCTTCCTGGTATCCATGTTCAAGCATTGTGGCAAAGCACGGCCATTGTTGTCAAAGTGTATCATTCGTCGTTTGCAGAATTCGTTGATGCGGCGGCTGGCCAGCAGCAGTATCAACGGGCGGTTCTGCATCTCAACCGCGCGTCGATTCTTAAGCACGACATGGCGTATCGAGCTACTGAAATCATGCAGCAAGTTTGGCAAATGTTTGAAGACCTGGCTCGACGTAATGCCGCCACGTCGCGGATCTCGATCCGGACCCGGATGGCAGCGTCTGTGTTTTTCGATATTCTGTGGACCATGCGGGAGGAGCGGGGTATTCGGTCGGTAGCCCCTGCTGTGTTGAAAGAACGACACGGCAGTTCTCCGGCGGTTGCATCTAGCACGTCATCTGCGGCTACGCCGGCATATGTTCCAGTGACATCATCGTCAATATCCACGGTGCCGCATCCACAGCCGCAGTCGTTTGAGCTGAGCGAGCTGGAGATGGCCAACCAGAGCTTTGACTGGAACAACGATTTGTGGCGAGATATCGACCTGATGATGCATGATTTTGGCTTCCAGACCGAAGAGGTGTCGCTTGAGTAAATACGATGCGGCTCACTAAATAGAGTGCGGCTCCCTCGAACTGCACCACAGGACAGAGGATGTTCAATCAGATAACCAGAGTTGGTACGACCGATGTTCCATTCCATAGCATCAATGATAATAATATTAATTCTTCTTACTGCAATATTTGGCTATATATTCAAGCATGGCGCGTTAGTCAACAAGGACGCGGTGTGATGTGGAATACGCGTTCTCTGGGTAAATCCCAGAACTGATAAAAAATTTCAGAGTCATGACACAAATTTCAGCGCCTCTTATAATCCCGATCCTCAATCCTTTTTCCCACTCACCCAACTATAGAAATACATCAAAAATGTCCGAGTTTGAGGATCAAGAACCCACGATCGTGATCGATGGGAAAAACATGGAGGTGGAAGAACGAGACTACGACTACACCGACGACGAAGAAGAATTCCATGAAGACAACAAAAAGGTGTCGTTTGCTGACGAACAAGACCACGAACAACTACCATCAGACGGATTGACTGATGAAGAGCGACGACAAAAGGAGTTTGAAGAAGGAGGAGGACTGCCGCCACAACCAGATGCATCGACTATTGACGTGACGAAACTGTCACCGCTATCTCCAGAAATCATCAACCGACAGGCCACCATCAATATTGGTACTATTGGCCATGTCGCTCACGGTAAATCGACCGTTGTCAAAGCCATTTCTGGTGTGCAAACTGTTCGATTCAAGAACGAATTGGAACGTAATATTACCATTCGATTGGGTTATGCCAATGCCAAAATCTACAAGTGTGACAATCCAGACTGTCCGCCACCAACGCGGTACAAGTCGTTCGGATCAGGTAAAGAAGTTAATCCAAAATGTGAACGGCCAGGATGCACAGGACGATATAACTTGGTACGACATGTGTCATTTGTCGATTGCCCAGGTCACGATATTCTGATGAGTACAATGTTGTCTGGTGCTGCTGTTATGGATGCTGCGTTGCTGTTGATTGCTGGTAACGAATCATGTCCACAACCACAAACCAGTGAACATTTGGCCGCTATCGAAATTATGAAGTTGGAGCATGTGATTATTCTGCAGAATAAGGTGGATTTGATGAAGGAGGACAGTGCATTGGAACATTATAACAGCATTTTGAAGTTTGTCAAGGGTACTTCCGGTGACGGTGCTCCAATTGTGCCGATTTCGGCTCAACTCAAGTACAATATCGACGCCGTGAACGAATTCATTGTGTCCAAGATCCCAGTTCCAGTACGTGACTTTAGCTCGTTGCCACGACTTATTGTTATTCGATCGTTCGACGTGAACAAGCCAGGTGCTGAAATTGACGAGTTGAAGGGTGGTGTTGCTGGTGGTTCTATTCTTACTGGTGTTCTTAAGTTGGGCGATGAAATCGAAATCCGTCCAGGCATCGTTCACAAGAAAGAAGGCAGCACAAAAGCAGTATGCACTCCAATTAAATCGCGAATCATTTCTTTGTTTGCTGACAACAATGATTTGCAATTTGCGGTCCCAGGTGGGTTGATTGGTGTTGGTACTCGAGTGGATCCAACCTTGTGTCGAGCTGATCGATTGGTTGGTCATGTTCTAGGCCATGTTGGCAAGTTGCCAGAGATTTTCATTGAATTGGAAATCAACTACTTCTTGTTGCGACGATTACTTGGTGTCAAGACTGAAGAAAAGAAGCAGGCTCGAATTTCCAAGCTGGTCAAGGGTGAAGTGTTGATGGTCAACGTTGGTTCTACCACCACTGGTGCTCGTGTTTTGGGTGTCAAGGCCGATTTGGCCAAGTTGGCCCTAACTGTCCCATCATGTACTGAAATTGGTGAAAAGATCGCCTTGTCACGACGTGTTGACAAGCACTGGCGATTGATTGGTTGGGGTGAGATCCGACAGGGTACCACTGTGGCTCCAGAATAAGCTGGTTTTTATGTAAAGTAATGCAAAAAAATTCTAACCAATTATTTACTCCGTCAAGTCGTAATGCCCGCCGGTCCATCGATTGATCATTTCCAGTGCGGCGAGGGGCTGATCGTGCGGCACCATGTGGCCCGCTTGCCACACCTTGAGAAAAGTGAACTTGTCATAGTTCTGCACAGTACCGTACGATTGATTGTTGATTGAGAAATCGTGCCAGGTGGCGTTTTGGAACTCTGATTGGTTGGCGTATTGCATATTGTTCATCCATTGTCGTTGGCCGAGCCAGTTGCAGATGAAGTCTTGGTCGCCTGCGTACACCATCACCGGGATGTCGTGTTCCAGCAATGTGGTTACATTAGGTGCAAACGAGATGGAATAATCTGTTGTCTTGTAAAAAGCAGAATTGACAGCCCCGCTGCAACTTTGAAAGTTGGAGACCTGCGCTCCAACTGCTTTGATCACTTGTTTCTGGTTCAAGTACTTGTCGATATTGTTCATGTCGGGGTAGCATAGAGATCCACCAAGACATGGCTTTCGGATATCATATGGATTTCGACCGGTATCGTAGTATGGGCTCGCAATTGAGTTGCAAGCATCGGTAGCATTGTTACAAGTTTGGAAGTCCGTATATTTTGAATCCGCACACTCCTTGATCAGTTCCTTGCATTCGGACACCAACCCTTTGGTTTGCTCGATCTGATCGTAACTCACATAGCCGGAATCGATCAACATGTCGTAGTAAATTGGCCCTTGCTCCTGCAAATTGACTATTGGGTTTCCCATGGTGATGGACTTGAAGTTGAATATCCGGTTCGGATGGGTCAAAATCTCAGCACCGACAGCAGGAATATAATGTCCACCGTAGCTTTCACCGGACACGTGGAATGGGTTCTTCTGGTACTGATTGAACTGGGTGAAGAACAAATCCAAAAACTGGTACACATCGTCAGCAGCTGGCACCGTCTCATCGACCGAAACGTTGGAGTATGAAAACCCCACATTCACTGGTTGGTCCAAGTAAATGATGGACGCATTGCTATTCCAGGAGTGAGGATTGTTTGTCAGTTTCAAGTTGTCGCCGATTCGAGCCGGACCATTTTCAAAGAACAGCCCGGTCATGGACGAGCAGCCGGGACCCCCATTGAGCCACAAGATGACGGGGTCGTTCTTAGGATCGTTTCGTGATTCAAAAAACCAAAAGAAAAAGTATTTGTCCCCATCAACGTCAAAATAGCCCGTGGACTGTTTCACCGTATCGACCCCGAGGCTCGATGGGTCTTGGAATCGGATGGCATGTCGGCCTGAAGCACTCGACAATTTGGTGAACTCGCCCAAAACTCGAGTTGCAAGAGTCAGTATCAGCGCTTTGAACAATAGCATGTTTGATCCAGTGAGTACGTATCGACATGAACAGCAGATCTTGCTGGTTTTATAGAGCCTATTTGATCGACCACCAATATTTTGCCTCTCAGAAGATCAGCCACCTACATATTCATCGATATCTTCGCCTCTCCCTTTTTTCTGGTAAGTGATCGGCAGGATCGACGGGGACACAGTATACGGACAGCATCTGATTGTGCCGTTTGTGCCTGGGCTCTTAAAGCTGCCTCCGAGCATGTCTATGTCGATAGACGATAAGGTTGGACATAAACAACGTATTTAGATCGACACGGCATCAGGGTCGGTGGATGAATGCAGGTCCCGCGTACGCACACGGCACAGGGCCTGGGCATGTACGCGTGCCCTGCGGGTGTGCTTTTCAATCGCCAGTGCCGTTTCTACCAACACCGGATCCAATGTTGCAGTTTGCCGTCATGATAGATGATCAATTGTTCTGAGAGTTCACAGAGCAGTGCCGTACATGCGGCGGGTGTCGGCGGACCGAGTCCGATCAGCAATCGCCCCGCCCCTTTGTCGCTAGCCGCAGAAGCGTCATAGTTAAACCAGCGTCGGCCGAAATCCTTTAGTAGGATCAATTGTTCTATCTTCTTCCCATGACTGTGTAATTGGCTACTGCTGAGGCTCGCTGTAGCTAGCCTGTACGGCGTGCGGCTCGTTTTCGTCACAGCAGGGGTCTGCGGCTGCTGATGAAGCTATTGGCCAAAGGCTGCTTTTATGCTCGCTGCACGCCGAGCGTAACAAGCTAATAGAACGAAAAAAAAGAGCACGGCGAGCTTGAAATTATATTACTACTAGTAAAAACTATGCAGTACCGGACCCTTTGGATGTCTTTTCGAAATACCACGGTGCAATATGGCGTACTTTAGATCGAAACTCGCGGGACCGCACAAACTTGGGCAACGAGTCCTGCTCCATCATTTTGTACACGTCCCGCATAGCCCGCTTGAACAGCGGCACCACTTGGTCGAGGACCCCCTGCTCGGTGGCAATGCGTTTGGCGGTCAGTGTATGCACCAGTTTGCTCTTGAGCCCATGGTCGATGTTGATCTCAAGCGGCGCACTGGGTGCCACAAACCGGTTATAAATAGCGTATGCAAACGACACCAGGTCGCCGTCCACCGTCTTGCGGCTCGGGCGAAGCTTGGCCGCTTCGGCAGCGACGAAAAAGTTAGTCAACTCGGTGAAAAACAAAATGTTTTCTTCGCAGAATTCATGCGATAGGTGTTCGCGGAACAAAATCAGCAACCCAGCATCGTCCAACACCTCTCGTAGCGTGATGCGGGCTGGCGAAAGTGGCGACACCGGGAGCCGCACCGAAGTCGGCGATGTAACTTCATGCGGGCCAGAACGCACCACCGCCTGGCTTGTGCGTTTCAACGCCGTCGGCCGTCGTTTAGTCCAAGATGCCAACTTGCAGCCTTTCGATGTAACAGCATAGAATGATTCCTTGGACATGTCAAAAAAGTCGCCTTGGTGATGATCACTCAGACACTTCAACAGTCCATGCTGCAGGAACAGATTCGCCAGCTCAACCGCCTCGTGGGAATACATCAGGTCAGTACATTCCACCAGCCATTGCCAACAAGCACGCCCAGTGACAACATACTCGCTGTCCTTGTCAGCTAAAAGCCGCACGCCACTGGACGACACATAGTACTGAGACAGGGCGTCAGATTCCGGGTGTGTGAAATACCGATGTGCATATGGACTGACAATCTCCCCGGGTATCATATCCGGCGCACACATGGCGCTGTATACATTTGGTTCGGGTCCGAGAAACCGCTGGAACAGCAAACAGACAAACGCGTCCGACTTGACGATCTGATCGTCGGTGGGGCGCCGATCCAGAGCCACACATCGCATGGTATTGAAGCTGGATTTCCACAATTGGTCCAGCCTCTTGATGGACTTGATTCCATTGCGTTGACAGTACCGCTCCATCAGATGGAAACCCTTGGCGGTGGGTTGGAGAAGCACTGATGATTTGGGTTCTTTTCGAGTCCGGTCGGCTGGGCAATGGATCAACCGAGCCGCCATGAACCGTTGTAGAAAACCCATCACAGAGTTTGGTCGAATGCCGCAGCTGATAGTGGTGGTGGTAGTGACACTGCCTATCTCCACAGACATGTGGGCCATCTTGGCCAATGCCTCATCGACTGTGAATGTGTATGGGTAGCTTTTGGTGAAAATGCCTTTTGCCTGTCGGCTGCCATCTTCATTCAAGTCCAACGACAACATGAGCATGACAAATATATTTTCCAAATCCTTGGCAATGGTTTTCATTATAGATGAATGCAAGAGTATAAAAGTAGAAAAAAAGTTTGCAAAAAAACTACAAAGTGGCCGGGAAAGGGCTTGGCTTATTATACCACCCTGACATGAATACGAGGGGAGGCGCAAAACCCCAAAAACGAGGCCATTGTCAAACCGCTCATGCATGATGCACGAAAGCAACGACCGAAGGGTTGGAGTTGACAGTGGGCCAATGCCTCAAATTGGTTAGTCTCGATGATCGAGGCACTAGTGTGAGACAGTCGCGTGAGCCTATTCGATTTGAGGCTGCTGCAACCCCCAAAATCCTACAGCACCGTCCATCCATACAGCATATGATTCATGCCAATTATTTCCCGCAGCTCAAGCAGTCCAATCACATCCACCTTGACCATAGATTCCGATACACTAACTTGTCCTGTTGCAGGAATAACCAGCTGCATTGATTCGAGCCGTTCCCACGCCGATTGCGCCGCAGATTTGGACCAGATCCGATACCGCCCCATGCGAACCCCACTACCACCAACAATCCCTGAGGTTGCTGCCATTCGCTCGGTATCCAGTTTCCGAGCCTGTGCGACATACTCGTCATAAGCCAGGTTGAAATTGAGCTGCTCCGTATCGTGTTTTTCTTCCACTCGTGACCCACATATTAGCAGAGCCAGCTCTAGTTCGGACAAGTCTTGGATGAATAAGCTCGAATGTGCCATTGGATCAGGAGCAACAATCAGCTCCTGGTTGAGAATGCCACCATTGCTCAATGCAACGGGACGAATCAGGGCATTGCTCAATTGTCGAATGTCCCTAGTGGTGTGGAATACGTACTCAACAAGCTGATACAGGCGGCCCTTTTCTTGAAACACAGTCTAAATGTTAGCATTAGTCTTCTTTTGGAACTTTCATACTTGGAGATTATTATCCCACGTTGGATCGCTTTCACATTCAAGCAACGCTTTGGCAATAGTCCAGAATTCAAGCAGATTAGCTGCACGTTTGATTTGGTACACTCGTTGACTGAACCGCGAAAGGACCCGCTTTTCTAGCATTTCACGGGTATTCATTCGACAAGATATCCCGACAAATGCAATGCCAATCTTGGCGGTTTGCACTAGCTCGAGCAAGTTATACAACAAGGTTTGCCGCGGATGACGAGCAAACCGGTCTAGCTCTTCTAGTACAAAGATGACTGCTTTAGACTCGGCCGACTGCTGAAACGTCTCCAGCAGCTGAAACAGGGTATGGCTCATGCTTCGTTCTTCAATTCCAGTTGGATCGTCGATCTCGGCATCCAGTTGGCGTGAAATCTCCCGCAGTGCCATTTTGTCATCCAAATGTGCAAATCCAGTTAAATCGACAGTGAGAAACTGATTCGGGTATTTGTTCTCTAGTTTTTCCAATGTAGAGTTGAGCAGCGTAGTCTTGCCAGTGCTTCTAGGTCCTAAGATCATGCAGGAATTGCCTTCGTTATGCTCCACAGTGCCACTTAATAACTCAAGTAATTGGCGCTGCTCATGATCAAGATTCACTGGATCAACTGCAACCCGACTGTTGAGTTTGGCCAATACAGTTTTTTTCCTCTGTAACACGCCATCGCGATCTTGTGTCATTTGTTCGAGGAATATGTCGCGTAGGGATGTGTTTTTAAATTGTGGTCCCGGCCATAACGAGATAACATTTCAGATCCTTGCCCCACAATTATTTCTGTTCTATACACCTAACAAATCATGTCCTCCTTGCCACCTGCAATCGTCCAGCTTTTGAACAACGCCAAGTTTCTACATCTAGGCACGTCTGCAGACGATATTCCCCATGTCAGTCTGATGAATTATACCTACATTCCAAAGGGTGAAGCGCCGTTTGAACAAGACGCTTGTATTGTGCTCACGTCACAACGTAACACCACCAAAGTCGAAAACATCATCAAGAATGCCAACGTTTCATTACTGCTACACGACTGGGTCACGGCTCGATCTATGGTCGATTCTGACGACCATTCACTATCTCAAATGCTCAAGAACCTGAACCAAAGCGAACTCTCCAGCGTTAGTGCGACCCTGTCCGGGAAAGCCCGCATCGTCGAAGATGCTGAGCAGGCCCGATTTTTCAAACAAAAGCATATTGCCAGCAACTCCAAGGATGCTAAATGCTTTATCAGCGATTCGGCGGAGGTGATCTTGGTCACGATTACCGGCGCTCAAGTGGCGGACGCCGACAACCATGTCAAGAAATACGACCAAGTACAATAAAACTTATTCATCGTCTTCATCTGCGTCTTCTTGCAGCAGGTCATAAGTAGCTCGTAGTTTCCCCATAACAGTGCTCACAAATGGTCGCACTTCATTGATCTCAAGAGCTCCCAGGTTGTCCATTCGGATGTGAGATTCGTTCAAGTTTGCCAGCCCTTCACGCACCTTGGCCTGGCGAATCTCACGTAAATCTCTGAGCAGATTACGGATCACATGCGATGGGCTCGATAAATCGTCTGGAGCGCCGTCCAGAAACGCCTGGCCAATCTCCATCCAATGCCACGGCAGGTTTGCGAACCGATTTCGGTGGTTGACTTCCTCGTCGTACATCAGCTTCAGGGTCTCTTCATCTAGCCATTTTGGAGGTACGATATTGAGTCTGGCTTGAGATTTTAGTAGCAACGCCATCCACAATGGCAGATCAGCCCGTCGCATGGCTTGCAATTTGGGTGTCTTTAGCCCAATCAGCTCTAAATGGTCCAACCCCTGACGGGGGATTACCGTCACGGTCGTATCTTCGGCCAGGAAGAATATTTCACTAGGCAAAAACGTGTTTTGCAATTTCGCCGGAGTGCTCATTTTCAATTCAAGATAAAAGAAGAGTCGTGTCGTGGACGCGAGGGAAGAAAGTTGGGAGCCGATGTCCGGATCATGACTCAACCACCGGACAATGAGATTAAGATGGTATTCGACGAGTGAAAAAAAGGACCTGATCTTGTCGGTGCTGCGATCTACAGCGACCAAAAGAGAGGCCCGACAATATATTTCCAAGTATATGACTGGAAATCTCACAGGATTGGGTCCTATGAGAATTGCCATCCTCAAGATCAGAGATGTCAAAAGCATTCCAGAGCCCCAATTGTATAGCCTTGGAGGAATGATCTCCCGGTTATCAAAGCTCGGAGTCAGCCCTATTGTGGTGATCGACGCTGGAAAAGAGCGAAATGACTTTTTGAATCTTGATAACCAGCCCTTCCGGCACTACCATCGGGCCATCACCTGGAAAGCCGGCCAGGTCTCAGATGCGATTGAAAAGGCAAATCTGAAAGCAAGACCGACAGATGCAGTATTGGAGATCGGACGGACAGAACTCAAGGTGAATGTAAACACAATTATCCCGCCCATGGAATCTGCGATTATTCCAATTGTAGCTCCTGTGGCTTATGATTGTCAAACGGGTCAGGATAAATTGGTTCCTGCAGACGATGTTGTATATGCCATCACAAAACAGCTTTGCCAGGAGAACAGCGTCGAGAAGATCATATTCATAGACCCATTGGGCGGATTGCCCTCAGTGGAGCGAGGAGGGAGCCATGTGTTCGTTAATTTGGAGCAGGAATTCCAAGAGATCCAGGCCGAGATGCACATTGGATTTCTAGGATCCAAAGAAAGAGAAATTCATTTGGATAATCTTTCTGCAATGAAAAAATGTCTTGGTTTACTTCCTTGGAGTTCTACAGGACTGATTACCACCCCATCAGTGGCAGCATTGTCATCCAGTCGGAATCCGATTATCTACAATGTGTTGACAGACCGGCCCGTGATTTCACCATCGCTTCCAGTAGATGGAAAAAAGGCTCCACAGATGCAAACGACAATTGTACGGAAAGGGATGCATGTGCATATTATGAAATCGTTAAAGGGATTGGATATCGTCAAGGAGGCCAAGGTGGGCAACATTGATCTCCATCGCATAGAATCACTCATCAACGATTCGTTCGGTAAAAAGATCAATATGGCGCACTATCTTGAGCGAGTCAACGGAAAAGTGGCCGGTGTTATCATAGCTGGGGACTACGAAGGTGCTGCGATCATCACGTGGGAAAACACCCCTGGCGAGCCGCACTCCAAGACTCTCTATCTAGACAAGTTTGCTGTGCAACGTGCTTCACAGGGCTCTTCAGGGGTAGCGGATATTGTATTCAAGGCCATGATGATCAATTTGTTCCCGCAGAAAGACATCTTGTGGCGTTCTAACCAGAAAAACCCCATCAACAAGTGGTATTTTGAGAGATCGCGGGGATGTATGAGAATACCGGATAGTCAATGGGCAATGTTCTGGGCAGGCCCAACACACGACACGGCATCATTGAACCGATACAAGCATATATGTCAAAGCATAGAATCGTCATTTATTTAAGATACTAGTTACCTTCTTGACCAAAGTCGTTAGTAAAGTCAACATGCTTGCTGATATCGTCAGCATTGACAGTGGGCCGGGTGGACTTGACCGACTTGATAAAGTCTTTGACGGTTAACTGTGGTTCTTGCAGTTCTTCAGTATCGACATCCATCCATGTCATTTCTTGAGCTCCAGCTTGACCTGGTGAACATGGAGTCAGCTTCCCTTCTGGTGTTCGAACAAAATGCGTTGCCATTTGAATCTTTCGAATCGGCTGCATCAATGCATCCCGGACTGACACCGCCACATCATGACCAGAGTACCCATCAGTCATTTCAGCAAGAAGTCTATAATCTTGTTGAGTCATTGCGCATGGTGTATCGCCGACATTCAGCTTGAACATTTCGGTTCGTGCTTCGACTTCTGGCAGTGAGATATAAATACGCTTTTCAAACCGTCGCCGGATGGCTGCATCCAATTGCCAAGGAATGTTAGTCGCACCGAGTACCAATACACCTGATGGGTCATTGCCCACCCCGTTCATCTGCACTAGCAACTCTGTCTTGATACGTCTTGATGCTTCTGATTCGCCTTCGCCTCTTGGACCACACAATGCATCGACTTCATCGATAAAGATGATACTTGGCTTGTTTTCTCGGGCCATGTTGAACAGTTGCTTGACCAATCGTTCGGATTCACCCATCCATTTGGAGACCAAATCCGACGACGACACTGAAAAAAAGGTGGAATTCGCCTCGGTGGCAACTGCCTTGGCCAGAAACGATTTACCGGTACCTGGTGGTCCATACAATAAAATACCTGACGTTGGCTTTCGCATGCCGGTAAACAAATGTGGGAACTTGACTGGCAAAATGGCTGCTTCTTTGAGTGATTCTTTGGCACCCTCCAACCCTGCAATGTCCTCCCATCGCACATTTGGGTTTTCCGAAAGAATAGCTCCTTGCAAAGCCCCTCTTAGCTTTTTATTGTCGCTATCATCGTTATCATCATCTGATGCCTTTTTGGATTTGGTCGATCCGCCCCCCGCACTAGCTTCTCCCGTAGAACTCTTTTTCTGTTCTACTTTCTCCAGATGATCCTTCAGCTGTTCTGCCCGTGCCAGATATTCGGTCAGCTTTGTCCGAATCATCTCTTTGCTCTTGGGATTCTTTTCGTCTGTCGTGTTAGAGTTAGCACCCGCCTGAGATAGATATCATACACTTGATGGCCATAATAAAGTACTCAAGCCCGTTGAAGTACTGCTTGTATGCCTCTTCATACCGCCCGGCTGTATCATGCTCAATCGCTTTCTGTACAATGTCGATGGCTTTCTGCAGAAAGTCCGCCGTGGCCATTGTTTATGTTGTTGGTGTATCTGTCGGTGTCGGTGTTGGCGTGGGGATTGATTATTGCCGCTTGGCGGGCTGTGGTGCGGGCGCTCCTTGGGAGTTTGGCCTCTACTGGATGTTTGGAGCTGATAGGCGGCCACAGCAGTGCCGACAGTGGAAACGTTGGATATCACTGTTTTTCTGGAAAGCATCGTGTTCTGCATGTAATTTTATGGGGGATGCCATGTTTGGAAATGGATATCGTATCCATGGCAACCTCGACCGTTGCGCCGCATGCGGCGCAGCGGTCGTGTCAGTCACGAACTCTCAAAATATTTCCACAAACCCACCTTTTTGCGTCCCCAAATCAAGTAGAGAATCAAATTCCCTACAAGGTGAGACAAGTGATGGAGTACATTAAATCGTTGCCCGACTTGTAATACTCGGTTGAAAAGCGCTGCGGCTTGGGGTCGAGGGTGCCCGGTTGGGAGTTTGGCACCCTATTAGACCCAGACGCGTTAGCGATGGAGGCAAAAAACAAATCAGCAAAGTTAGTATATAAATGTAGAAAAGTCATTAATCATAAAAGATGCAATACAATAATAATAAAAAGGAAAAGCAATAAGGCGGCCATTGGTGCCAGGTTAAAGGGACTTTTTCGCGTTCATCTTCTGGAGGGGATTCTCGTTTTCCTTATTCTCCCCTGGGGCATCGAATACCCGCGTGACAGTCTTGTAGTCATTGAAGTCTTCGAAAATGGTAAACGTGTTGTGAAGCTGTGGCTTGAGGTTGGCTTTCTTGGAGCTGGTGTTGAGCACTGGCACGGACGCGGCACGCTTGTGTTTCGATAGCGAAAGGTACCGAACTGCTTCGTTCACCGCCTTCAGGTTTGTGACAGTTAGTTCGCCCAGTACCTTACGTTTTGGCTGGACGTGTTGTGAAGCAATGGGTCGCGGTTTGATGGTGGTTTTGGTCCGCTTCGATACCCGAGGAATCGAGCCCGTCGACGTGGAATAGGTCCGTTTGTGAATTTGAGAGTGAAATAGAACGGATTGAGATGCTGTGATTTGGTTAGTGGATCTGGCTTTTGGTGACATACCAATCATGATTAAATTAATAGTACTGAGGAGCCAATGGAAGCCAAAAAGCGCGTTGCAGAGATGGAGAGGAAGAGAGACAGAAATTCGGTGCCATTTATACCGGTCAGCAAGTGGTCCACCAAGTCCCAACGGTGGTTGCTTTTGCGATGCGCGTTGTTAGGCACTGCAATTTGGATCTGATCTTAACCAGGTCCGATAGGTGCCAGGCATGTCCAAGGCGCCCGCCCCATGAACCGCGACAGAGCAATTGCGACAACGACGCGCTCAGCGCCTAGCTCAGCTCGGCTCTGGGTAGCGTTTCCACACACAATAATGACTTTTATACTGATAGCAAAATCAATATATGGAACTATTTGCTGAAAAAACGAGCGTTGCCAGCATAATTTAAGTCTCGCGTCGCGGTGTGCAGCAACGATCACATACCCGTTCGCACGGTAAGGTCCGTGATTTTGACGATCGTTTAGCTTAGCCCCAGCCCTAGGGCGGCCACCCACCCTATATAACCTTGGTATGCACGCAGTTATAGGGTTCGCCGTCATATATATGCAGATACGCGTTTTCTGGTAACCTCGCTCAGTTGTATTCATTTGAATCGGTTGTGAGCTAGATAAATAGAATAAGCATGAATGCGGCAAGGACTGGGTATGCTCATCCTGGGCAAGTAGATGCTCGAACAATAGTCTTCGACATCATAGGATAGGATCGAATAAAATAAATCCATGCAACTCCTGAGCCGCGTCATTGTACACGTTTTTGATAGAACAAGCCCGGTTAGAGCCCTAGTACTCAGGGCCGGATCGTCGCACCTCCTACAGCTGGGTACCGGATTGGTGGATCCAGCACGCCAATGCCCTATAGGAGTCGACATTGCCGCCGAAGCCAAGCTAAGGAAGCAATGCGGTGAATACGACGCATAGTCCAGTGGAACCTCCACCGGAGGAAGGTTTTTAGGATGACTGGCGTTTACGTTGGCGATTGCAAGGACGTACTATAAACAAGGCTTGTATGTGCTCTACCTATTGAAGACCTCCATAGCAGGCTTGGATAGCGACGTCAGAGCGCTTCTCGGATTGTGATCTTGTCCGGATGCGGTAAAAGCCAATGTCAATCTGGAATGGTCCAGGAGAAGGTTCCGTCAAGTCGCGATCGGCGACGTCACGGTTTTGTGGTTAGTGCGGCTGTGCCAGTCTCCTTTGTGATCGGGGGGTATCGGGGGGCCATAGGAGCAACATTCGATCCCACCCGACACATACATATGGGCATACAAGATCTGCCTCTGGAGCTGTTGTGGGACGTAACGCAAGGGTTATATGGCGAAGATATCTCCTCGTTGCAGCTGTCATGCCAATATCTGCGCAGCGGGCTGTTGGAGCGGCAATGGGAACATTTGGTGTTTGACCAGGGCAACGAAGTGACGGACGAGATTGCGCATTGGCAGACTGTCAACCAGTTTGGCATTGAGCCGTATCCGTCGATGGAGTTCGGTGCACGGCGGTTTATTCGAGTGACGAGACCGCGGCTGAGACGGTTTTTACAGATGTGGATTGAGGGCAAATTGCAGTTTTTGCCAAGTGTGATTCGCAAGTTGAGCTTCGATCTGGAACATAATAACGAGCCAATCGCGTTTGACGGCACTGTAAAGCGTTTAGCAGCAGCCGCAGACAAAGATTTATGCAATTGGTTGGTAAAGAAAGTGATACCGCAACTGGATTTCCAACAGATTGAGATTTTCCCGACGGTGTACAAAGACCGGATTGACTTGGACCTGGAGACTAACCATGCCATTACAGCAATGACCATGAATGTGACAGAACCTCATTCACAACTTCAGGACCTGCTATATATGGATAGATGTCGACATATCAGACTCAAGCTCCATGCCAACACTAGCTCTTCCATGATAACCACGCTGATCGGATCGAAACTGCCTGAAACAGTCGAGTCACTACAAATAGACTACGGCCAGCAACATCTGCCTCGAGAACAGGGAGATACCACAGACAAGCTGACCAGTGAATGGTTATACGATTTTCTGGAGAACGCCAAAATAAAGGTTTTGAAGTTGTATTGGAGCTTGGGTCGAGAGAACATTGACTACGGATGGGTCCCGGATACAGTACAAAAACTGCAGATTCTGGACAATGAAAACGCATCATTGAACCGTAAATCTGCAGTTGAACTGGAAAACTTGAAAGAGCTACAACTCGAAACCAAATACGGTCGTGCGCTGCGAAAACTCGTCTCTCCTAACCTGCGAAAACTGACCCTCAAATGCCCCCGACTGGGCCAACTGGAGAACCACGTCAACTCTGTCGGAGCACTGCGGGAAGCGAGCCACGAGCTTGAATTGGAGTACCTCGACACGGAATCGCTCAGCTTTGGCGCCATTCGCCAAATGTCATCAGACACAATCCGCACATTGGTGCTGCGAGAGATCGTCGGAGGTACCACCGCATTCACCGACATGACGGAAACCCTGGAGGACTTTTTGATCTCGCTCACAACGGTATATCCAAACCTAGACACGCTGTACGTCGAAATCCGACTCCAAATGGAACAGGACCAATTCCGTACCATCCTAGGATACTACATGCGCCGCAAAAAGGGCCTCACCATGTACTTTGCGTTCGACTCGCCCCAACTCGTGCGGCGCATCCTGGGCTCGTCGCTTCTCGACGGCGCCATGACTCGGCATCAAGGATACATCAACACCCATCATGGACTCATTGTCCACGACTCGGACCATGTGTACCGATTCTATCAACATCTCTTTTATTAGAAGCCATAACATAGTATTCACGTAGTATTCACTTCTAGAATGAGCTCATTGTGTACCGGTTACTTCAGAAATCTTTTTTAATAACAGTCATAACATAGTATATACAGAACACGCACACGATTAATAAATTATATAAAGAAAAGAACTTGCTTTCTTTCTATGCAATAGCTCCTAGCCCCAGGAGCAGTAGTTGAGCCGCAAACTGCAGACTCCAAAACCCGACCTTGCGCATCCGCAAAGCCCGAGCTTCGTCATCGACTACATTCTTTGCAAAAGCTTCGTACACTTCGGCCGACACGTCGTCCATGAGCTCAGAGTCGTAGATCGTCCAGGACCCTTCAAAGTCGACCAGCCGCTTGACCACGCGGCAGTTGATCGGAATGTATGTGTTTCTGGAATTGATATATGCAACAATTGGCCGGATCAACGCACTGTTGATGTAGGTCAGATCAGATGTGAACAGTGGCACTGCGGCTCGGGTTTCGTTCAACTGTACGCGCAGGTCAATGACGATATATTTGTGTCGTTCCCGCTCGCGCTTCTTTTCTTCAACAGAAGTGACAATCTCATTAGAATCTTGGTTCTTTTTGTTGTGACGAGTAGTCAAATTGGCTTCCCACCGTTCTACAATGTCTTGAACCACCTCAGAGATTTTGAACTGTTCAGCATCAACTGGAAGCATGACATCTGCCATCATATCGACATTACCAGATTCAATCCACCCAAATGGCCCTTCAATGCCTCTGTTCAAATGCTCAATGTTGACGCCGTCGATTCGTAGACGGTTGATTTTCTGCCAGGGCCAAGGCTCATCCTTGTTGTTGACATCGCGGATTCGCGTCATTTGCCGCGGATGGATCGTGAACAACGAGTTGTCGTAACTTCCAGAAACATTATTTGCCGACAAGAAGTCATAAAGCAACCAGTGCTTTCGCAACTTTGGCAAATCCATGCTGAAAATCGACACATCAAACGGCCGCATGCCCCCTGGTTGGCACAGCGTCACCAAGCAGTCCTCCATTTTGAAACTGTCAATCTCAAAATCACCTCGCTTATGCACATTTTTGTATTTCTTGGCATCATCATTGACATCCCATCGGACATGTCGTCGGTCGACTACACCACGCATCCCTTTGACTTCAACATCTTGCAGAAACCCCCGTCCATCGATCCATTTCTGCAGCGACAGAGTAACCGACACCTGATCAATAGTCAGATCAAACTGCGTGTAGTTGCCATCGTCATTGTTCTGTCCATCCTGGTATGCCTTGGCCTCAGCAGCTGCCTGCGCTTGTGAGCCCTTGGACACCTTATTGTTCTGACCGGGTCGTCTTGAAACAAACACATTGTTGAAAGAAATGACTCCATCCTTCCAATGAGGCACAATCGCATTTTCAAAAACAACTGTCAATCCAGTCTCTTTGGTCAGAACCTTGCCTACCCATCGAGCGAAGTAATCCTCGGCACTGACTGTGCTCATTGTGAATAGCACCAATGAGCAGAACGTCGTGGTCCCCACAAGAATCCATACAATATTCCCCACAAGCAACCACGAAAAAATGGCCCCAATGTCGTCCATGTTGAATGGGCGAGCACTGCGAGTCAAGGTCCACTTGAATCGAATCCTTAGCCGTTCAAACACCCCCGATGCTGCTGCCAAAAGCTCCTCCCGTGTGGGCCGATGCCAGTGGGGGTGTTGATCTGCCTTCTTCGCGCCGTCTTTTATATTTTCCACCTTTTTCTGCTGATCACTATCGATTTTATTCGTGATACTCTGCTTATTTTCCTTTGCAGCTTGGCTCAGTTGCGAAAAGCTGCCAAATTGACGAACTAGTAGCGCCATTTGAGGCATCGGCGTTGCCACCGCCCGTGGTGGCTGAAATCTCAATGCCGGAATTGCCAGAGCAGACCGCACGGGCACGCCTCTCATTGCTCTCAGAGCAGAGCCCATGCCGATGCTACTGCTTCTCCATGGTATTCTGCGGCTCATTGCATACCTGAGAACGATGCTTTCGATATTTTATAATGCTGCCTTTGACTCGAGTGAAAGAAAGAGAAAATGTCGTGTGAGCAATCTTTCGCTTGTCTTGTCTCAGCGTTGGGAGCGCTGCTACCGGAAAGTCCAAAATTTTCAACGCAATCGGCCGCACCCGACCCCCAAAGCCGCACCCCTCCATCCAAGGCACCCTCTGTGGTCGGCCTCCACCACGGCCCTCTTGGAGTCCTCGGGCCTCGACGCCCGCAGTTTGAGGGCAGAAACACAACTCAAACATGAATATTCTATATGTGCGTGCAATTGTCCATAAAGTGCGGCAGCTACTTGGCCAAGCCGACTGATGATCCCAAGCACTTCGGGCGATCGAAGCAAGTAGGAAGAAGAAGCCGAGAGTAGATACCCGCTTCTTATAAGACGCACTGCGTGCAGCTGTTTTTTTTTGCTCGCTTCGCTCGAACGTAGCTGGGTTTTATGATATCATCAGACTGGCTGTCGCGACTCAAATTCAGAAGGTCGTCGGACTGATACTCATCATACCAAGCTACGTTCGAGCGAAGCGAGCAAAAAAAAACTAAGCCGAGCGCAGCGGGATCCTGAGAAAGAAGGACCCCCGCTCGCTTCGCCCGATATGCCCGGTGCCAATGGCCAGCCGAGAGCCGCATCGGTTAGACCAACGCGCGGCTGTACGTCGCAGACAGCGCTGCAAAATTTTGCTATCCGCGCACCCCCTGGTCCACAGTTAAAAAAAAAAAAATTTCTTTAAACCCTCTCACACAGCACACATCCAGCCATGCCTGCACCAACAGAGAGACTAGACCGTCCTAAGGCAGTCGAACCAACTGAAACTGCTCCAGCAACTCAAGATGAAGACGATATGCTGATTGATACCACTGTTCCGGCCGCCGAAGAGGCAGCGACGGCAGCAGCCGAAGAACAGGCATCCGGCTCGAATGAAATGGCAGTGGACCAAGACGGAAAACCCAAGTTCGGGTCTATTAAGGACACAAATCGGAAAGTAAAGAAGGAGATGCGATCAATAGCGATCCCGCCACATCGATATGGTCCATTGAAGCAAGTGTGGGCTCAAAAGATTTACGAACCGTTGGTCAAGGAGCTCAAGCTGCAGATCAAATTTGTTGATAAGCGACGAGACAAGAAGGTCATGATTCGAACGAATCCATTGACCACTGATCCAGGTGCCATGCAGAAAGCAGCAGACTTCTTGAAAGCTTTCACGCTTGGATTTGATATTGATGATGCCATTGCATTGTTGAAGATGGACGATTTGTACATGGAAACATTTGAAGTGAAGGATGTCAAGACTTTGAACGGCGATCATTTGAGTCGAGCTATTGGTCGTATTGCTGGTAAGGATGGTAAGACCAAGTTCTCTATTGAAAACACATCGCGAACTCGAGTTGTGCTTGCCGATTCCAAAATCCACATTTTGGGTGGATTTGACAATATCAAGATTGCCCGATCAACGATTGTTAGCTTGATTCTTGGTGCTCCACCAGGCAAGGTCTATGGTAACCTGCGAATCATTTCTTCCCGAATGAAGGAACGATACTAAGTCATCTTTATTTATGTAGCATTTGTTTTTTTTACTGTTGTTATTACTTCTTTCGTGGAGCAAATCCACGCTTCAAGGCTAATGATTCGAGCCGCTCCCAGATGTATTCACTGACTTCACGGTCTTTGAACCGTTCGTGTGAATCTATTGTAATCTTCTCCACATTCCATGCTTTCAGTGCAGCGGGAACCGGCTCGTTTCTGTATACAAGAGCAAATCCTGGCACATGCTGGAACAGAGAATCCGGATTGTTCCATTTATAATGCTTCAATTGCCATGCCTGGCCTGATACAAATACAGCAATGACCCGGTCCCAGTATTCAGGCTTGAACTTGGACACATTGTCTACCACCAAGAACTTCATTCGACCACCCAGCTTTGATGAAGATCGTTCAAGAAACTGCAGGTCCGGCGAATTCATAAAGTTCTCAGAATTGACCGAGAACTTGCCTTCTTCCAAGAACTGCTTCACATTGGCTCGATTTATTAGTGCTGAAGCAGACTGGGAAATAAGAATAATCGGTTCGCGTTTTTGTTGCGGTTTTGAACTAGTGCTGGTTGTCTCTTTCACACTGCTTTTGCCCTTTCTCTGGGGATCAATGATTCGAAGCTTGCATTCTTTGGCCACTGATTCAAAATCGATCTGCTTGGACCCTCGAAGTGCAGTGTTGTGGTTAATCAACGCCCGTTCTTGGTCGTATATTTTCTGCAGATCAGCATTCACTTCACGCTTCCTCTTAGCACCTGGCTTGGTTTGTTGTTCTTGTTCTTTTTTCCCCTCTTGCTTCAACCCTGTTAGTTCTTGTGATGCTCCATCGAGCCATGTAAGTAAATTGGTCTTGTCCACAAATGTCAAATTCGGGACCTTTTTCGACTCGCACTGCTCTCTATACGCCATTGTTCCCAAGTCTTTCGTCAACAATGCAAAGTATACAGCCTTGAAGTCGAGCTCTTTTTTGGCACCGGTCTGTGGATCGTCAATCTCGAATCGCGTAGGCGCCGACAGGTCAAGATCAAACTGGTCCTCTGAGATGCCAGGAACGGGATCGAAATGCAGCTTGGTCGCCACCGCAATGTCGTTTGTGTCTGCATCGCCCTCATCACGCATCATGGGCAGCCGCTTGGAGGTCACGGCCGACCGAAGAACTACCAGCGGATCCATGATGTTTCTTGTGTTCGTGATGAAATGTGGTGGTCGTGCTGGCGAATTTTCGTCGCGGGGGTGAGTTTGAATTGGGACTTTCTACCACCATGCGGCGCGGCAATGCTGATCGACGCAGCCTCTGTGCCAACATCAACATGCAGCTCAGGAAATTGCACCCAGAATCTTGAAGCAGTGATCACTGACACTGAACTCCAGGCGACATCCGCATTGGCCTTGTCACATGAATACAAACCCCGCCGCCCGTGACCATGCGGACCGGACTCCCATCTGCCTTGTGCTTTGACTCGCTTCGCTCAGTTAATTTTTTTAAGGCTCGCGTAAGAATTCGCTTGGTATTTTTTCGCCGCTTCGAACCACAGACACATGCCAAGCTACGCTCGAGCGAAGCGAGCAAAAAAAGGCTGCACGCAGTGCGTCCTTCGCTGAGCGCAGCGGTATTCCTTCTCTTGAAGGACGCACTGCGTGCAGCCTTTTTTTTGCTCGCTTCGCTCGAGCGTAGCTTGGCCATCGATCGCTCGGTAGGTATTAAGCGATCTTAAGGATATCCTTACTAGCTCGGCTCAGCTCGCAGCTGTAACACCTAGGTGGAGATCTCATCGCAACAGATTACCAATTTGTTTTGCAATACGAATCAGCATGCTGTAGCCAGTGGCACACTGTGGAATCATATTTTTAGGGAACTATAAACTGTAGTTTGCCACCGGTGCGGCGCACAAGGCGACTGAGACCAGATAACATCAAAAGGGCCATAAGATTCGTTAAACAACTAAAGCCTATAAATCAAACAGGAAAAAATGCGCGAACGGTAACAACTAATCCAAAAATAATAATAACGAATAAAACAATAATAAATGCAAACCAAAAGTACGGCAATACTCTGCAAGAGAATATCCAATCTCTCTAAACGTTAGCAGCAGCCCGATTTGGGCTCCACCTCGTCGTTGTGGACATAAATCGTTTGTCTCTGATTCTGCTGTTCGATATAGCTATCCCGGATCGAGCGTTTCCGCTCGATCAGCTTTCGTGTAATAGCTTCGAATACTTCTTCAACACCTTGGTCATCCTTGGCACTGATCTCATGGCAAGCCTGCCCGCCATCTTCTAGATACTTTTCGGCGTACGCCACACATGTTTCATAGGGTACCTGCCGTTTCGAAGGGTCCTCATTCACCAGATCCAGCTTTGTACCAACGATATGAATGATGATTTCACTATGCAAGTTCTCTTGTAGTTCTATCAGCCACGAATGCATCGCCCGGAACGAAGCTTCTGACGTGATATCATAACACAGAATGCCACAACTCGCGCTTCTATAATACATTGGGGCCATCGATCGGAATCTCTCTTGTCCGGCTGTATCCCATATTTGTAACCGCACTGTCAGGTCATCAAGATGCACCTTTTTCGCTAAAAACGACGCTCCAATTGTCGATGCGTTGCCTTGCTGGAACGTGTTTCGAACATAACGAACCACAAACGACGTCTTACCGACCCCTGCATCACTGTTAGATTTTTTGTTTTTTTTCTGGACATACCCTGGGCGCCCAGGAGCACGATCTTGGCGTCTAGGCTCATGCTAGTTGTGGATTTGTGTGGTTGAACACGATTTAGCGACAAAAGTCTAGGTGTTTTGTGTGTTTGAGGGTATGTTTATGATGTCACTGCCAGGAGGTGAGTTTTTTTGGGCTTTAGTCCCAACGGTGCGTGGTGGGACTGTGGGAGCATGGCATTACCAACTCGGTGGATCTGGGGGCGACACTCTATGTCTAAACAAATAGTATCGTTTCGGTGAGTCAGAAAGAGCAAATATGCTCCGTCCGTTATCTGTTTCTGAAAGAAAGGGCGGTTAAAAGAGCCATTCTGGAGACTTGTAAACACACCGAGCCGCACGGGGCAATGGCAACACCACAGCGCGTTGTTGTGGTCAACAGTACCCATTGCTCACCGATAACGCGGTCACGAGTCCCCATTGTTGCAGATTCAATTTTCTATGGTTAGAGTTCTGGATGCAGAATCACGTGTATTAAATGCAAAGCATTCGCCATTCCATGTCGGTGGTAATGACTGGGGAGGAAAAATAAGCCACGCGCCTCCACTATCACCAACGGCCGCGCAAATTTTGGGTCGGAGACCCCCATTGTACAGTTCGCCATGAAGTCGTTAATGCGATTGCGGCCAATTTGCCGGAGATGGTATTCGGCTCCTGCATATATTGACACTGCGATGAAGCAGAAATTATATATGATCGACAAGACTACGCCTGGGTCTGTATTTTTTCTGCCGCACGGAGCTAGGTTGTTTGATCGGTTGGTTGAGTTTATGAAGTTGCAGCAAAAGGCGTTTGGCTTTGAGCATGTGGTGACGCCATTACTTTACAAAAACGAGCTCTGGGAGACCAGTGGGCATTATCAGCATTATAAAGACGACATGTTTGCGGTGAAAAGTGGCGATGAAGCCGAGCCGGAGTTTTCATTAAAACCGATGAATTGCCCGGGCCATTGCGTCATGTTTGCACGACACGAGCATTCGTTCAGAGAATTGCCGGTGAGATATGCCGACTTTTCACCTTTGCATAGAAACGAAGCGTCTGGAGCATTGACGGGATTGACCCGTGTGCGCAAGTTCCACCAGGACGACGGGCATATATTTTGCCAGCACGAGCAAATCCAATCCGAAATCGAATCTTGTTTAAAGCTGGTGGATTCGACATATTCCAAGTTCGGACTGGACGATTATAAAATGGTGTTATCCACGAGGCCCAGTGAGTATGCCGGAGAGCTGGCGATGTGGGACCGGGCCGAAGACGGGCTCAAAGAAGCATTAGAACGTTCGGGCAGACAGTGGACGGTGAATCCTGGCGATGGTGCATTTTATGGACCGAAGATTGACATATTGGTCACCGACAAAAACAGAAAGGAACATCAATTGGCCACAATCCAGTTGGATTTCCAGCTTCCACAACGGTTCAAGCTGGAATACCAGGGCAAAGATGGAATTGAAACGCCGGTCATGATTCATAGAGCCATTTTTGGATCTTTGGAACGATTTATGGCTTTGTTGATCGATCACTACGATGGAAAATGGCCGTTTTGGCTGAATCCACGTCAGGCAGTGGTGGTTCCTGTGGCCCAGCGACATGTTGAGTACGCCTCTAACATCGCCGCCACGCTCTCCGGAAAGACCTTTCAAGATACCCAGTTGGGAACCCGATCGTTCAATGCTGAACTGCTGGCTAGCGACGAAACAGTAGGTGCCCGGATCCGACGTGCCAATGACTTGGCAGTCGGATATGTTCTTATGGTTGGCGATAAGGAAATGGAAAGCAACCAGGTTGCCGTGCGGCAACGAGGCTCCAGATCCACCCAGCTGCTGTCCCTGCAAGAAGTGGTCCAGCTGTTCACTGACCTCGAGCATGAATACAAGTAAACTATAATGTACAAATGTGCATCCTGTATATAAATAATGAAAAAAAACTACGCATATTTATCCGTATGCTCGGTACCATCATGCGAATCGCTCAGTTCGCCGCACTGATACAGAGGACACCGAGCAAACCAAGCGATCGAAGCGAGCAAAAAAAAAACGCCGAGCGCAGCGGTATCCTCTTCTATCATGAAACCGCTGCGCTCGGCTCCTTTTCCTTGCTCGCTTCGATGGATCGCTCGATGTTCGGTATCGTCAGGCTCATCGGACCATGGTGGCCGATTCAGCATAGCAGAGCATATCTGCTGGAGCGTGAATATAAATAATCTGTACTGTACAAATATGAATCGTGTATATAAATAAGAAAAAAAGCTACGCATATTTAGCTGCGCTTTTGATTGTGGAGTCGCTCAGCTCGGGAAGTTTGCTCCGATCAAACGCCACATGCGGCGCGGCTAGCGGACTGGTTAGTCCCGCCCACAAGTCACTAGGAAGATAATCTCCTCTCTCGGCGATAAATTGCTGTCTCTGGTCCATTTCGTCGTTGCAAGCATCTTCCAGTTGGGCCGCCATCTGGGTTGCCAGGTCATATAGCTTTTCCTCGGCCTTGGAACGCCGCAGCACTTCAAGAACCATAGCCTGGTAGCTTTTGAAGAACATCTGATAATAATCAACCAACGATGATAGCTCACCTTGAATTTTGACCATAGTGTCTATTCTGGCCTTGTGCTCCTCGGCTATCTCATCAAATGCCTGATAATAATCAGGCAGCCTCTCGGTGGCGAATTGGTCTAACAGGTGGAAATAGTCCACTACTTGTCGATGCAGCTGCTTCATTCTGAGCTGGAATTGACTCACAGTTTGTGCACTCAACTTCATGCTTCTGTGGCGGTCATGCAGCTCGTGGATAACCCCTTCCACCTCTTTACTGTCATTTTCGAGCACTTGCATTAGCTCTTCGTCATGTGATTCTCCCTCCATAGCCTTCAAGCACTGATCATAATGCCGCGTAAGACTCTCCAATAATATTGCCATGGCGTGTGCATGTTGAGCGACCAGATCTGTACTTTCATGACCATTTTCTAGTTGCGTCTTTTTCAGATCAACCATGTCCTTTTTGAACAGTCCCTTTCTCAACGCATTGATACCATCATTCAGCTGCTTCACATCTGCAGACAGTCTCTCTTGACAATCGTTTGCAGTTCCAAGTGTATCGTCAATGGTTGCTCCTAATTTTTCAATGCCATCTTCGAATACAAAGCTTCGCAGCGTTCGTTTGTCACTGTCAAATGCTTTGTCCAACTTGGCCTCATCAAGTCTCTGTAAACTGGACACGAGCTTCTGCTGCAAATGCTTCAGCTGTGTTGAGCAATCGTCATGCTCCTTATTGATTCTTATCTGAAACTCTGACACAGAAGAGCCGACGTTCTGAAGCATATCCAATTGTTCTGTCACCGCCTCATGCATGAACACTATCTGAGCCCATAACGCTGTAGCACGCTCAATTTGTTTTCTCGAGTGCTGTACAACTTCAGTGGCTTCAGTGCATATAGGACCGGCGACCTCCAAGCTCTTCTTTGCCTCGTTAAACCAGTCGTTGATCATTTCTTGTTTCGCTATGCGGAGGTTTCCGTTGTCGCCATGACGGTGGTGGGGTTGGTTGGGAATCGCCGCCTCTTATTTTCTGATCTCTCCGACCCGACATTTTCAAATCAGTGGTCGGGCCCTGTGACAAAGACGCGCGCTTGTATATGGTAATGGCCAACACCCTGTTCAACGCCTGGAAGATCCAACCTCCAAAACCTCCAGCTGTCATAGAAGATAATGATGAAGTAGAGGAGCTGCATACTGTAGATTTAAGCAGGAAGCGGCCTGTGGAGGTGATTGAACACGGCGATGACGATGACGATGTGGTGGAGCGGGTACACATTGTTCAAGCAGATGTGCCAACCCCACCAAAAGAAGTTCATCCGTTCTTCGCTAAGCGGATCAAATCTGATCCCATATCACGACCCCAGAGTGCGGATATACAACAAGAACAACTCGAAGCACCATGGCCGCTATTCCAGCATACGCGCGGGGACGTGATTACAGCCACAGATCGTGTCGACGCGCCGCCGCGGCGGCGCGTCAGTGAAGAAGTGGTGCCTCTAAAGTACAACGTCCTCGAAAGAATCAGGCAGCATGACCAAAGCAACACTGTGGATACGATAAATATTCTCGATTATTCAACTACGCGGCCCATTAACGATGCGCTGTGGACCGAGAAATACGCCCCGAAGCGGTCGTCAGAAATCGCCGGGAAAAACGTGCCTGCTATAAAAGAGTGGATGCAGCGGCGCATCCAAGAGCTCAAGGGCAAGGCGCCGGTCAAGCTGAAACCAAAGAAAAAGTCCAAGAGAACCAGCGAAATGGACGATTTCATGGTGGACGATCTGGGTGAAACAGAAGAGACAGTGCCAATGTCTTTTTTGATTATATATGGTGACGTGTCGACAGGGAAGACCTCGGCCGTGACTACAATAGCTGACGAGCTGAACGCGTTCATTTTTGACGTTGATTCAACACGGAAACGATCTGCTAAGGACATGATGGAACTATTAGAAGGAATCAGTCAATCGCATCTGGTGCATTCAGGCAGCAAGGACGTAGTGGTGCTGTTTGAAGAAGTGGATGTGGTATTTGACGAAGAGCAATCGTTCTGGTCGGGGCTAAAGAAATTTGCCGAATTTTCTCGACGTCCTATTATCATTACTTGTAGTACACTACGATGCGTTCCCAACAGTGTATTGGAAGCATCTCTTTTTGCCGAGTTTGAGCCGCTCACACCAGAATTCAAGCGCGAAGCGCTCAGCCGGATCGCCATGTCTGAAAACCAGAATGTATCAACCAAACTTCTTGATCTTCTGGTTGAGATGGATCTGAAACGTGCAATTAATGCACTCCAATTCGCATGCATGGGTGAAAAGCTGCCCGTCGGCGAGTCCTGTGACTCGTCACTTAGTAAACTTGACGCTGACTTTCAATCAGCCGCAAACGTGTGTGCGGCTCGCGCCAAAAGCATGTTCGTACCGCCACCACACCCCAAGGATCGAATGGAAGCATTCCGGTATCCAGAATATCTTGCAGTGGAAGATCCATTGAGTTTCGAGTTTGCGCCGTTTGGCTCAGTAGTTGAGCCAGATGTCTATCTGAACAAACGGGCAAACTATATTCGAGACTCGATGTACTTTTTGGCGAGCGAGAAGGAAGATCGGTATAGCAGCATTGATTTCTGCCAGGGAGGCGTCCTGGCCGCAGAAATCGCACCATATGTACGCATGATGGCCCACGCGGAGATAAAAGTGGTACGCGAAAACGAAAGCATAATGGCCGAAGTTGGTGGTCGAGTCACGCGGCGGGCTCAATCAGCATTGGGCATGAGGAAACAACATTTTGATTGTGACGTTGAAGCATTAGAAGAGATTCTAGATACAAGCATTTAAATAATTTGAGTCTTTGCATTAATGAGACCGCCGCCGCTGCCAAACCGTCGTAATGCACGTGATTTGGAGCCTAGCTGTTGGTAGTGACGGAATGCTGCTTGGATATGCCGTTGCTGTAACGGCTTCTGACCCTCTTCAGGACCGTCAAACAAGTAATGCTTTAGTTTTCGTTTCTTGGACTTGTTGTTGCCTGCTCGTGTCTGGAGCTCTTCTTCTTGCTCTTTGATTTTCAGCCCTTCTTCGGTAAGATTGGCCACAATTTCAAACGTCAAGAACCCCAGAATGTCGATAATATCGTCGGACGGCTTGGAGTCGGTCAGATGCTGGATACCGGCCCATTCTCGGAACCGCTTGCTTTTTCGGAATGTGAAACTGGCCTTTCGGCATTCACTCCAGTGGACATATTCTTCTTTGGTCATGTTTCGCGTTCGAAGATCGTTATTCTTCAGTCGTTGCACCGTGGCGAGATTGGCCTCCATCTCGCTTGAATCAACCTCGACATCATCTTCGTTCTCATCCAAAGGCTGTTCGCTGAACATGAATTGCAGTTCCCATGGCATGCGTATTTTACTTTTTTTGTACATTTTTTTGGCTTCGTTCGTCATTAAGCCCGGGTCTTCAATCATGTCGGCGCCGTCCACCGCCCCTCCGTCGTTCTCACGGGCGTTTTTCCGCACGTCTTTCCAGGAGAGATATGTTCGCAGTCGATTCACTTTGGCTTTATCATGTCGAATAAGGAAGATCAGATCTTCGATTGCAATGGATCGGGCGCCTCGTCTCATAGCCAATACTGATCCTTGCAACAGAATCTCCACCACTTGGGCCCGTACAATGTCTTCCACCAACGAAGTCACCTCGACTGGCGGATCGTTAGTCTCCCCAGACACAAACATCATCTGCTGGATCTCCACCTTGTATTTGTATTTTTCCTTTTCCTTGTCGGCCATTGTGTATTAATTGTATTGTCGTCGTCGTCGTTGTCAGTGAGATAGAAATGTTGGGAGTGTAGCATTAATTACAGCACTTTTCACTCACACTCTAAATGAGCGATGATTCTAGCTCTGACGACGAGCCAGCTTTTAAGCGACGGAGGTTCGGCGATGACAGCAGTGAAGAAGATGAGCGACCTTCTATTGGAAGCATGAAATTCAACATGTCGCCGTTTGTGAGTGGTGGCACCGAAACCTTGGGCACAGGCACCGGCATCGATACGAAACCAAAGCCACGAGCCGACAGAACTCAGGCAGATCACGAATCCAGATATGGTCTGGGTGCCAAACTGATGGGAAAGATGGGATACGTTTCTGGTAAAGGTCTGGGCTCAGATGGCAAGGGTATAGTGAATCCTATTGAGCAAAAGCTGCGGCCGTCGAAGATGGGTCTTGGTGCTATTAATGAAAAGGTCACCTCAAAGGGCAACAAGCCGAAAAAGACCGTGCGCATAATGGAGCCAGAAGTCAGACAGAAGCCTAAGGCGCCAAAGGATGTGTACAAGACCATGGCGGAGATGGAAGCTGAGGGGCTTCATGTGGGAGGGTTTCGCGACATAATTGACATGACTGGACGCGACCAGACAACATTAATCAACCAAGAAGGGCATGGAGACGCGGTAACGTTCGATAAGGCCCGTGCCGAGGTTGAGAAGTTTGCCCAGAATTGGAGCATTTTGAAGAGCCAGGCCGAATTTTCAGCACAAGAGTTGAGTCGAATTGAAACGAGGCATGATGAAGTTGACCACGAAATCAGAGTGTATTCTGAGCTTTCCGACGTGTTGAAGCCGCTTGAGTCGGCAGGATGGCGGGATTCATTGACACAGCTAGAAGCAATTCAGGGTCGATATCTCAAAGATATCGAATCGCTGGAATTAGACCAGATTGCGGTGGCCACAATCCACCCGCAGTTTGCAGAGCTGGTTCGCCAATGGGATCCATTGGAGAACCCTTCCGAATTCAAAACTGTGTTTCTGCGCCTCCAGACAATCCTTCGCGTTGACAACGGAAAGTCGTCATTTCACACCATGATGGCCAAAATATGGCTCCCGTATGTGCAGTCATTTTTAATGACCCATTGGCATGCTAACAATCCGTACGAGACCATTGCGTTAATCCAAGAATGGCAGCCGCTCTTGTCGGACTATATTACGCATTCTCTTTACCACCGCGTGATAATACCGAAGCTACGCACCCAGGTGTCAAAGTGGACCGCAGGAGATGCGGCGCCGCACTCGTGGCTGTTCCCGTGGTTACCGTACCTGAGCGGCTCACTGGACGAAGTGCTCGAACTAGTCAAGTCCAAATTTTCTTCGGTTTTGCAAACATGGCAGCCGACTGATAAAACTCTTGTTCATGACCTGACCCAATGGACAGAGCTGTTTGGACAAGAAGACATGGACCGACTGCTAGAGGCTTATTTAGTGCCTCGGTTGGGCGATTATCTGCGGCGCAACCTCGTTGTGGATCCTTCTGGTCAGGATACTGGGCCACTGGAGAATGTTCTCAGCTGGAGAGGATCGCTATCTGTGAATGTAGTTGGTCTATTGCTGGAGCAGCAGTTTGTGCCCAAGTGGCTCGATGTGCTGTACCAGTGGCTGATAGCACCAGGCGCCAATATGGCCGAACTGGCTGGCTGGGTTGAGCATTGGACGTTTGCATATTTCTCCGATGATATTTTGGATACACCGTCCATGTCGCAAGGCATGAAAAAAGGCTTCGACTTGATCAACGCTGCATTAGATTTACCTGATCGGTCAACAGTGGAGCATCCAGGCGTTGTTCGCAGTGGCACCGCCACACCAACGTCGTCAACATCAGCATCAGCACGCCTAATGAATCTGCTACCGAAACGGTCCATCACTTTCCGACAAATCGTGGATGATTTCTGCCACAAGCGCGGCTTTATGGTATATCCGCTTGACGGCTCGGATGGCAAGTTTGGTCAAAAGCTGTTTCGCATCCACCATGACGCTACGCAACGCAACATTAAGGCGTTTGTGTTCAAGGACGTGTTATATATTTATAAAGGACAGAATATCAAATCTGAACCAATTGCATTGGATAAGTTAGGAAGTATGTTGTAGTGCTAGATCTAATATGTACAGAAATGAATATCTACAGTAGATTTGGTCAAGAGAATCTAGTTTGTCTTTTCTTCGTCAGTTGTTGTGGTGGTTGCCACCGGCTCGGTAGATTCGGCTGGCTCACCAGATGCAGTAGATGGACCAGATTCAGTCTCAGCATCCATTGGATCGTCCTCTCGCAATTGCTCAGAATAGATCTCTGGATACTTTCTGAAGCAATCTTGCATATGCGAGAACTTTTCAATACAGTCGACACCCTTTGGCTCGGCCTCGGAGTAGACAAAACAGCTGAACGCAGCCTTGAATTCGTCACCACATGGGCCATCAGCCATACCACCTAGACATGGGCAATCCCAGTTGATCTCGCCAGTTTCCGGGTTGAATGCTCCCTGGGGTTCGTCTTCGTCCTGCTCCTCCTTTTCGGTTTCTGTTGGAACTTCTTCTTTAGTTTCTTCGACCTGGGAAAGATCAGATTCGTGGATCAGGTTTGCAGACTTGAATTCGATATCAGCAGCCGCGATAGCGGCTTTTTCTTCATTAAGAACTGGGGCTTGGTCGTATTGCCACAGTGCATAGCCAATCACCGGGGCAGCCAGAGCCACCACGGGGGCAGCTGACCATCGCTTGGCCACGGTGGCAGTAGCTGCTCTGCTGGAAAACCGTCGAGCCTGATGAAGACCTAGTCGGAACATTATGTGTGGTTGTGGAGAGAAGGATTGGAAATCAAAATAAAAAATTTGTCACTCCGGCCTGTATATCATCAAAAACTTCCCACCCGCGCCGCTCGGTTCGAATGCCAGTAGAACATTCTACGATCTCCCAACCCATAACCATCGGACACAATACAAAATGCTACGGCCGGCTCGTTTCTTACAGGGCGGCGACAAAGCTCCGAATGATGCATTGGTGCTGCTGAATCAGCCCATCGGTAATGCTGAATTGTTCACAAGGGTTTGGAATCACTGTAGTTTGAGGGTATGTGCTGATGGTGGAGCCAACCGCTTATTTGATCACCTACACGGCGCCTCCCGAGAACAGCATTTGCCCGATTTCATTACAGGCGACCTTGATTCTCTTAGAGACGATGTCAAAGAATATTACAAAAATCGCGGTGTGGAGGTAATCCAGAACCCAGATCAATATAGCACGGACTTTATGAAGGCCGTGCGGTTGGTAGCGGCCCGTGGCCAGTACAACATTCTGGCACTGGGCGCTATGGGCGGCAGAGTAGACCAATCGTTTCATTCGATCCATCACCTGTTTCTTTCACACAACGAGCAGCAGGAATGCATCTTGGTGGGTGATGAATCGATCACGGTGCTGCTGCAGCCTGGTAAGACGACCATTGCCACGCCGCACGAGTTTGTGGGCAAGACATGCGGCATCATCCCGGTGTGCGGATCATCGGTAATTACAACGAATGGGTTGGAATGGGACGTTGCAGACTGGGAAACAAGCTTCGGCACTCGGATGAGCACCAGCAACCATTTGGTAAAGGATATTATTACTATCGATGCTGACAAGCCGGTGTTGTTTACTGCGGAGATTCGTCCGTTGCGTTAACAGCAACCGCTTCTGGTTCTTGTTGGCGGCGGGGAACGGATTTGAACCGGCTCAAAGGTTGCTACTGGCGGTGTACTAGCTGATAGATCTGCAGCTTTTGTAAATAGCTGTCTAACATTGACGTTGTCCTTGGCACTGACCTCGAAGTACACCGCCCCCCATCGCTGGGCAAACTCGGTGGCTTGCCGGTCAGACACAACAGCATACTCCTTGAGATCAGATTTGTTGGCTGCAATGATAATAGCCGCAGTTCCGGCATGTTCCCGGACGTTGGTTACCCATTTGCTCAGCTGGCCAAATGTCTGGCCGTTGGCCATGTCGTAAACGATAATGGCCACGTCTGCCCCTCGATAAAAGGCAAACCCAATCGAGTTGAACCGCTCCTGCCCTGCAGTGTCCCAGACCTGCAGCACTACCTTTTCTCCGTCATCTGTTGTAACAGTCGAGGTGAGAAAATCGCTGTTAATGGTAGCTCGATAAGCAGCCGAGAAGGAGTGTCGCACAAACCGGGTCCGCAGCGACGTTTTTCCCACGTTAGCCTCACCCAGCAGCAGAACCTTTGCTGTCCTGCTTTTCAAACCAGTCGACATATGCTCTTTTCTTGGGTAAATGCAAAGTTCCCCCTGGCTCTGATGGTCTCACCTTTTGGACCGTCCGGATTAGGGAGAGAGAACGCCCAATAATACCGGGACGGGATTATATTAGAGCGCGGTGGTAGCACGGGTAGAACGGCTACTTTGCGGTCTCGAGACAACCGATAGTTAAAAAATCATGCTTGGCATATGGCGAATATTTGGAATGGTCCATGGGTGGGCATCATCTCATAACCAACCGGCTGCCCATATGCGCAGGGTAGTGAAATCTAGATTGTGGTGATGTCTCAACGCACCCCATGTGGCTGCATCTGGTGCCAGTGATTGGCCAGCCGCGTCCCCCATTTGTCTAACGCTCGTGCGGCGCGAGGATGAGGCCGTGCAGTCTGAGAAACAAAAAAAAATTTGATCGATGAGATCAGGCGGCGTGATGTCAGCTGGCTGTACACACGGTAAGTTGTTTGTGAAATTCAAGGCGTGTCGTATGTAGGCACCGTTGGACCAGTCACAGACCCAGATCTGCAAGGGAGATAATCATCGTCATGATGGTCGATACAACCGACATTTAGCATAGCATGTATATTTCCTAATGCAAATTCAGAGCTCTTAGTCAGGGAATGAATGGCTCTATCTGCAACGAAACGATACCCCTAATCGAGCCATTCTTGGCATTTTTGATAGTTGAGTAGGGTGGACGGCTTGGCAAACTTAAGAGTCTACTTGGCACCGGCATGCTACGACCTTTTCTTCTTGGCAGCTTTAACCGTAGTGTGTATAGTGTACGATTGGTCAAGATGAGAAAACGTGGCTATTGATGAACACCATATATAAAGAAGGTATAGAATTGCCCTAAAAATGCTTTCTTCAACGACAACTCAAGAGAAATGCATTTGCAGCAGTTTGACTACATATTTGCCATAGGTATGCTTTTTGCATTCCTTGATGCATTCAATATTGGCGCCAACGATGTCGCCAATTCGTTTGCGACGTCTATTTCTTCCCGGTCGTTGACGTATGTACAGGCCGTCGTCTTGGCCAGTATCATGGAGTTTCTCGGTGCTGTGTTGGCTGGTTCTCGTGTATCTGACACCATTCGAAACAAAATCATCGATATCAGCGCTTTTGAGGATGACCCAGCCGTTCTCATGTTGACTATGGCTTGTGCTTTGATGGGTTCCTCACTTTGGCTCACGTTTGCTACAAGACTCGGTGCTCCAGTGTCCACCACTCACTCCATTGTTGGTGCCGTCATTGGTGCAGGTATTGCTGCCAAAGGTGCTAACCATGTTCATTGGGGTTGGAGCGGATTTTTGCAAATCGTTGCCTCGTGGTTCATTGCTCCAGCTATTGCCGGTGCATTTGCGGCCATATTGTTTCTGATCACCAAGTACTGTGTATTGGAAAGAAAGGACTCGCTCAAAAAAGCGTTCATGGTGATCCCCGCGTACTTTGCTTTGACCATTGGAGTTCTTATTATGGTCATTGTATGGAAGGGTGCACCAAACTTGAAGTTGGACAAGTTGACTACGGCCCAGGTGCTGGGCGCCATCTTTGGTGGGGCTGCCGCCGCAGTGGTAGTGTACTTTGTGTGGTTCTACCCATACTTGTACCGAAAGTTGATTCTTGAAGATTGGCGATTGCGAGTCTGGCACTTGCCATTGGGTCCATTCTTGTGGCGATGGAGTGAGGTTCCACCAGTACCGGAAGGACATACTCGACGACTTGTGGTGGATTATTACGAAGGTAACCGAGATGACGACGATGTGCTGGTTCACAACTATGATACTCGGTCTCCGACCATTGCACCGGATACCTACATAGGAGGAAGCTCTGCCGGTGACGAACTGCAACTACCAGAAGCTTCTAAGGATATCGAGGTTCTTTCCGAACCTGCCGTCGACGAGAAGAAGAAGACAAAGCTGTCAGACTTTACCAAGAAAGACTTGCTCAAACCAAGATACTGGCCAAAGCTCATGTGGCTCGCTCTTATACATGGAGTCACCCAAGATGTCATTGCTTCGCAACGCGAGGACGAAAATATCCTCGGTCGAGATATTCGAGGTATGCACTCGCGAACCAAGAAGTACGACATCAAGACCGAGCATTTGTATGCGTTCCTTCAAGGTATCACCGCTTGTACAGCATCGTTTGCCCACGGCTCCAATGACATTGCCAATGCTTGTGGTCCATTGACTACTATCTACGGGGTGTGGACTACTAATTCTGCAGCTAAGAAGTTCGATGTTCCTGTGTGGATCCTTGCTTATACCGCTGGTTCACTGGTTCTGGGACTGTACTTCTACGGGTACCATGTGATGCGAAACTTGGGTAACCGATTGACTTTGCAATCACCCTCCCGAGGGTTCTCTGCTGAATTGGGTGCTGCCTTGACCACTGTATTTGCCACTCGGCTGTCGCTGCCAATCTCCACCACACAGTGCATCGTCGGGGCCATCGTGGCGGTTGGGTTGTGCAATAAGGATGTTAAATCCGTCAACTGGCGAATGGTAATCTGGTGTTACTTATCGTGGTTATTGACTTTGCCATGTGCCGGTCTCATTGCAGGTATTATCATGGGCATCATCGTCAACGCTCCTCACATTGGCGTCACCTACCACCTGTCTTAATATTATTCATTGATAGAAGTTATGTAATTTGGTTCTACAAATGATTTTTCGTTGCATTCTCATCTAACGACCCCAGATCAATGTCGGTGCCGTTGAACAGCATGGGCCGTTTCGCAGGAACAAGCTGATCCATAGACAGGCTATAGTCCAGTTCATCATCGCTGCTATCAGAGATGGAATAGTCAGCCTGCACTTCGCGGACCAGAAATAACGGCTCCCATGCTGTTTCCAAGATAGAACATCTCTCAAAGTCGGTATTGAACACCCGCATCCCAATCCAATTCATCATTGTATCATAACTATCGGGGTTGATAGGGCTGTGCGACGGTGGCAGGTCGAAAGGGCCATCGCGGTCAACCATCAGCCGTGTATGAAGAAGCCGCTCGATGTCACTGGACGAGGCATTCTTTATCTCGACCGGGCGGCATAGCTTCAAATACCGCACAAGCAGCTCAGAAACGAGCCATGGCAACGGCTCGTAGTCAATCACAACACAGTCGGTGCGATATTGCAGCTTGTTGCTAGGCTTGAGCTTCAGTTGTCGCATCATGGCCGCACGGTCATCGCGCGCCGTTTGTATGCGAGGCAGCAATAGAGATATTATAGCTCGGTTGATGGCACCACCAACATCGCTTTTGCCACGGTCGTCACTGGCCATTGGAGCAGTATCGCCGGAGTTTCCCCCGTCCAATGCCACGTCTTTTACGGTGAGCAAGTCGCAGGTTTCATTGTGTAGCCCGACCTGCCGCATTCTGTCCAGCACCGTGCCAACCTGGTTGTACATCCACATAAATTCCTCATACTCCGCCTGCAGCACTTCAACATCTTCGCCGGTGAGACACGACAGAACGAGTAGCACCGGCTCGAGATCGCGGGCTGTCAACAGTACAAAACACTTTTCCCATATCTGGTCGTCCACTACGCTTTTTACAAACTGCTTGGCCATCGCCCACACTTGGACATTGTCGAGTTTCTGCACTACAAGCTTAAGCAGCGAGTACCGCGCATCGTAGTGGTCTACGTCCAACAGGTCCTTGCGCCACAGCAGTTGAGCCAGCATCCGGGCAAACGCGTCGATCTCAGTATGCCATTCTTCCCGGCGCGTCAATAGTTTGTCGGTCAGTTTGGGCCACCGTGTTAGTACTTTGATGAATATATCCACGGCATGCTTCTCTGACTGGGCCGTGTGGGGCAGTGATGGCTCACGGTGGAGTGCTCTTGAGGTTCGCACCAGCGTGGTGTTCATGTCGCGTTGTGAGACGTCCACCACGAAGTGCCTGCGCGGATTTAGCCGTCTCCGCATCATTGATCAATACCAACCTCCGGTAAACATTTCATGTACTTTACAGAGGACAATTTTTTGGCAAGATCCCCTCATTGCTATTCGGGCAAACTAATATTCAGAATACTGTGCAAGACTCCGGTTCTGAGTGCAGGAACATGCAGATCTTGATGTTCAAACCTTCTTTGCGACACTTGTCACAGATACATCTTTGCAGCTCATTGTCTTTTCGGAGATAAGTCTAAACCTCATCCTATCGTGAACCCGACCTGTTTGGAGGCGAGACGCCTCAGGATCTACACAAATTGCTTACAGCTCGAATCCCTTCACCACCAAGGGCATGGATATTTAAGTTCGTCGCATCTTGATCAACTGAGGCCAAAGATCTATCCGTGATGTTGGCACAGAAATTGGCGGGAGACGGTATCACGTAGCCGGGCCCCCACAGGCTACTGTTTAGGAGTTCCGATGCGGGGTCAGCCAGGTAGCGGATTCTGAACTCTACGAACTGCTCAACGACGAGAGTAGCTATATATTTCCCGAGAGGGGAAGACGCTCAACGAGGAATATATTTGAGTCCTCGGTACAGGCACATCAGGGTAGAATTAAGGCACCATCAATACGAACCTTCAACCTTGGCTGGGTCCGTGAAAAACAAATCAAGTACTTTGTATTGGACACCGTTTTCATCGAGATTCTGGAGAACTGGTACTAAAAGTATTGTCCAAAATCTGGGGGACAGATTGACAACGCACAATCGATTGAGCTGGAGCTAGATTATTGAGAGAAAGCACGTAACTGTCCCAAAGATCCCACAGATTGGTATCCAAGTATTCAAGTTGCAATGCATCAAGCAGTTGAAAACAGAGACGAATAAAAACGAAAATAGCAATTGGAAGAGTCGAACTATGTAACTGAAATGAAAATGCTGATAAGAGATGAAGATTCCTGGGGTTCAGTATAGCCAAGACAATTCCAGACAACTCTTCGAAGTGACATCTTGTAGGCTCTCAGCCTGATCTCTCAGATGAGCTGCAGCATCTGTCTTTGCAGTATTTACATATTGCTTTTTCCTAATCTCACGGTTGAAATGTTGGTTCTAACTGTGATCAAATCCAATGGTCGCGGTCGTGCGGCTTGAGTTGGTCAGGTGTTCTTTGCGGCATCAGTGCGCGGCACGGAACGGTAACAAATGACAGAACCAAGGCCATAAAATCATCAATTCAGTATTAATCGGAGAGAAACCTGTCACCCGAGGCATATGCTTCTGAAGTGTGGGCTGGGGCTTCTATGAGTTCTAAGTGAATCCTTGCCAAGTCGGAATGTCTCTCCGCTCCGTGCGGGGAATGCGTTTTTGTGCGATATCATCCTGTATTTTGTTTATTTGCCACCTATAGAGCGGATCCTAGTATTATTTCGTTAACATCGCGGGATTTGAGCTCTGAAAACTTGGGTGATTTGTTCGTACAGCTGCGCTCAGTTGAATCTAGGACGAATATCGATTATGCTGTCATCCGTCAATTGATAAACGGCACAGCAGCAGGGTGTGTGTGATTGTTCACCAGACCCGCTTGCAGCCAATTGAAAGCCCATGCGATGCCCAAAGCTGCGAGGGGAAGGTGCAGAATCGGACTGCGGCACATAAGGCTAATATTGCCGATCATTGTGTCTAGCCCACGGATCGGCGCGGCTGCAGCCGAATGACCGGTTCTCCACTTCGGATATACACACTAGCCACAGCTTGCCTTAGTTCATGACGCCACACAAATACGAGTTCAATCAATTGATATTCATCATTGTGCCTTGTTTTAGAAACGTGACAACCCCGGATTTCGGCATGTGAAATCGTCAAACGGAATGCTACAATAGCAGATAAGCTGACTACCGAGAAGCCGAACCATGGATTTTATATGTATAAAACGGATAGTTCTTGCTGCTAACGGTCAATTATCAGATTACAAGAAACATGTGGTCAAAGACTCTAATCGCGGCGGCAATGGCGCCAATTGCCTGGGCAGCTTCCATCAACCAAGCTCTACTCCTACCAAGCCAAGATCCGTTTTACCAACCACCATCTGGATGGCAAGATGCTGCACTAGGGTCCATTCTAAAATTCAGACACACTTCAGATATGCCCGGGTTTTTTTATTTGACCGAAAATCTGCAAGCATCATATCAATTGATGTACAAGACGTCCAACACAGTGGGCGATGGCCAAGTCACAGTGACTACGGTGATGGTGCCGTACAACGCCGACTTTTCCAAATTGCTGTCATACCAGACTTTTGAAGACTCGGCATGCTTCAATTGCGCTCCCTCATACTCTTTGCAATCTGGTGCAAACAACACTGGTTCTCAAATTGAGAATATTTTCATCGAGACGGCCTTAAACAAGGGTTGGGTTGTGGCGAGTCCAGACTACGAAGGTCCAAAGTCCGCATTCACAGCAGCAGTTAACTCCGGCAAAGGGGTACTTGACGGAATACGTGCAGTATTACAATCCGAAGACATCACACAGGTGTCTCCGAATGCTATAGTAACCATGATGGGGTATTCCGGCGGATCGCTGGCTAGTGAATGGGCTGCTGAACTGCAACCATCGTACGCTCCAGAATTGAACATTTCCGGCATGGCTATCGGCGGCGTCATTGCAAGTATTGAAAATGTCGTACGTACTGTGAATGACACCAGTTTCGCTACTTTGATTGGGACAGGCTTGATGGGAATGTCTACTGAGTACCCAGGAGTCAAGGCAGCCATGGAAGAATACCTCAAACCTGCAACGGCCAATGATTTCTACATTTGTACTAAACAATGTGACGCTCCATCAAATTTCAGTGAAAACGTTGACATCTATTTCACCGATGGCGCAGACATCCTTAACGTACCAGCGATTCAATCAGCAATGAGCGACTGTGCCATGGGCCATCATGTGCCGCAAATCCCTATGTTCTGGTACCACGCCGAAAACGACAACGTATCTCCAATCGTAGGCGTTAATGATTTATACAACTCATACTGCAGCCAGGGTGCCACGCTTGAATATCATCGTGATGACACTGGGGACCATGTGACCGAGCTTATCACGGGCTTCCCTTCGGCGTTCGCCTGGATCGAGGATCGGTTCAACGGGGTCGCTCCATCTAAGGGATGCTCGGAGACCAACTACTTGTCGACCGCATTAGACTTATCTGGTATCGCTGTTTTTGGTGAGGAGATCTTTGACGTCTTGCTGGATTTGATCGACGCCCCGGTGGGAGATATTTTTTAGAACGGCGCGCCACACGGAGTGCGGCGAACCTTGCTTGTGTTTGTGTATTCATTTAATAACGAAATATTACATCTTCAAATATAACAATAAAATAAGAAAATTACGCGGCTTCACCCGAAAGGTAAGAGAACCCTCGGAATTGCTCTTGCATAGCTTGGGTTAATGTGGTATTCACAGGCGTCAATGCCGGCATTTCGGATGTGAACTCTTGGTCAAAGTTGGACACATCGGTGGCCGAGGTGATCTTTGGCACAAACGGCGGCGCAACTCTGCAGTTGAAAATGTCGTCAAAGCTGATGTTTCGGAAATATGGATGCGCCATAATCTCTTCAGCATCTCGTGGACCAGATCCAAGTCGTTTCTCCGGCTCTCTTGTCAACAACTTCTGCAAGATCGACACCGAATCTCTTGGCATGTGGATTGGGTACAGCGGCTCATCAGACAAAATAGCATCAAACACTTCGTCATCGTCATCACCTCGGAATGGACTCTTACCCAACAACATTTGATAAATCAACACCCCAAATGCCCACCAGTCGACGGCTCGGCCATACTTCTGTTCTAGTAGAATTTCCGGAGCCATGAATTCTGGAGTACCACAGAACGTACCAGTAGTCTTGCCATACCACATGTCTTCTTTACAAAGACCGTAATCCGCAATCTTGATATGACCTTGCGGAGTAAGAAGAATATTGTCCAGTTTCAAATCTCGATAAATAACCCCATTTTCATGGAAATACTTCAATGCCAACAACACTTCAGCCGCATAGAACTGAGCTCGTCGTGGAGTGAAAAGCTCCTTCTGAATATGCCACATCAAATCACCACCAGAAATGTACTCCATGACAAAATAAACTCGGTTCTCAGTCTGGAAACAGGAATGCAAATTGGACAAGAACGGATGCCGTTCTCGATTGGCAATCAAAAACACCCGCTTTTCAGATCGTGTCGATTCAACTTCGTCGTTCTCAATAATGAAGTCTTTCTTCAACACCTTGATAGCATACAAAGGCTTTTCATGACCCTTGGCTTCTTGCTTGCTTTCGGCCAACATGACCTTACCAAAGTTACCCTTACCCAGAACTGCCAAAAAGTTGAAATCATCCAAGCCAATCTTTCGTCGCGGCTTTCGCTTTCGCTCCTCCGCAGTCACGGAAGTGACAGCACCGGCAGCAGCAGCCGCAGCAGCCGCAGCAGCAGCCGTATGCGGTGGTTGCTGCTGCTGCCGTTGTTGCAGCTGTGGTGAAGAAGCAGGAGGAACGCGATTCACAGCTTCTGGGGTTTCCGGAATAGAATCAGAAGGCTGGATCTGATGCATCATCGAAGGAATTTCATCCGCCAACCGTGGCGACGGTGGCGATGGAGCACGAGGCTCCGGCGACGGTATCGTAGGAATCGTCGGCGCAGATCCAACTTCTTTCCTCTTGACCGGCTGTTTTGGAGGTGGCGGGGGAGGAGCAGATAATGCAGGCGATTGAGCCACAGTGGGACTCTGTCCATATGGCGTTGGCAATGGCTGCTTTCTTTCTCCGATTCTGTGCTTTTGCTGTTGCTGACGATTCTTGGTATCTCGAATAGTTCGCAAAATGGAATTAGCCATTTCCATACTCATACCACAGAAATCAGGAACCAAATGAGCACATTGAGCATGACACGTCAGACTACACTCAGTGCACTTCCGAACATTCTTCTTGCCCAACGGCAAGATATAACCACAATGACAACACCAGTTGGCCGACATGTTGGTTGTTGGTTCGAACCGATGCGGAATTCGATGATTCAGCTTTTCCTCATCCGGATCAGCTTCAGTAGATGCCTTGGATATACATTTGGTGACCACCTTAGGATAGCATTTCTTGTGGCAAGTGTATCGACAGTCTAGACATTGATACCCCGCAGAGTATTTCAAAAAGTCACCACACAATGCACATCGCATGATGTTGTAAAATTGCTGCTGCACAAACTTGTGTCCATGTATTTCATGCACTTCTTCCTTCTTCTGACGAATGGCACCCTGTCGACCCAATCCACCAACACCATCGTACATTCGCTTCACACCTTGATTGCTCTTTTCGAACCCAAGACGCAAATGGATCTGTCCAGCTGGTTCCAAAACAAACCAGGCATCGACTGTCATTGGTTGAGATGGATCATGGACCGTGGGAGAGGACATTTGGACATATGGCTGACTGTTTGAGTGAGCATGCCCATAACCAGCATTGTTGAGACCACTACCACCAGCAATGCCATCAACACCATTAGTTGGTGGCATTCCAGAAGATCCTTGAACCTTGGATGCACTCACCCACCCAGCACTATTAATTTCTTGCTCCACTTTTTTTCTTCTCAACGCCTCAGCAATATCGCTGATTCGCAACCACATCATGCCGACTGGGGTATTGTCATTATTGGCCGACTTGTCATATGCAACGATTTCCACTTCATTTGCCTTTTCGACTGAAATATCAAATTCGTCAAACCACTTCTCAGTTCGCGATGGCTTGGTCTTGGCACGGGTCGAATCTTCCACTTTGATGGTGATGAAAGATTCGGGACTTTTGGTGAACCGCCCCGTGGCGACATGATCAACATCTTTAATGCCATAACAAGCAATATGTAGATTACCAGTCAATGGACGTCGCAAATTGGAAGCAGACAAACTCTCATTATCGTCTACTGCCTCTTCTTCAATGTCAATATGCATATCCGAATATCGCTTCAAACTCTTTTTCAACAGTTGAATCTTTTCAGCAGACTCCTTCTTTTTGGCTTCTGCCTCTGCTTTCGATCGTCGGTCCCCTTCAATTTGGTACAATTTCAACATTTTATCGATCCCTTCCTTGTATTGCTGTTCCACAGACAGTTTAAATTCAAGCTGCTGCAGCATCAGTTGAATACGAGGACCCAAATATGAGCTGTCATACTTGATCAAGTCTAATCTAGTGTAGTTTTGACGTAGTCGTGGCTTTTCATCCGAATCTATTGGTTAGCACGTAAAATGAAAAAAAAGGGAACCTACTTTTGGAAGGTACTGGAGGTCCTTCGGTGGCCGAACTTTCGGCCGTGCTCTTGCTCATAGCCGACGATGAAGTACTTTTATCAACATCTTCAGAAGCACTTTGACGGCGTCTTAACTTGAGCTGCCGCATAGTTTCTTCCAAATATGCAATGTTATTTTGAGCCTCCCTAATGTTAGTGTCGCAACGTTGTTGGACACTGACATTGGTGGTGCTTTGGCGAACCGACTTTGCACCTTGGATAAGAGCCTTTTCACGCTCAATCTTGCGATACACATCGAGCATGACCCGCTCGTCATTGGAAGAGTGGTCCATTGTTGCGTGCTATGGGGGAGTGTGTTGGTTTGTCCGAAGAAGTGTGTTTGACCTTGGACAAGTGATATGAAGGAAGGAAGGAAGAGGAGAAAATTGCCGACGTGTAGAGATTCCGTTTGGGCTTTTGCTTGGCCCCCCTTCGGGGTGGTGTTTTTTGGTGGTGGTGTGGGTTGGGCCCGCAACGACGGAAGAAACGGGCTGAGCCGTGGCTGAAGATGCGTGGGCCTGTAGGTACCAAATGTAAACAAATAGAAGTATTTATCCCCATTATCTGGAAAGTGGCCACTACTAATCCCTTTGGCATTCTGATCATTGATCACCAATGGTGGTAATCCAGGGCTGAAGATGACGTGACTATCGTAGATACGGGCCGACGCCTTGATTTTTATTTATTTATTTAAACTTCTCGCTCCTCGGTTCGTTACTAACACCGAGTTTCGCCTACTCTTGTATATTGCAAAACCCTGATTGGTGGGTGGCTAACGGGAATGTCATCCAGGATCTAAATAAGGAATTGCTGTAAAAGGATTGAGATGCGATGCTCTGGATTCGGCTTGGCCAGATCAACGACATCTCGATGGGTTGCAGTATTAGCTTGGCGATTGTACTATTTTTGTAGTACCAGCCTGCATCGCCGCGCCCCAAGCCGCAAACCTTTTCACCTGCTTGGTGCCCTGCAATGGGGATTGATCAGCCATGCATCAAGATAACCTTTTCTATATTATGGCCGACTTGAGCTTCAAAGGCTTCAAAGGCTTCAAGGGCTTCAAGGGCTTCATGGTCAAGTTCAAGTTTACTGATTATCATTTGGGGCCGTGGTCGTATATTAGCCTTCGCATTTCTGCAGCCCAGCAGTACGGAAAGGTTCGCGTCATGGGGAGGAACCCCATAAATATCACAATTGTCATTAAAAGCGTGCAAATATATATACAGATAACAAGCCCAAGCGGTACAGGAATTGCTTAATCGTGGGCCTTTGGATTGATCTTTCCCAATAGACGCGCAGCGTGATAGTTTGTCGTCTTCTTGTGCTTTGTGTTGACCCTCTGTTCTGGTTAGTACTTTCATTTTGTTAAAACTTACCTTTGTGCCCATGCAAGTCTTCAGATCTTGTTCTAGACCCATGCATTCTTTGGCTCCGTGAGCGTTAGACGCCCAGCAGTTGAGCAGGTTGGTCATCACCACCATGCATGGTCCACCACGGTCTTGTACCACGGAGGATTTGACCTTGAGACGTGCAAGGTTCGGGAGTCGGACCGCTTTGTTGCTCATTGTGTGGCGTAGTAGGTTGATGTGGTGTGGTGTGGTAGTTGTCGACTCTGAAAATTTTGAATGTGGTGATGCCGCTGGCTAATCGGGAGGTCTCCCGAAGAGTCGGCGATACGATATGGAACTATCAAAGCAGCAGCTAGTATCAACCTTTGAATGAGCATTTACATCCACAACAAAAATACTCTCAGAATATAAACGAGCGAAGTGAGCCACAAAAGAAAAAAAAAAAAAAAAAAAGAGCGTAGCTAGCTAAACATGGTCTGGTGAAGGCGAATATTGGGCAAAAGCCGCACAGCGCCGGCGCAGTTGGGCGCCTACACGATGCAAACTTTCAGACCAACAACATTATCACCAATGGACCGGCGGGAGGAATATGACCATGACCGGCCGCTCAAGCGGGTCAAAAATGAAAATGAAGCCGTGATTGTAACGGAGCAAGTAACCGAAGTGACTGAGGTAGTGGTTCCTGAGGTAGCTGTTCAGCCAGATGCCGAAGTTGAGGTTCGCTCGCCACAGTCTAGCGACACGTCGTCCGGGTCCGGCAGTGATGACGAGGACGAGGATGGGGTGGAGTTGACATCTTCACAGCAAGAGATTCTCCAAGAGATGGAAAACTGCTTGGAGGATGTTGACGATGTGGAACGGGTGCGTCCGAATAACGAAATTGTGACCGAGTTGCGAGCATATCTTTACCAGCACAGCCCGATGGATTTTTTGGAGGAATACTGCTTGGATGAGTCCAAATACAAGCCAGAAGTGCTATTAAGTGCATTAGGGTTTGCATTACCTGTGGAGTTTGTGGCCAAACATGATCCAGACGATTTTCGAATGTTCTTGCCGTTGGCTATTCAACATTTCGGCAAGGCTCGGCGCCGATTGCCGTACCCTAAGACTATGGACGATTTTCACAAGGTTCTCGAAAAAGCGCAAAACATTCTGGTATTGACTGGTGCTGGTATTTCTACATCTCTAGGTATCCCGGATTTCCGTTCAAAGCATGGGCTCTACAATAAGCTGGAACACCTGGGGCTCAGCGATCCCCAGGAGGTGTTTGATATTCAACTCTTCCGAGAAGACCCATCTATTTTCTATTCCGTTGCTAAGGAAATTCTCCCGGCTCACGACAAGTATACTCCGACCCATGCATTTATTAAATTGTTGCATGACAGAGGAGTGCTTTTGCGAAATTATACCCAGAACATCGACAATGTTGAGGGCAATGCCGGAATTCCCGCCGAAAAACTCGTGCAATGCCACGGCAGCTTTGCCTCTGTCACCTGCCAAACTTGTCGATACAAAGCCGATGGCGAAAGCGTCTATAACGAAATCCGAGCCGGCGTAGTGGCGAAATGCCCCCAATGCGCCAAAAGCAGAAAACCTTCTGGTGATGATGATGATGACGGCGACGAATTCTATGGCATTCTGAAACCGGATATTACGTTCTTTGGAGAAAGTCTGCCCAAGCGTTTTGATGATCTCCTATTCGGACCGGATGGGGATGCCCGTAAATGTGATCTCGTCATATGCATTGGCACTTCACTCAAGGTAGCCCCAGTGAGCGAGATCATCCGTCTTGTTCCCAGCACAGTGCCACAAGTCTACATCAATCGTCAAGGTGTCACGCACAACGAGTTTGACATAACGTTTGCTGGCGGCTGTGATGACGTTGTAGAATGGATTTCGGAACGAATGGATTGGCCATTGGTCCACGACATGAACAAGCGGCTCACTGGGAGATACACCGCTGAGACATATCCGAGCGGCTCGATCCAATATGTTCCAGATCAGGCTAGTTACAAATTTGTCGAGTCACCGCAATAATAATAATAATAATAAATACATGCATTACTAGATTAGATTATATCCATCCTTCAATTGCCCGAAGTGCGTTCTGCAGTCGTCGTTTTCCTTCGACCTTTTTGCGCTCGTCCAAGTTGATCTCAACGGATAATTTGGACAATGCATCAATAAACTTTTCGAGCAAATGCCGCTCATCAGGTGGCAAGTCTAGTTGATCGATCTTGAATGAGTCGTCGGCTATTGACATGAGTCGTTGAACGTTAGCTTGAGAAAATGGCCGTTTGTTTTCGCCCTTCTTTTTCTTCTTGTGATGTCGATGCTTGGTGTCCTTTTTCTCGGTCGATGGTTCTTCTGCGATTGGCTCTTTAGTTTCCATAGTCCGTCTCTGGGTCGCTGTTACTGTGCTTGTGGATGTAGAACCGGATGCTTGACGATATGTTGACATCGAGGTCGACCGCTGTTGTTGCTGCCACTGATGATGCGGTGGCTGGGGTAGTGGATGATAGCTATCCATACTGCTGGTAGACACAACACGCTTGTGCCTATCTTGTGTCATTGGGGGTAGAATTGGACTGCTAGAAGTTTCGCTACCGTATCCCTTTTTCAAGTTCAACGGCTCGGTTGTGGTTGTCGATGCACTAGACAATCTCTGTAACGATTCTTGTCCGTTTGACGGGGTCAATTCGCCAATGGCAGCAATAGTATCTTCCTCGTTAGACTCGTCATCGCTGTGACGTGGAGGAGTTGTCGGCGATTGCGAACTCCGCCCAGCATAGCTATCATGTTCGAGCTCTTCCAGGTCGCTCGGCGAATGGGCCGTCTTGAACGATTCCGCGGAAGAATCGTGTGAAATTCTCTTGTTTAACTTGGCGAATGGTGCTGCCGGTAAATCCAGCAAATTGTCCATTTCTTCTATCAATGTCGGCTGTTTCTGCCATTGATGGCTCAATGGAGGAAGCGACGGCGGAGTTGGTGGAGGAGGTCTCGAGGGCGGCGCCGACGATATCTGTTTGTTGAATGGCGAGCTGGGAAACTGACTAGATGACACTTGACGCTTCTGTTCGTCATTCAACATGCTGAGTCGCGATCGATATGTGTCTAGTGAGTTCATCAATCCGTCGAAATCGTCTTCACTGCTCATTGTCGATCGATTGGTGAATGCCGGACTGGGTGCAGTGACATGAGTGATCGAACCCGGGAGTGAATGCGACCGATTGTGGGAAGCAGAAACCTTATCTGTGGGCTTTTTTACCACTAGAGATGGTTCCTGGGTAGCCCATGCAGTAATGCCTTGAATAGCTTCACTGGTTGTTGTGATAACAGGCTTTGGGGCTGCTGCTGTTGGCGGCGACGGCTTGGCTTGGCCCTGACTAGCCGGTGGTGATGGTGGCATTTTCTTATCGATAGGTGTAGGCTGAGGAGATGAAGAGAAATTCTCAAAACTAGACGAAGAAAAGTCCTCAGGACTACTGGGTTCTCCTGCTGATTTGGTTGGGTTCTGTTCCTGGTCATTATCCCTGACATTTACATCACCCCTTGCATTGTCGATGCTGGTATCCAACCTGGCCAGCTGCTGCCGCTCACTGGTGCTGCGTCTCAGATCTTGAATTTGTCCTAACAAATGCTCCAACTCAGTGGTGCTTTCTCGGACTTTTCTCAAGCTGAGATTCCGCCTTGACTGCGAACTGTAATTGCTGCTGGAGTGGTTTTGTCCGGAAGACGAAGTGTCGTCGCCCGACTCACTAACAGTATTGGCGTTTGATGCAAATTCGACCTGAGTGGCTTTTTCTAGTACTGGCGAATATTGCGAGTATAATGAGCTTCGATTTTGTAAACTTGGAGCAATTGATACTCGATTTGGTCGACTCATACTGGGACTTGATGGAGTATCTGGTGCACTGGTGGTCGTTGAAGTGGTAGCAGCTGCAGCTGACTTACCCAGACTGGCATCCCATGGAGGCGGATTATGCTTGTCGTCGTCCGAATGCTGGATACCAGAGTCCCTCACCGGCTCGCTCTTGGACAAATAGTCGTCCATTTCCTGATGATGGTTTTGGTTAGCGAACGTTAGGGGGAAATTATTTAGATTTCCTGTCTGGTGGTAAATGATAAAAGAGAGAAAAATAGAACAAGCCTCAGAATCGTCAAATGGCGCATGCCTGCACAGCCAGCACCAAAATATCGGGTGGAGAGGTGACCACACACGATTTGGGGTTCCAATGGCAAGCCATCTGCTTTAAACTCTAATCGTGGACTCGTGCGTTGTGGTTGACCATGTATCTTATGCTGCTGCATGCGGCCGGTTGCATACTCACCTGCAGGCGGCTTTTTTGAAACATCCCCAAACCAGCCACCCCCATTACTCAACACCGTGAGGCTCGTCCTTTTTTTTTCTTCTTCTTCTATAGTCAGCCAGGAGGAATTGAACTTACTACTAATTGCTGCTTTGCTTTGCTGAGAATATTCTCCACTTCTTCCCCGATGCGGGCCACTTCTTGTGATTGCGGTCGTGGGGTATCCTTGGAGGTGATTTGAACCGGAGAATCCAACCGAGGCGATGATGGTTGATCTGGTGTCTTGGTATTAGTACTTCCGGGTTTGCGTCCTAAGAATGAAAGCCTGCTTAATACTCCTGACCAGGACCCACTGGATGTAGTTTCTATCTCTTCGTCTTCTGTATTTGTATTTGTATTTGTATCCGTATCTGTATCAACTGATTGGATAGGCGAAACTACTCCACTTCTGGCAGTAGCAGGCTGGTCTGCATATGGCCCACTGGTGCTAGTGTCGACAGGTTGCTCCTCTTTGGCTGCAGAGGTGGCACCCGCGTATGCATGCATGTCATGCCTTACTTGGTCGGTCATCTGAAAAAAATCCTTGCTGCTCGTGATTGGAAGATATAAACCAGTGTATTTATTTACTCAATTGCCGTGTTTTGAGGGTGTAATGTTTACACAGATCGATCGATTGATCCTCCGATTGATAAGTGATGGTGAGGTGACAAAGTCCGAGAATGAAGAATTTTCTTGGGCCCTACTTGCTATTCGTTACCACTAGTCTGTTATTTTTTTTTGTCTCTTGCTTCTCCAAAAATCCAACCTTATTTCACCCGGGATGGCTGGTCATTTGCATCTGGACCCGCCATCTGCATATTCAGACATGTTGATTTGTTTACCTTTCACCCAATATGGACAAGATCTGCGCCGCGCCAGATCTCGTCATGCCTCTACCCAGCCAAAGCCGCACCAGGGTTGCAATTGTACATCCACTTTGCGCTGGATTTGCAGGTCTCAGCACATCAGCACCAACCTCAACCGTCTGTCAGGGATGGCGATGACCGACTCAGCTGCCGAATATATGAATACATGTTTCAACGCACCGGTTAGCCTTCCCAGCACACAACCCAACACCCTCAAGGCGTTCCATAAACTTGAAATACTATCAATAGCTCATAGGTCGTTTACTGGAACAAATCTTTCAAACCCTACCTACTCCGGAACTCTATCCGTATACGACAAACGTGGGTCCGACACCACTGACGGAGGGCGTGGAACGCCCTCCCAAAGACAACAACAAAACTTCACTTTCTCTCCACACAACAATGATCCGAGCATTGATTGGGGTCCGCCCACAGAGAGTGCTGGCAAGACAATTCACACCGCGTCGGCTATATTCAGATAAAGCCAATGACGAAAAAATACAAATCGAGTTCAAAATCGAACCTCTGCCACGACCAAACGAAGATACCGAAACGAAACGCGCTCGCCTGTTGTACCAGAGCAGAAAACGAGGGATTCTAGAAACAGACTTGCTGTTGAGTCGATTCGCAAAAAAGTATCTCAACACAATGACACATGCCCAATTGGAGGAATATGACAAATTGCTGGATGAACCGGATTGGCATATCTATTATTGGGCCACTAGAAACAATGACGTCAAGCCTTGCCCTGACCGTTGGGAACGATCGGATATCATGGCCCTGTTGAGAGACCTGGCAGAGAATAAGGAAAAGGTGGTCATGAGAATGCCAGATCTTGATTAGATCTGTTGAACATATTGTAGATAGATATATTATTAAGCTATTAAAAAAAAAAAACGCCAATCCCCATAAAAGTCTAGATAAATAAAATACCCCCCACACAAGATCACTGATGCGGGGACGAAAACATGTTATCCGAATTCTGGCGATAATAATCCATATCCAATTCAGATGTAAAATCTGGGGTATTGTTGTTATTATTGGAATCCGGCGATTGCATATCATTCGATGATGATGGCTGCACTACCCCAACTTTGGACAACGACTGTTCGGCCGATGTGTATTGAAACTGAGTGGGTTCCAATCCTTGGGCTGTTTGAAGTCGTTGGATATTCTGTTGAAGTTCGAGTTCTCGTTGATTCTGCTCATCAATGACTTGTTGTAAATGCCGGATATAATCAACACTTCTACTTAGTATCGTGCCCTTGTTAGGCTTGTCGTCCTTGGACATACCAGCATAGTTGGCTGGTTCCGTGTTGGCCAACAAGAACCCATCTGGCAGCAGATCCGCCAGTTCTTTGATCTTTTCATTGATATTATCTCGCCGTCGTCGTTCAACAGCATTGTGACTTTCTCGCCTTCTTCGTCGTCGCTCTGCCAGCAAAAGCTGCTGTTTGTCGTCCGGGCTATTCGGAGGCAAAGAACTGGGAGTGCCAGACTTTTTCAATGCTGCAATATGGTTCATAGGCGGACTTGTCGCGTATTCGTAAGATCCAACCGGCGTCGAATTATTGGAGTTCATATTTTGAACTCGTTGGAAATCAGAGTGTCTTGGCGAGTTGAGGGACATTCTTAGATTCTGCTGCTGTCGCGATGGCACTCTAGAATTTGCCAGCATAAAGTCATCAAATGGAGATGTACTTTCTGGGATCGGTGGGGTTGTTCCAAGATGTTTGCCATATGAGCTGCTCATGATTGGTCTGGAAGGGGTTCCGCTTGAGAACCCAATACTGGCGGCGGCCATGGCATGGGCATTTGAGGCTGTAGAATTCGGTGGCACCGGAGGTGGCGGACCATGATGTGAATGCGACGAAGGTGGAATGGTATATGGATTCAGTTCAGGCGATCCAAGACCATCCAAGTCCAACAAATCGCTATCATCAATCATGGACGAGTTTGCATGTTCATCATATGAGCTGAATCCCCGGGTGAGCACGGAACGAGACAACAGGTCGTTGTGATTACTACCATTATTGTTGGGATTACTGGTGAACATGTTGTCGTCCGGCTCTCGCTTGATATAGGTGTCGGTCATGGTTGCGGTAGTGTTAAATAGAGTGTGGCGTTGTGGATGGATGCACAAGAAATACAACAAAAACAAATAAGGAGTGTGGTGTGGCGCTTGTGTCTAGTGGCGTACCAACAGGCGCTGGAGTTGATATGCTTTGTTTTGTCGAAGGTTGGTCCTGAATACAGTGTGTCAAAACGCGGGACCTGGAACGAAGATGATGATACAGTCAAGATGGAAGGATGGGAAAACGGTCGATATCAGGTGGAAAGCGAAACGAGACAAGCGTGTAGGAACGTGATTGAGGATGAGAAGGAAGGAGGATGTGGGACCGGGGTTGGGAATGAGGAGTTGGGAGCAGCAGGCCGGAATACGCGGGCTGCGGGCTGCGCGGTACAGCCGGAGCGGAGCGGCGCGGCGCGGCGGGAATGGTGGGCGCGAAATTGATTGGGAGTGGGTGGCGGTCCGCTTCCCAGTGGGCATACTCCTCCCGTATCGATCTCTAGTGAAGGTTTGTTGGGGGGCAATTTTGGACAGCACCATCTATATAAGCAACGACACTTGGTCCTAATGAGCGAAAACGCATTTAGAGCACAGTTAAACACATGGAGGAATAGTCTGCCGTCAGCGCAGTCCGACGACACAGCCACGAACCAGACCTTTATGTCAAAACTGCAGTCATGGAATCCCTTCAGTGAATCCAGATACATAAGTTTGCCGGTCACAGAACGAGACCGTCAGGAGAGAGATCAGCCGGATATCGTCGAGGAGCCAGCATGGTTCAACTGTATGTTGTTGATTTTTGATGTATAAGCTAACTATTGTAGTGTCGAGATGGGATCGACTGCTGATTTTTGGCATTTGCTTACTAGGCGCTGCGGCATGTTTTGCTCTGTGCTTCTTTATTCTACCTGTACTAGCATTAAAGCCTCGAAAATTCGCCGTACTATGGACACTAGGCTCGGTATTGTTTATTATTTCATTTGCGACACTTCAAGGACCATTGTCGTTTTTGAAGCATGTGTTGTCGCCAGGACGGTTAGCATTCACAGCCGCGTACTTTGGCTCCATCTTCGCCACTCTGGTATTTTCATTGGGCGTTAAGAGTACTATTCTGACACTGCTGGCAATTATTGTACAAATCGTGGCTGCAGTATGGTACTCAGTAAGCTATTTCCCTATGGGATCCCAATCGTTACGATTCGCATCAAGGATGGGAGCTAGACAAGTCACTTCATGGATCAACTCTTGATTATTACACTAATATATTCCGACTGACGTCACTACCCATAGCTTGTCCACTTCGATACTGAGCCTATTGAGAGCCTGCTCCTGGGGCAGCTTGTCAAGCGACATTCCAATCTGATGTCGACTGGGTAGATCAGAAACTAGAAATGTAGTTTCGTTATCAAACGACTGCTGTTAATATTTTTTATTCTAATGAATACGAACCTTTTCGTCGTTGACCAGCTTCTTGCCCACCAGCCGGTCTTTCCATTCTTCTTCGTTGAGCTTGGGCATAGTTTTATAGGATCATGCAAGCGATACAATATTTGAATACATCTGACAGGGCACGATCGGTTTTATATAAAGGTGGTACCCCACCTTTTTAACCCTGGCTATCGCTTATCTTTTTGGTGTTGCCGTATTGTTTCGGTTTCACGTTTGCTCCGGCCGCGGGTGGAGTACGGTCCTGGCTGCACGGTGCATCACGTTCTTGATTTCCAATACCACGGGACGAGTTCTGTATCGTCATTAGCGATCTTATCGAGATATTCCGCGGGTTCTGTTAGGGCAGACTAAGATCGGATAGCGTCAAATCTGGTGCGGCTTGGGCATGCATATGCGTTACTATGCACCAAAGGAAAGGATATGTTGAAGTTAGTCGTCATGAACCCCAGAGTATTTCTTAATCATAAGGAATGAAGAGTGGATGAAGTGGTCTATGTTACATCCCATCAAAGGTGGATTTGATCTATCCTATACGGGGGCGTTGAGCGGATGACGTCGTATTATGTCGGCTGCCTTGCTCCAATGTGGGCGGTGGTCCCGATGGCCGGCGGCGTTCACCACGGCAGAAAATTTCACCAACTGCCAATCGAGTTCAACATGAGGAAATCGATGCTGCTGAGGACAGCGGCACGGACAATCAAACAGCTGTCAGCGGACAGTGTCGGAAGTGCAATTACGATAAATGGATGGGTCAATTCGGTGCGCAAAATGAAACGGGTTGCATTTGTTGATTTGACTGATGGTTCCACCAGCAAGAACCTGATGGTGGTGATGACTCCGGAAGAGGGCAAGAATTTGAATACGGGATCGTGTGTGAGTATAGAGGGATTGTTGAAACAGAGTCAGGGGTCTGGTCAAGATATTGAATTGGAAGCAACGGGTGTTAGGGTTCTTGGACCGGCGACCCCGGATTATCCATTGCAGAAAAAGTACCATACGCCAGAGTTTCTGCGAAGCCTGCCACAGTTTCGATGGAAAACGACCCAAAACGCAGCTGTGCTGCGTTTGAGGTCGTATGTTCAGTCGAAGATCGCCCAGCATTTCGAGCAGGACGGGTTTGTACAGGTCAACAGTCCGTTGATTACGTCGAGCGATTGCGAGGGGGCCGGCGAAGTGTTCAAGGTCAAATCGCCGAGCAATCCAGAGTTTTTTGGCAGCACTGATGCATATCTTACAGTGTCCAGCCAGCTGCATTTGGAAATATACGCAGCCGCACTCGGCAGGGTGTGGAACTTCACCCCGGCGTTCCGAGCCGAAGAAAGTGACACCAACCGTCATTTGAGCGAGTTCTGGATGGTCGAAGCCGAACTCGCCTTCACTAACGAGCTCAACGACGTTATGAAGGTGGCTGAAAGCATGATACGATCGGCCGTTCCGGCCAACCGTGCGGCTGACGATATTCTTCAATCGATTCGCGATCCAGAACGACGTGAGCTTATTCAGCGGCGTTGGAAATCTCTGGTCGCTGAATCTGCATGGCCCCGGATTACATATACCGAAGCTGTTGAGCTTGTGAAGGACGTTTCGACATTGAAACCAATCCAATGGGGTGATGGATTAGCATCCGAGCATGAAAAGTATCTTGCCGGCACCATTTTCAAAGGTCCAGTTTTTGTAACAGACTATCCAACCGAGATGAAGCCCTTTTACATGAAACGGTCTGCTGATGGTGCCGGAACCGTGGCATGTTTCGACCTGCTGGTGCCGGACATCGGCGAGTTGATCGGCGGTAGTCTTCGTGAGGACAACTACGACACATTGATTGCCAACATGTCGACACACAAGATGGACATTGAGCAAATGAAGTGGTATACGGATCTTCGAAAGCAAGGGTCGTTTCCACATGGTGGGTTTGGAATGGGATATGAACGGTTTATATGCTTCGTGAGCGGCGTGGAGAATATCCGAGACGTGATAGGCTTTCCTCGATGGGCCGGGTCTTGTTTGTGCTGATTCCAGCCCTTCTACAATTCACAGTTGCGTATTATCACGAGTTTTCGTCTTTTGTAAATAATATAGAACGTCGTCGTGTGGCTTTTTCCCTGATGATCTGAGACCATTTGCGCCGCATCGGAGATATTGGACGTCAGCCTGGATCACCTGCCATATAGCACCAACATCCGAAATTATCTCTCTTCTCCGAGCACATTGAGCGAAGTGGGATACTATTCTCTCATGATACCGCTGCGCTCGGCTTTTTTTTTTTTTTTTTTGCTCGCTTCGATCGCTCGATGTGATGAATCGATTACCGAGGGTCTGAGCTAGTCGCCTCGTTTGGCCTGATGATACTAAGCATATCGAGCGAAGCGAGCAAAAAGAAAGGCCGGTATCATGCGAGAATCGATGCGGCGACGTGATGAATCGGCCGCTGGGTAAGCAAGCGGCGGCTTTGGCTAGCTTGATAATACCAAGCATTTCGAGCGAAGCGAGCAAAAATAAAAAAAGCCGAGCACAGCGGTGTTTTGAGAGAGTAGGATACCGCTGTGCTGGGCTTTTTTTGCTTGCTACGCTCGATATGCTATCCATATCCTCTGTAACGTCGATGGGGCTCGAGCTTCCCTCGGAGCTTGCGAGGATCCTCCCCGCAGACATTTGGGAGCTGCCACCGAACAACCGGCCATCCAACTCCACATCAACATTGACAATGTCCAACTGTATTTTCTGCAAGATTATCAAAGGTATGCTGTGCGCAATTGATGAGCTCCGAGTTAACCACTAAACCCAAGGTGAGATTCCGTGTTTGAAGCTTTATGAAACTGCCAAGACCCTGGCATTCATGGATATTCAACCCACTGCTGCTGGTCATGCGTTGGTGATTCCAAAGTATCATGGAGCCAAGCTGCACAATATTCCTGACGACCAATTGTCGGAGATTTTGCCAATCATGAAGAAGATTGCCATCGCTGGTGATCTGGCAATTGAATCGCCAGAAGGCACTGGCTACAATGTGCTGCAAAACAACGGTCGAATTGCCCACCAGGTGGTGGACCACGTCCATTTCCACTTGATTCCAAAACGCGATGACGCTACTGGTCTTGGTGTCGGATGGCCAGCTGATAAGGAGGGTGCTGACAATGTGAAGGAGATCCACGCAAAGTTGCTGGCTAAAATCGAAGAGTCTTCTAAAATCTAAGTGTTATAGTACGTAATTAAAATACACTAGCTTGGGGCCATTTGGATTGGGCAAGGCTAGCAAACGATTCGGTGTCGAAATGGTATTGATTGAGCAGATCGATTGCGGCCAAAGCATCGGTATACTGAACATTTGGCTGTTCTAGCAGTGTTGGAATCTTGGCTAGCACCAATTCTTTGCTATCGGCAACTCCATTCACCAAAATCTTTGCCTTGAGGTATTCAACAATTGAGCGAGGGCTAGAATCAACAATATACTTGTCAGCATATTCGTTGAGATTGTTGTTGGTAATGTCACCTTGAGTGGCCACTGTAGGCAAAGTCTTCATAGCAACCACCTTCAATGCATCTGGGGTGTTTTCATCCTTTTCTACCAAGTATCGCAGCTTGACAGCACTAGCATTGAGCCACGACTGAGAAGCATTGCCGTGAGCCTTGGCCTTGGCCAACACTGAAGAAGCAAGAGGGAATTTGCCCTGGCGCAGGTAAATCTCAACCGCAACTCTGTCACTAGTATCAGTGTGCATATCCGCAGTTGGCTTCCACAGCTTTTCCAAATCGCCCATGGGGTCCTTAGTCTCGCAGAGCTTTTTGCCCAATGGATCAGGGTCAGTGCTCTTGCTCTTTTCACCTTGCTCTCGCTTGAATTCCTTGGCACGTTCCTTCTTTTGCTTCTTGAGCAGCTTTTTCTTTTCAGCTTCATCCATGCCGTCGAGCTGATCAAGTTCTGGTTGGTTCAGTAGATCGTCGAGGCGGCAGTAAATCTTGGCCGCACCGGCTACGGCGCGATGGTATTGCGGATGAGTGTACAGCTGATCGGCCCACGAAATCATATGCAAGTACGCTCGCAAAGTGCCCTTTCGAGGAGAAAAGTAATGGAAATCGTATTGGTCGTTGAGATATTCATCAAATGTCTTTTTCACGGCGTGGAACCGTTTCAATGCCAGACCATCGTCGCCGAGTCGTGCAAACGATTCAGCTTGTTCCACCAAAAACCAAATACCTTGCATGTCGTGCAGATCTTGAACACCCTTGCCATTGGCATCATTTCGAGTGAACAAGCTCAATGTATCAATTGCTTGATCCATTTGGCCCGCTCGAAGCATGTATTTGACTGCCTTGGTGTTGACAAATCGATCTTGTAAATCGATTTCTCGCGCATGGTTCATGGTTTCACAAGCACCCTTGATGTCGCCCACATGCTTCAATGTTTTGGCCTTGGCAGTATAAAGTTCGACCAAAGTTGGTGTATGGTCGATTGCTTTGGCAATGTACTTGAGAGCTTCGTCATATTCACCCAAACAATCATAATGTTGAGCCATGAAATAAATGGTCCAAAGCCGCGTTGCTGGCTCCTTGACATTTTGAGTTTGGTAATAGTCGTTGATAAATTCGTGAATGATTTGCTTTTTTGCTGCGTCTTTGTAGAGAGGTTTGACCAACACAAATGTACTTGGAACCCCTCGGTTCAACTTTTCGGTCAGATATTCCCCGACTGCCTTTTTGAACGCATCGCCGGTCAAAAATTTCAACGGTGCAGCCTTTGGAACATCGCTCTTTGGATATTTGAGAGCCATCTTGATGTACAACACATGTCGCAGCTTGTCATCTTGTTCAATCTTCAATGCCTTTTCAAGCTCCTGGTAATAGGATGAACATTCTGGGTTTCGCTTGATCAGCGATCTATACTCCCGTTCAGCTTCCTTGTATCGACCCAGTTCTAATAAGTATTGAGCTCGGAATTCCTTGATAGCCAGTTTGTCCAATGCAATGTCCTGGATCACATCCAAATTCTTCAATGCTCGTTCAACATCGCCCGCCTTGTAAATCGAATGGTTTTTGATCAGCAGAAGTTCCGAATGCTCTGTATCGTCTTTTTTAAATTCTTCCGCGACACTTTCTTCAAACGATTGCAGCGTTTCTTCGCATCCGGCGTAGTCACCAGTCAAGAACCTCGCCACTGCCAAACTCGTCCAGTTCATCCTTACTCCAGCTTGCTTGGTCAAGTATTTGGTTCTAGTTTGTACCAGCGGTCCATATTGTCGGATCTGCATCTGCAACTGTGACAAATCCCGCAACACGTTGAAATTGTTTGGATCAATCTGACTCGCCTTTACATAGCATTTGACTGCTTCTTCGTAGTTTCGTTCCTGCTTGTGATAGATCCCATAAATGTGCCACGAGATATAACTAGTGGTATCTTTGGAAAGACCTTTTTTGATATAATCACGTCCTTCTTCCTTTCTATCCATAAAGTAGATCACCAGACCCTTCACGGTCAGTGTCTCGCCATGCTCCGGGTTTTTCTTCAACACGGCATCGGCGCTTTTCAAAGCTTTTTTGTATTGCTTGGACTCGTACAATTTCAATGCGGTTCTGAAATTGTTCAAGTCCTTGGGCGCCAATTGCTGGGATTGTTTCTTGCTCATTCTATTGGTGAGTATTAAAAAGTGTCGTGGTGTCAAAAATTTCAGTTTGTGTGTTGATTGGCGCGCACACTGATACGCGATGCGACAGCGGCTAGGCCAGGTTACCGCAAGTGGACCTTGGCGCACTGTCAAATTTCATCGAGATAATGACCGGGATCTGTTCGATCCTTACTTTGATGGTGGTTATTATGCATGTAAACGGCATAGCTGGTTGTTTGGTCTCACTTTCACCGTTAATTATACCAACTTACTGGATGAGATGGACCATTTCGGTTATTTGTGAGTGTCCCATACGGTGGTGCAGATGCGGCGGGGGTTTTTTGGTTATTTAGCCGATGATTCATAGTCCGTTACTTAACAATAGAATCACCTCGCGTATACTATCACTACATCTGTGCAGTATATACGTGATACATGAGTGGGGCTCTCAGGGCTCTTAGCGTTAACGAACACCCGGCTGCGTGCCACCTGGAATTGCGTTTGCAGCCGCACAGGTTGCACCATCGCAGTCGACATACAACTGTTAGCTTATCATGTGTAAGGGAGCGTTACCCCTCCGGATATCCCCATCATCATGCATAATTGGTGGCTTGACTTCCGGAACCCGTTGGCAGCTCAAAGCGTTTAAATAGTCCACCGTGTTCCACCTGATAATATCTCAGGTAAACACAATGGCACAGCCAAACTTTCTAGTTATTGTAGCCGACGATTTGGGCTATTCCGATGTCGGCTGCTTTGGCAGCGAGATCCAGACTCCAGCTATCGACTCACTCGCCGAACATGGCACTCGATTCACCAGTTTCCACACCGCTGCGGCATGCTCGCCAACACGGTCCATGCTGATGAGCGGTACTGACCACCATTTGACTGGCCTGGGCCAATTGGCAGAGTTTGTTCGACGGTCGCCTGCTCATCAGGGCAAACCTGGCCACGAAGGATACCTCACCGAGAAAGTGGCGACTTTACCAGAGGTGCTGCGTGAATCAGGATACCATACATTCATGTCTGGTAAATGGCACCTGGGGCTCAAGCCCGAATATGCGCCTGTGGCACGAGGGTTCAATAAGAGCTTTTCTCTGCTGCCTGGTGCCGCCAACCACTACGAATGGGAGCCGCATCTGCAAGATCCGAACAACTTACCGCCCTTCATGCAGACCACCACCGCCGCATTGCACATTGAAGACGACAAGTATGTTAATAAAAATGATATTCCAGAAGACTTTTACTCGTCGGACTATTATACGGATCGGTTTGTCGGTTTTTTGAACGACCGCCCACGTGACAAACCGTTCTTTGGGTACCTGCCGTTCTCAGCGCCACATTGGCCCCTACAAGCTCCTGAAGAAGTCGTGGCCAAGTACAAGGGCAAATACGACGAAGGTCCCCATGTTCTCAAGAAGCAACGTCTGCAGGGGCTGGTCGACCAGGGACTTCTCGATAAATCGGTTGAGCCGCATCCATTTGTTCATGTAGGCAGCCCCGAGTGGGACAACATGACTCCCGAGCAGAAGCAGAAGAGCTCTCGAAGTATGGAAGTATTTGCCGCTATGGTCGACCGGATGGACTGGAACATTGGCAAGGCTATCCAAGCCCTGAAAGACCAGGGGGTCTACGACAACACGGTTATTTTGTTCATGTCTGACAACGGCGCTGAAGGGGCATCTTTTGAGGCGTTGCCCGTGCATGGCGAAAAAATCTTGGAACATATTGAACAATACTACAATAACTCATTGGATAATATTGGAAGGAAGGACAGCTATGTCTGGTACGGCAACCTGTGGGCCCAGGCAGCGACTGCTCCGTCCAGATTGTTCAAGATGTATCCCACCGAAGGTGGATCACGAGTACCGTTCGTCTTCAAAGATGTCAAACACCGCGATAGAAAGGAGCTGGTGAATAAGCAATTCTGTACCGTCATGGACCTCATGCCTACATTCCTGGACATGGCAGGCGTTCCAAAACCAGGTGCCGAGTTTAAGGGTCGTGAAGTATTGCCAATTCGAGGAGCTACATGGGTGCCGTACTTGCAAAACCAAGCAGATCGAATCCACAAAGAGGACCATATCACTGGGTGGGAGCTCGTGGGCCAAGCCGCTTTGCGAAAGGGCGACTGGAAAATCAATTTCGTAGCCGCTCCAGCAGGTCCCGAGCAATGGCAGCTCTATGATTTAGCCAGGGACCCCGGTGAGACCACAGACCTTGCAGAGAAATTCCCCGAAAAGCTCAAGGAACTCATCAAGCACTGGGAGGAATACGCCCAGGAAACTGGAGTCGTTGGTCTCAAGCCTGAATTTGGAACTATTGCTATTCGCGACGAAATGGACGACCCAACCAAGTGGATGAAGTACGACACTAGCCACGAGATCATTCACCGAATCAAAGCCTCAAGAGCTCACTAGTGTGAGCTGTGTGTATATGTATTATCCAATATAGATACGTTAAATCTTCCTTTATCCCACTAGAAAATTGAGAACAGTCCGATTATTCGGCTGCTATCTCAATCAGTATGGCGAAAGCTCTCACGCAACCTCTGAAAAACTTGGATCATATCTCAAAGAATATTGCAATACCAAATTCAGAGGAATTGCACGCACATGTGCAGAGGAAATTAATGTGAGACATTGAGCCGCACGGAAAGTTTTTTACTGCGCGCGACTGCGGCTGACGGGAACGAATCTGAAAGGTGACATCACAAGCCGGTCTGATGGTCTAGTTGGTTATGGCATCTGCTTAACACGCAGAACGTCCCCAGTTCGATCCTGGGTTAGATCAGGTAATCTTTTTTGCTCGTTTCAGAGAGTTGAATTCGCTCTTTTTTTTCTTGCTCGCTACGTAGGTACCGTCGACATGCTAGGTATCGGTCTTGCTATGTGTGAATCAATCATTACGGGTCAGGTGGGTAAACGAGCCACCGCGGTTAGCCTGATGATACCGGGTACTTAAATCGAGCGCAGCGACCAAAAAAAAAAAAAAAAATAAAAAAGCGTAGCGCAGCGACAGCCCTTCTCTCAGGGAAAAAAAATTGTACTTCTAAATGCTGCCTAGGCGATGGTTGGTTTAAGGTTTACTGATGTGACCGTACCTGGCCGTTTTGAGACATTCCTCCTCTATTCCAGGGACATGAATATATTCAATCCCAGCTTCATGCAATTTTGCCTTTCCAGTGTTTTTGGCAACAAACGTGTCCGGTTCGAGCACTCCAACGAAAACGGTTTTGATCTTTGTGCCGAGAATGCGATCCACACACGGCTGATTGCCACTGAGCCGCTCCGAGCACGGCTCCATCGTTGTGTAAATGACTGTTCCTGCCGGCACATCTTGACCATAGTGGGCAGCCCGGTACTTCTCTAATGCGCACTGCTCAGCATGGGTGTTTCCTGGCAGTTCTCGCGAATATCCCGTTGCCAGGATCTTGCCGTCCTTCACTAGCACCGCACCGACACAAAAGGCCGTCTCGGTAGGGCCGCATTTCTTTGCTTCTTCCAATGCACGTTGCATCATTGGCACGTCATTTTCCAATGCCCAGTCCGGGATGGCCGTTTCATAACTCCAAGAACCGTCCTCAGCATAGTACTTCAACGCATGCAACCACAGATCCAAATCGTTTGGACCGGGATCATAATATAACGGCGTCTCACAAGTATCGCAGACCTTGCCAGTCAGCTTCTCACCCGCATCATCGGGATAAAACCAGCTTGACGCATTCTTGTCCTTACCAATGCGATCGAGCTCCCGTGCAATTACCTGGGTATCGCCATCACCACCTTTGCCCAGCGAATCACCCCAAATAGTCGGATTAGAATACACCGGATCATTGGCAATTGGATGGCCAAGGTATTGCAAATGCACTCGGATTTGATGCGTTCGACCGGTCAATGGCTTGCAACGGACGATACTGGTGCGGCCATCGTAACTGACTCGATTAAACACAGTCTTGGATTCCTTACCGTTAGGATCTACTCGGTTCAAAGAAACACGTGGATCCACCGTGATCAGTGGCTCTTCGCATACAATTTCCTCCAAGGGAAACTCGCCAACCACTCTTGCCAAATATTCCTTTCGTACTTCTCGTCCTCGAAGTTGCTTGCCCATTCTATCAGCACTCTTGGAATTCTTGGCACAGAAAAACAACCCCGATGTCAACCTATCAAGACGATTGCAAGGATGCACTTTGATTCCTTGCTCATATTCCAAAACTTTAACCACAGTGTTGAATCGATATCGTCCAGTTGGATGTACCTGTATAGGTTAGTCCTATATCAAAAAATTCTTATCGTACCGGCATGCCAGACGGCTTGTCCACCACCACCAATTCATCATCCTGATGTACAATTCTAACAGGTCGAGAAGTTACAGGAGGCTCATGCTTATGGGTTCTGTGTGAAATCAGCTCACCATTTCGCACCACCGAGTCGAGGTCAGCTTTGGTTTTGTTCAGGAACACCTGGCCAGACTGGATAGCCTTTTTGTAGTATGCCTCGTCTCGATCCCTGAACTCGGTGGTAAAGATATCCAGAAGCTTTCGATCTCGCCATCGCTCCTTGCAGAATGTCAAATAAGTAAAATAGTACGGCGGAACCCGTCGCAACGAGTCCACCTCGTATCTTGCTCCTTCACTCATTTCATCCTGAATCGTGGTTCTGCCATGTGCAATTTCAGTAGCTGAGTCGATCTGTTGCCGCTTGAGTCTGAACCCTCCTTCATCGCGTTGAGCACCTCTTTTCGCAAGGTTAGAAGCCATGGCCGAAAATCGTCGCATGCAATCAAAAGTGTCTATCTTGGGATGGGATCGCTTGAAATTTTCACCACGTCCTTTCACAATTAATTTTTCAAATCAACTTGATGCAACAAACAACTACGACTAGGCTAAAATCGATTAAGCAATAAATAAATACCATACAATGACAGCAAACCTCCAGCGAGATACACAGCTCCTTGTTTTGTAGTGGTCAAGAACAACCCCCAGCCAAATACCAGATCCATGGTCTTGCCATAAAACGCTACAACCTGGCGCTTACTGTCCAGCCCCACATATATCATCTTGTCAATGAGATATCCATTGCCGTCGACCACTTGACCAGGGGTATCAGGAACGGATATAGCGAGATAGACCGGTTTATGGTCCGATGATGTCGCATCCAGCGACTTGTAAGCATGAATGGTGACCTCGTCTTCATCATTATACTGTTGATACAAGACCCGATCACACCACGATGGGATCCGCTGGGTATTGTAAATGTCAACGCTTCCTCGGATCAGTTTATAAGTGGGTTTGAACGTAACCTCAGCCTCATTCATTCCATGGAATACCCGACCATTGGCCATCTCATAAATCAGCTCATCCACCGGTGCAGATCCATCATATGTGGTTAGCAAACTCTGCGTACTTTCCAGCTCCATTCTATCGCTGTTCATGAATGGATCAGATTTCGATCGATAATTGAAATCGCCCAATATGAACAGATGAGCACCTGGTTTGTACGCTCCAAATCCATCACCAAAGTCCAATCGAGTCACTATGTCTAGATAGTCTTGGTTTCTCAGAATACAATTCCCTTCACCAGCTGCCAAATGACACCCAACAAATGTATATTCATGGTTGTCAGACAGGGTGATGCGCATAGCCGCAGCACCTTTGAGGCTCGAATACAGGGCGCCGTTCCGCACGACCGCGGTTGCATGATATGCCTCCGATCCAGAAATATACACCATCAACGACACCGCGCCAACAGAAACAGTATCGACTCTGGAATAGCCGGAGCCAAGCCCGGCTTCAACGGCCTTATGAATCACTTCAAGATACGTCGCTTGATCATCCAAACAAGCGCTCCCGATTGGACACACCTCTTCAAATGCAAACACCGCAACATACTGACCGCTGAACGCACTGGCCACCAACGAAGCGATCTCGCTCTGGTCCACGAGCCTCTTTCCGCAATTGAAAGTCCATAAAAACAGGTCTTGCATTGTAATTGGAAGTAGTAATAACCAACCAACAAGACACCGTAGATCAGTTGGGGCGCTTACCACTCCCAAACAAATAGGCAAAGCTTCTGTGGGCTTCTCCCTCCTGTGGGCGCGTACCCCCATAACCTTTATAAAGAGACTAGCCGCCACCCTACCCAAAGCACAGTTGCCACCTAAACAACAACAACAATCAAATTACATTACAAGAATGTCGGAACCAGACAAGAAAAAGCATCATCCGAGTTTGCTCGACGCCTCTGGTAAGGAAGAGAGCGCTGAAGACGCTACCGCCACTGCCATTTTGCGAAAGAAGAAGAAGGACAACGCGCTGGTGGTGGAAGATGCCACAAACGACGACAACTCTGTGATTTCCATGTCTCCAAACACAATGGAACTGCTTCAATTGTTCCGGGGTGACACTGTTTTGGTCAAGGGCAAGAAGCGAAAGGACACTGTGTTGATTGTTCTTGCTGACGAAGAATTGGAAGACGGGCTGGCCCGCGTGAATCGAGTGGTGCGAAACAACCTGCGGGTCCGATTGGGCGACGTTATTACCGTGCATCCATGTCCAGATATCAAATACGCCAAGCGAATCTCATGTCTGCCAATCGCAGATACTGTTGAGGGGCTGACTGGGTCGTTGTTTGATGTGTTCTTGAAGCCATATTTTGTGGAAGCCTATCGGCCGGTACGAAAAGGCGACACTTTTACCGTGCGGGGTGGTATGAGACAGGTCGAGTTCAAGGTTGTCGAAGTCGATCCTTCTGAATATGCTATCGTGGCTCAAGACACAGTGATCCACTGCGAAGGTGAACCAATTAACCGTGAAGATGAAGAGAATAACCTAAATGAAGTTGGGTATGATGATATCGGTGGGTGCCGAAAGCAGATGGCTCAAATTCGTGAATTGGTCGAGTTGCCATTGCGACACCCCCAATTGTTCAAGAGCATTGGTATCAAGCCACCTCGAGGTATTCTAATGTACGGTCCACCTGGTACTGGTAAGACGTTGATGGCCAGAGCAGTTGCCAACGAAACCGGGGCGTTTTTCTTTTTGATCAACGGTCCTGAAATCATGTCCAAGATGGCTGGTGAGTCTGAATCCAATCTGCGAAAGGCATTTGAAGAAGCTGAAAAGAATGCTCCAGCTATTATCTTCATTGATGAAATTGATTCTATTGCTCCAAAGCGTGACAAGACCAACGGTGAAGTGGAACGTCGAGTGGTGTCCCAATTGTTGACCTTGATGGACGGTATGAAGGCACGATCCAACGTGGTTGTCATTGCTGCTACCAACCGGCCAAACTCCATTGATCCGGCGTTGCGACGATTTGGACGATTTGATCGAGAAGTTGATATTGGTATTCCAGACCCAACTGGTCGATTGGAAATCTTGCGAATCCACACCAAGAACATGAAGCTTGCTGAAGAAGTTGATTTGGAAACTATTGCTGCTGAAACCCATGGTTATGTTGGTTCCGATATGGCTTCGTTGTGCTCTGAAGCTGCCATGCAACAAATCCGAGAAAAGATGGATTTGATTGATTTGGAAGAAGAGACTATTGAAGCCGAAGTTTTGGACTCGTTGGGTGTTACTATGGACAATTTCCGATTTGCTCTCGGTATTTCCAACCCATCTGCTTTGCGAGAAACCGTTGTGCAAAGTGTCAATGTCACCTGGGACGATGTTGGAGGGTTGGACAAGATCAAGCAAGAATTGAAGGAAACCGTGGAATACCCAGTGTTGCATCCAGAAATGTATACCAAGTTTGGGCTGTCACCGACCAAGGGTGTTTTGTTCTTCGGTCCTCCAGGTACTGGTAAGACGTTGCTTGCCAAGGCCGTCGCCACCGAAGTGTCTGCCAATTTCATTTCCGTAAAGGGTCCAGAATTGTTGAGTATGTGGTTTGGTGAGTCTGAATCCAACATTCGAGACATTTTCGACAAGGCCCGAGCAGCTGCTCCATGTGTGGTGTTCTTGGATGAATTGGATTCCATTGCCAAGAGTCGAGGTGGGTCTATGGGCGATGCTGGTGGAGCGTCTGACCGAGTAGTCAACCAATTGTTGACAGAAATGGATGGTATGAATGCCAAGAAGAACGTGTTTGTTATTGGTGCCACCAATCGACCAGATCAAATTGATCCAGCCTTGTTGCGGCCAGGTCGATTGGATCAATTGATCTATGTGCCATTGCCAGATGAGAGCGGCCGATTGAGCATCTTGAATGCTCAATTGCGAAAGACACCATTGGAACCGGGTTTGGAATTGCGAGAAATCGCCAAGATCACTGCTGGGTTCTCTGGTGCCGATTTGTCGTACATTGTTCAACGATCGGCCAAGTTTGCTATCAAGGACTCGATCGAAGCTCAAATCACTGCTGAAAAGCAAGCACAGGAAGCCGGAGAAGAGGATGATGTTGTCATGGAAGACCCAGTGCCATATATCACTCGTCACCATTTCGAAGAAGCCATGAAGACTGCCAGCAGATCGGTGTCTGATTCAGAATTGAGACGGTACGAAGCATATGCTCAACAGATTCAATCTTCAAGAGGCACTGCCAACTTCCGATTCCAAGGCGGAGAAGGTGCAGCTGCTGCTCCTCCAGCTGGAGGTGAAGGTGCCAACTTCGGTAACGAAGGTGAAGACGACGACCTTTACAACTAGTCGTCCTATTGTTAGATTTTGCTCTTAATTCTTTATATATATAACATGCGGAAATTTTTATTTAAATTTGCTTTCAGATGATACCGTGCTTTTTGAGATCGTTGTACATCAAAGTGCTTAGATGATACCTTGCTTTTTGAGATCATTGTACACCTTTTCGCTCATGACATTGCCACTTTCGTCTTCCACTTCGATTGTGTTTTCAACATGGCTTTCTTTGAGTCGTTGCTGTCGCTTGAGCTTTTCCTTGAGTGAGAGGGCTTCTTGAATGGTGATGATATCTTTGTAGACGATATTAGCTTCATCAATGCCCAAGTGTCGTAGTCCTTGGATATGGCGAGATTCCAGAAAATGGCCCTCAAATGCCTTTCGTCCTCTGTACACGTAGTTACCGCAGATTTCACAAGGAAACTCTTTATCCAGCCCGTGCAGCTTGATTCTCCAAAAAGGGATTGGGTTGCCATCTGCATCAAGCTGGCTTTTTGTTTGGTTAGGTGTTGAGGCTTGATCGTCTTCGTCGTTTTCATCTTCGTTGAGGTCAAGATTATCGTCATCTTCGGGATCGGATTCTTGGCCATTTCCGAATGCCTCAAGTTCAAGCTGTTCGACTTCGGCTCGTCGTTCTTTGTCGGTGAGAGCCTGGCGTCGTTCCACGTTATGCCGAGTTTGTTCGACCGTTTTCTCCATAAATATGACGAGGTTCTGGATGCAGTGCTCGTCTACGAGTGCCGGGCTGTCACCACTACTGGCGGCCACGTTTTTCTTGTGCTTTTTACCGTCCAAATGTGCTTTGAACACATTGTCGTTGCTAAACGTTTTTTCACAAGCTCCGCAATACAGCCCGTCCGATTCAGGTGCCTTTGGCGTTTTGTAATCGGCTTTGATGCTTTGTAGCGTCTTTTCTGGTTGCGATAGTGGGCGTGTATTGAAGAGAAACCGCTCTAAATACAGTCGCAAATCTGCGGAGTATGTCAAATATCCGTCGTCTCGTAGCCTTGTGGCGGGAAATAGCTCTGGATCTGCGAAATTTGTAAATCGACGGAGATACTGCACATAGGATATCCGCGGAGGCTTGTAGTCCAAGTTGACGAATCGTTCATGGAATTCCATCAAGTCGATGAATTTGCCAAAGTATTCTTCGCCAGAGAACATGGTTTCAAGACGGATGTCTGTGGCGAAAGCGCTGCTGAGGCCACGGCGTTTGAACAGCAGCGCCAAATCTTCCGGCGCCTCGTTTGGGTATTGTCGATGGAACTCTTTGCTTCGAGCTATACATCGATCGAACTCGTCAAATCCGCCAACGTTTTCCGGTACTGCGGTTTTGAGAAACTTGCATTGACGTTCGTATCGATCGAGAAAGAGCGCTACTTCATGCTTGTGAGTTAGGGTGTCTCGTAGTGGGCGCTTCTTTCGCCCGTGAAGCGAGCTTTCTGATGACAATGAGACTGTTTCGGGCAGAATCGCAGGGTTGTAGGATATTCGATCTGCTATCGCCTGTTCTATACGGTCTAGTTCTTCCAGCGCCGAGCGCTGTGTCTCCATGCTTGTTGACGACATGTGGTGGTGGTGATGGATCAAAGCTCAGAGTAGTCCCAATTTTAGTAGGGCCTTTGAGGATAGTGCTAACTACTCAGCACCACCACGTATTCTTTTTTTATTATTATATTTTATTGATCTATATAACAAGTTTGGTAGTCTACCTGAGAGAGGAACTGATTTTCAAGTATATTCCACACTGAATAGACGGTGGTCACTACAGCGGATGTCGAGGCTCATCGATGCCGTAGCCGCATCCGGGCGCGCCCTGGATAAACGGGCTGAGACGAAATTTTTTTTTGCCAGCCGGTCAACACATATCAATCCAATGAGCTTCACAGACCTTGGAGTTGCCAAATGGCTGGAAGATATTCTCCATTCCATGGCGATTTACACGCCGTCAGCCATTCAAAAAGCATGCATTCCGCCTATTCTCGACGGACGAGACTGCATTGGTGGTGCCAAAACCGGTAGCGGTAAAACGATCGCATTCGCCGCACCAATGCTCACCAGCTGGTCCAAGGACCCATACGGGGTCTGCGGACTGGTGCTGACCCCGACAAGAGAGCTGGCATTACAGATTGCCGAGCAATTTGCAGCTCTGGGATCCAATATCAATATCAAGACCTGCGTGATCGTCGGTGGGGTGGACATGATGACCCAGGCACTGGAGCTGCAAAAGAAACCGCATTTTGTCATCGCGACTCCAGGTCGATTGGCCGATCACATCCGAAGCAGCGGTGAAGATACTATCTCTGGGCTTCGAAGAGTACGGTATCTGGTGCTGGATGAAGCGGATCGGTTGCTGAGTGCGACGTTTGCTGAGCATTTGGGGCAATGTATTGATCTCCTGCCCCCACCAGAAAAAAGACAGACTTTACTATTCACGGCTACAGTCACTGATGCGGTGCGATCACTAAAAGAAGCGCCGGTGAAGGCTGGAAAGAAGGAGCCGTTTATGCACGAGATTGCGGCTGACATTGCCATTCCAAGCACCCTTTCGCAATACTATTTATTCCTGCCGACGCATACACGAGAAGCATATCTGTATAGCATTCTCACGCTCGAAGAAAACAAGAACAAGTCGGCTATTGTGTTTGTCAACCGAACATATACTGCCGAAATGCTGCGGCGGATGCTTCAAGGGCTGGAAGTGCGGACAACATCGCTGCATTCGGAAATGCCACAGCCAGAACGTATAAATGCTTTAGGCCGGTTCCGGGCTGAAGCTGCTCGAGTACTGATTGCGACCGATGTGGCTAGTCGTGGGTTGGATATTCCCGTGGTCGAGATGGTAATCAATTATGACCTACCTGCCGACGCCGACGACTACGTGCATCGAGTCGGTCGTACTGCTCGTGCTGGCCGTAAAGGTGACTCCATTTCGTTTGTCACCGAGAATGGCATTACTCGGGTGAAGAATATCGAAGAGCGTGTTGGATCGGATATGGATAAATACGAAGATGTTACCGACGATGCCATTATCAAGGGCCCGTTGAAGCAGGCCGAGGTCGCACGGCGACAGGCAGTCATGGACATGGATAGAGAAGGGTTTGGTGAGCGGAAAAAGGCATTGAAGAAGAAATATGGTGAGGACCTGCATAAGCATAAGAAGTCCAAGCCCAAGCACCGAGATTAGACTGGTGCTTTTGTAAAGCTATAGCATTAATGAAAGTTGTTCCTGGATCGTGCGTGCGGCGCAAACTCGTGCATGGCTGTCAGATCTTCGTGACAAGACTGAACCAGCCCTCCAAACTCCTCTTACCATCGTCATAACCATCGCCATCGGGCAAGGAACATGCGCTACGAATGATTCGACTAATTGGTCTAATACTCGATCGCGAGCTAGGAGCTTACAAGGGATCGGAATGAACGAGGCAAGATGGACACGATCTGTACCGGGAGGCTGGCCCAGCGTACCCCGCCCCCCCCTCCACTTCTACCGACAAGCCGAGAGCAGCCACCATCTTCTTCTATTAACACCACAAAATGACTGAAAAATACGCTTTCATCACTGGCTGCTCGTCTGGAATTGGCAAAGAGCTTGCCAAAGAAGTGCACAAGCGAGGCTATGTCGTTTTTGCAGGAGCTCGTCGGGTCGAAATGATGCAAGACCTAGCTGACCTGGGCATTCATGTGCTCTCGCTCGACGTCACCAGTCAGGAATCAGTCGACGCTGCGTTCGAGATTGTTCAGAAAAATACCAAAAAGCTGGACCTTCTCTTCAACAACGCCGGCCAATCGTGCACTTTCCCTGCCTCCGATGTGACGATTGAAGACGCCAAAAAGTGCTTCGATGTCAACCTGTTCGGTGTGATGCGAATGAATAAAAAGTTCCTGCCGTTGTTGATCGAGGCCAAAGGAACCATCGCTAATACTGGATCAGTTTCTGGATTGGTCCAATTCCCTTTCGCAAGTGTCTATTCTTCTTCCAAAGCAGCCGTTCATCACTACTCTGATGCATTCCGACTCGAAGTCAAGCCATTTGGAGTGCGTGTGGTGACAGTATGCACTGCTAGCGTCGACACTGGAATTGCAGACTCTCGTCCTTTGCCTAAAGATTCTCTCTACCTATCAATCGAACATGGTGTCGCCGAACGACGAGAAATGGCGGTGCGGAACACCCCCATGCCCGCCGACAAGTTTGCCCGTAAGGTCATGAACCAAGTGGACCGAGCCAACCCATCGCCATTCTTCTGGGAAGGTAACCGATGGGTCTTCTTGTGGATTATCCGATACATCTTTCCTCGATCGTTGGTCGATTGGGCATTGACCCGGAAATTTAAGCTTAATGAATTGTAGTTCTTTTTTTGGTCTAAAATGTTATTTATCGTTTACTTTTACGTTTATTCTTCTTTTGATGCGTGATGTGCGCCTTGAGAGACTTTTGCTTGTCTCGCAAACTTCTCTTAGCCTTGCCTTGAACATCCTTCTTGTGGATCATCATCATGAAATTCTTCTTTCGAGCCTTTTCACGATTAGTAGTAGAATGCTCCTTATCAGCAAGCTTCTTACCCCTGCTTGAACCATACTCACGATCTTCTTTACCCTCTCGAGCCGCAGCAATCCGCTCTTCACGCAGCTGCTTGTACTTGGTGGGACCCTTCAGAGCATCGACATCAACATTCTCTTCGTTCTGAATGGTTCGTCGACCCAATGCCTTGTCAATACCGGCCTTGAGCTTGAGTTCGTCCAACTTGGCAAAGTCGGCCGGGGTGAGGATCTCTTTGGATGCCAATTCCATAAAGTTAAATTCAGCCTCCTTCTTCTGCCGTTTGGCTTCTTTCTTTTCTTCGTCATCGTCATCAGAATCAGACACTTCATATTCCTGATCACTTTCGACATTGACCCACTCACCACCTTCATCGTCGCTTTCTTCTTCTTCATCAGATGCCATTTCCCACCCATCCTTGCCATCCTCTCCTTCTTCTTCAGCGTTTTCTTCCTTCCATTTATGCAGAAGATCCAGCCCTTCGAACCCAGTGACACCAGCATATTGGCCGAACCGAACACCCACATTCTCCTTACCAACTTCCTTCATATTCATAGTCGCGATTTTGCCCCGGTCCTTGGTCGGCAGCATGGACGGGTCAATCTCCCGGAACACACCAACCATCTTTCTCGCAGCCATAATCACACCCTTGGCCTTGGAGTCTTTGTATGCAATCAAATCGTGGACCATCTCCTTTTCAATAGCCAACGGAGCTCGCTTGACGATTTCGGTGATCGTGTTGATTCCCGCCGCACAAGCCTCAGCCGCCACACCATCCGAAACAAATTCGTCGGCAATCTTCCGCACCACCGGAGCAATCACATCTGGCGGCACCAAATCGTGACACGATTCGGCAGCGGCAGCCATGAATTGAGTTACATCCTGCTGCTTGATGGTCAAATATTTCAAGAAGAATGAATACAGCCCAAGGATGATCAGCTTGTGGTTACCCACCAGACGTGAAACTAGCTTCAAGAATAGAATTTTCTGCTCCAGTGACAACTTAGGTCGATACACTACTGTACCGTTCTCATTGGTAGCATTGTTGGTGTTTGTCAAATGCGTAGAAAATACTGAATCAGCAAACCCTTGTGGATCATTCAGCAAGTGAATGGCGGAGAAGTTGAGTTGAACTTGTTGATTCGCTTGACCTCGTTTCTTCAGCCGATGCATCATCTGTTCTGCCTTTTTCTCTCGCTTGGCAGTCTTCTTGTTAACCCTAGACTGGTGTCTGATTGTCCCCAAATCCAGCCCAGCATCGTCTTCATCAGGCTCGTTCAAGGCGTCTTCTCGTTCCTTATCGGCAGACAGGAAAAACCGAGCCGCAGAACAAGCCACTTTAATGTCTTGCCGATCCATAGCAGCCATACTCATAATCTCCACAGTACGTGAATCATCCCAGATGCCTCGTCGCCACAATTCTCGAGTGATCTTGGTCGCCCATAACCCACTCGCTTGATGATCGGTCAACAGATTGAACAGCAGCGCCTGCAGACTTCGGTTCAGTTTCTGGTTTTTGGCACCTTTATTTTCCGTCTTCATCAACGTAATAATGCTGGAATAGATCTGTGTTCTCATTTGCTTGGATTCAGTAGCAACTAACAGCGGGAAAAGAGTATGGATCAACTGCTCAGATGTAATCACTCCCTTGTTCCGCAGCATTGTCAAGCTCTGAACCATCTTTTCTTTCAGATCAGCCGATAGCTGGTCATGATGGTCCTTCAGCAACGCAGCAAGATCATCTGGAAACTCCTTGGTCAAATCAGGATAACAGGTGCAAACCTGCGAAATGAAACCAATCTGATCACCAAACTGCTCCTGCCCTTCAGTAGCCTCAGGGTCGGCAATGAACAAATCTCTTACCGTCTCGTAATGGCGAAATTGCGAGATAAACTCTTCTCTGTATGATTGAGGATCCTTCTTGATCAAGTTCTGAAGCGAAGGAAGATTCGTAGGCAAAACTGCCGCTCTCTTTCTTTTTACCATTGTGTATGTCCAGATCTTTCTAAATTTTTTTTTATTTTTTATTTTTTTTTTTTGAAATGGTGAAATTTTGTCCCAGGCGCGCGGTACACGTTTTTGGCACGGCTGAACCAAAGTATTATCGCAATATTGATACCCCATCTCCAGGAATCGCAAAATCAACATCGATTACTTACAACTGACTGACTGAGTTACATAATAGATAAATATTCATCTAATGGATAAAGTCATTGGGAGAGTATGCATGAACCGAAATCGCTCGGTCCCGAAGTCGCTCTTTGGACCCGTTGACCCTTGAATAGCCGATTACCTTCCCGATTATATTAAAAGCATCCTATATATAAGGACCAGCTCTTATTAAGGAATCATATTAAGCAAGAACAGCCGACTCGCACGTAAGACATCCGGATCAACCCAGTAGTATGTTACCAATCAGGCTACAAAGTTAACCCGTTGACTCAGTCATCGGGAGTACACGCCACGCCAACCGCGTAAAAAAAAATTCCCCCGAGATTAGCCGACGACTGCCGGACCTTTATCAAGCCCGAAAGCCCTGCAAGGCGTGACGGAGCAATGCAAACGGGATGGCTACGATCCAGCCGTATTAGCCATAGCATATAGTTACAGTAACACAATTATTCTTCTTGTTGGATGCATAGGAGTCGATAAACCCACTTTTGCTTTTGGTCCATGGTGGAGACCATTCTCAATCGATAGCAACAATCCAATCCATATACATGCCAGTACATATATATTTATACTCATCTGCCTCATGCAGAGCAATTGTTCCCATGACACTTGCTCCGGTCTCTATAACAAGTATAAATTCCCCAGTACCCCCACGGATGTTCAGCTACCAGAAAAAGAGTCAGTCCCGGCTGAGACATAGAAAAGTGTGCGGCGATCGGCGCCGTCGATTTCCCTTTCGGGCGACGGCCTCCGTCCAGACGGCTCGCACCTGGCCGCCGCTCCAGGATGAAATCTTTTTTTTGCTATTGTTACTCCGTACGGGCTCCGAGATGATCTCTGCACCTAAAAAAGCCAAAGTTAACCGCCGATATCCCTGCATGCCTGGTCCTGGCTTGAGACGGTATTCTATAAAAGGAAAGTAGCTTGCTGGTTTGTGCCCTTGACACATATTTTTGACTGTTAAAACTTAGAAGAAGAATTCTGTTCTGTGCTAGAGCTATCCGTACGGGAAAAAAAAACAATCTACATTCTCACTCGCATAGTCTATATTGTTATTGGTTCTCCATTTCCATTTGTAGCATACTAACGCAGGAGCAACATGAGCCACGAACCCGAAAAGTACGACGAGGACGACATTCATTTTAGAGTGCATCGCCATTCGGACTCGGAAGGATATTCCACCGACCATTCTGTTGATACACCATCGAGTGAACATGGACTTCCGCAACGACTAGTACATCAGACACCCGGCGAAAAAGTACAACAAACTGAAGGATATTTCCCGCCTATTCATGAGGGCGTTCCAGTGCGACGATACTCTAATTCAAGCTCTAAAAGCGGCTGGAGTCGAATGGAGATATATGGTGAATTGCCAGAGAATGAGGTAGAATTGGCACGACAGCAGACCAGAGATACAGTGCGATCGCAAGCTGGTGAACGATACAATGAAGAGCATTTGTCCATGTTTGGTGCTGCTAATGATGCTGCTGGTGATGGGTCAGAATTCAAGGATTTGGACCCGGAGTTGGTAACCTGGGATGGCCCTGATGATCCAGAAAACCCTCGAAACTGGGCCCAGGGGAAAAAGTGGGCTACTACTTTGCTAGTGGGGTTGTATACAACCGTGTCTCCGTTATCATCATCGATTCTATCGCCCGCTGTTACTAAAATGTCGGAAGAATTGAACATTACAAATACTGTGATTCAATCTTACACAGTGTCTATATTTATCATGGCATGGGCCATCATTCCGCTGGTTTTGGCCCCAATTTCAGAACTATACGGCAGAAATCCAGTGCTGAACATATCGATTGTCTTGTTGCTGGTATTCAACGTTGCATGTGGCCTGTCCAAGACCACAGCTCAGATGCTGGTGTTTCGGTTCCTAGCAGGCTGTGCCGGTGCTCCACCATTGTCGGTTGGTGCAGCTGCATTGAGCGACTTGTTTTTGCCTGAAAAGCGAAATACTCCCATGTCGCTCTACTCAATTGGGCCGTTGATCGGGCCAGTTATTGCACCAATCATTGCCGGGTTCTGTGTCGAGTATCTCAACTGGCGATGGGTCTTTTGGATCTTGGCTATGATCAACGGTGTTTGCGCTGTTGTGGGGGTGTTGTTTTATCAAGAAACGTACGGCCCAGCTATTCTCAACAAACGAGCCGCTCGGTTGCGGAAAGAAACCGGCAATGACAACCTGCATACTGTGTTTGAGCTTGTAAGCGAGTCTTTTTCTCGGCAGTTACTTACATCCGTTACGCGACCTTTGCATATCCTGGTAACCCAGCCAATTGTGGTGTTGCTGGGACTGTTCATGGCGGTGGTATACGGCCTCATGTATCTCATGCTGGTGACGTTCCCCGATCTGTGGGCTGACGTCTATCACTTCTCTTCTGGTATTGGTGGACTGATGTATATCGGTCTGGGATGCGGCTTTATGCTTGGATTGGCAGTATGGACGCCGGCAATGCAGAAATCGTACATGTGGCTCAGCAACAAGAACGGTTCGTATGAACCGGAATACCGGATTGTTCTGGTCCCTGGTGCAACTGTTCTGTTATCTGCCGGGCTCATTCTCTACGGCGAGACTGCAGCAAGACAGACACTCTGGATCTGGCCAGTGCTCGGTACTGGGATGTTTGGATTCGGGCTGGTATGCGTATTCTCCAGTATCCAAAACTACTTGATCGATGCGGCTGTTGAAAACTGGGCCGCCAGCACCATGGCTGCGGCTTCCATGTATCGAAGTGCATTCGGGACTGTGGCGCCTTTGATCGGCCCAACTATCTACTCTCATATGGGATACGACTGGGCCAACTTGATGTTTGGGTTGATGGCGTTTGTTCTTGGGGTTCCATCCCCAATCGCCATCTATTTCTACGGCAAGCGATTGCGATCTTGGACTACGGAGCGCATCTTGCGAAAAGAACGCATCAAGCAGGAAAAATCCCAAACTGATAAGGTATAATTTGCATATATTTATTTCCCCCTCCCATAATAATCATAATCTATTGTCGATTTTCCGGCTTGGGCAGCTCCTTTACTAGCTTTTCCCCCAGCGACCGCTCATAAGCACAATTCTCGAGCTGCTGCTTTGGAATGTGTTCATTAAACTGGTCCATGCCCACGGCAAACTGCATCATAAGCCCCGCCGCATGATGCCACATGTTGTGACAATGGAACGCCCACATGCCCGGGTTATCAGCTTTCCACCGAATCACAGTATGTCCCATCATTGGAACATTGTGCGTATCGCGCCGCATGGGCGATTTGTGGTACCACGGCACCGACTGTTCGTCCCAGCCGCCAAAGCCGCGTGAGGCGCGATGGGTGTACATGATCCAAAACTTGTGGCCGTGCAGATGGAAAGGGTGCTCAGAATCGTCAGGATTGTTGATGATCATCTCGACAACGGAATTGTGGGGAATCTCAACAATCATCTGCGACCCACCGTAATGTTCGTTTGGATGGCTTACCGTGGGGACCGTTGCGGTGTCCTTGACGTTGACCTTGTTCAACGCCACATGCAAGTTTGGAGCTCCAATTGCAGGTGTGAAAGTGGTACGGTTGAAAAATGCATAAGGAGCTAGATCCACCTTTTCCAGCTTCATGGTCTGGCTGGATAAGAAAATGCGCACGTCTGGCTCTGGCAGAGGCATTTCGAGTGCCAACGGTACAATCCAGTTTGGATCGAGCTCATGAACATTTTCCTTAAGTACGGTATCCCAAGATTCGGTAAATGGTTCGATGCCGTCGACCTCCATCACTGCTGTGACCGTCTGGTTAAAATGATCTGGGAAATACCTAAATGCATCCATGTTCATTTCAGCCCGAATCCACGCCGTGGTATGAGGCACAATGCGAATGGCATAGCGTTGGCCCGGACTAATTGGAATGTAATGCATACAAAGCGGCTCAATCTCGGTTGCATCTGCTTCCATAACCAACATTTCGTGGCTATCGATTGAGAACCGAAAGTCTGCAAACCCGGCCGCGTTGATCACCCGGATCTGACAGGTCTTACCAGTCTCGAACCGCAATCGAGCTAGCTGTCCGCCATTTTGGAATACATGCTGCCCGTTGACCAGCCCGTTATCAGGCACAGGCTCGAACCCGCCACTAGCTCTGCTCATATAATGCTTGAAAATGTCAGCCGACTTTTCATGGTACCAGTCTTGCAGAATGACCACTGGGTCGTTGGTGACTTCGCCTTCATAAACAATCAACGCACCAACCAAGCCATCAATGCGCTGGAAATTGTGATGAGCATGGTACCAGAACGTGCCTGGTTCATCGACCACAAACTCATATGTAAAAGATTTTCCTGGAGGAACTCCGCATTCTGTGACTCCAGTAGCACCATCCATATGGTTATTGTGCTTCTGCTTGAGCCCATGCCAGTGGATCGAGACACTCTCGGCTAGCTGGTTCGTAACCGTAACCTTGATCTTATCTCCTACTAATGCATGAATCTCTGGACCGGGGCTGCGGCCGTTGATCTGAATCACCGGTTTCTCAACCCCATCTGGAGCTAGGATCGATTCTGTTACAGTCCAGTCGTACTTCTTGACATGTCTTCGCTGAAACGATATCGAACTTTCATGCGATATGCCTCCCGACATCCCCATCAAATGGCAGTACATGAACACGAAGGCCATCACCGCCGATGCGAGCACCAGCTGCAGAGTTCGTCTTCGATGCATTTGTGTGTACGATGTGGCGTTGAGGACGACAAAGAAATGCCTTTTTTTTATTCAGTCTTCAGCCGCTGAGTCCGCCCCGCAGCACCGACATGCCCAATGGAGATGGTCTAGAGTGCCCATGTGGAAGGCGCAAACAGCACTGCCAGCGCACGGCGTTTTTTATTTTTGGACTTCTAACACCTTTGCCCAACAAGCCAACGCTGTTGCGCGGCAACGTCCCTTCCAGCCACTTTTCAGTAGATTTAATTAATAAACGCATTACCCTGTATCTGAAAACGACCGTGCCATCCTGAGCCGCATCTCCTTCTTTTTTTCCGCTCGAGATCGATATCTCTCTGCGCTTGCTCACCCACCAGACCCGCGATGTGCATATGCATCACTCCGCCGCACGACACTCAGCAAAGCTCGAGCGATCGAAGCGAGCAAAAAAAAAAGGCCGAGCGCAGCGGGATCATGAGAGAAGAGGATCCCGCTGCGCTCGGCCTTTTTTTATTTGCTCGCTTCGCTCGATAACTGCTCGGTATCATGAGGTCGGCCAAGGCGGCTCACGACGCCCGCTTTCAGGCTTGTAACAATCATGATATGATCGATGAATCCGGAATGGCCCTTCTTGCTGGAATGAATGTTGAAGAAAGCTACGTTCTGAGATTGAGTGAAGAAGATCAAAATTTATACCCGATAAAGCCATAATAACCCATATCAGCCGCACAGGTCGCTGTCACAGGCTTGCCGTGGGGGGTGTGCGCGAGCTTAGAATGTCCCCCCGCACACTCGGCGAGATAAAGCTGGCGTCGGAGCAGCTCTCTACCGAACACTCATCCAATCATGGTCGACATAAACGAAGGTATAAGCAAAACGAAAAAAAAAAGACTGACAAAATCCAGTTGCAAAGCATAATAACAAGGATGATTGCTGGGTGATTATCCATGGCAAGGCCTACGATGTCACCGAGTTTCTACCAAACCACCCTGGTGGCCAGAAGATCATTCTGAAATACGCCGGTAAGGACGCAACCAAAAAGTTCCAACCGATCCATCCGCCAGATACGTTGCAAAAGTATCTCGACAAGTCCAAGCATCTGGACGAGGTGAGTTCGGCACATCCAGAAGAAGATGAAGCCGAAAATGAGACTGATCCGGAAGAAGTACAGCGGTTGGAGAATGTCAAAAACAGGCCAGCTTTGAGCCAGATGTTCAACTTGCTAGACTTTGAACATGTTGCACGAAGAGTCATGACCAAGGCTGCATGGTCTTATTATTCGTCCGGATGTGACGACGAAATCACCATGCGGGAAAACCATCGAGCATTCCATAGAATCTGGTTCAAGCCGTATTGTCTGGTCGATGTGTCCAACATCGACATGACCACTACTATGCTTGGTACCAAGACCGATGTTCCGTTCTATGTGACTGCTACTGCTTTGGGTAGACTAGGTCATCCAGATGGTGAGACGGTTCTTACCCATGCCGCTGCTAAGGAAGGGGTCATCCAGATGATCCCTACCTTGGCATCGTGTTCGTTTGACGAGATTGTCGATGCTGCTACGGACAAACAGACACAATGGATGCAATTGTATGTTAATGAAAACCGAGAAATTACCAAGGAGCTCGTTGAATACGCCGAAAAGCGTGGTATCAAAGGACTGTGGATCACGGTCGATGCACCGCAGCTGGGGCGGCGGGAAAAGGACATGCGATCCAAGTACGAAGAAGAAGGTGCTGATGTCCAGGACGAAGACGGCGTGGATCGAAGCCAGGGCGCTGCAAGAGCCATCTCGTCCTTTATCGACGCATCATTATCATGGAAGGACATTCCATGGTTCCGGTCTATTACCAAGATGCCAATTGTTCTAAAGGGTGTCCAGCGGGCTGAAGATGTGCTCAAGGCTGTGGAGTACGGCGTGGAAGGGGTGTTGCTGTCCAACCATGGAGGGCGACAGTTGGAGTTTGCCCGGCCAGCCATTGAAGTGCTTGCGGAGACTATGAGCGCATTGAGATCTCGTGGATGGGAAAACAAGATCGAGGTGTACATTGATGGCGGTGTTCGACGGGCTACTGACATTCTCAAGGCCATCTGCCTGGGTGCCAAGGGCGTTGGCATTGGTCGGCCGTTCTTGTATGCAATGGGGTCATACGGTGAAGATGGGGTTAGACGGGCCATGCAATTGCTGAAGGACGAACTTGAAATGAACATGAGATTGCTGGGTGTCACATCGATTGATCAATTGAACTTGTCGCATATTGACATTCGAAGCATCACCAGTCATTCTGGAATTCCCCAGGATCACCTGGCTGACAGTGTATACGAACCACTTGAACATCCAAACTTCAAGTCCAAGCTCTAAAACATTCTTTACAGTACCAACGGCAAATACGACAAGACTGTCCTTCATATTATCCCTGAACTACATAATAACGCAGCACGAATTAGTCTTCTTGGCCTGCTTGTAAAACATCCGTGACGACGACGACAATGCTTCCGACTTGTCCACCAACGAGTCCAGCTTTTCGCCTCGGGCCAACACCCCTTCAATCGTTTTGTGGAGCACAATCTTGGCCTCATCGAGTTCTTGTTGCACCCGCATGATTGTGTCAGCTTGGTGAGGATCCTGGTACTTGGCCAGATACTGCTCCAACACTGGAAATTCTAGCCCATTACCGCTGGTAGCGTTGATCCAATCACTTCGAGGATACTTGGCGAGATACTCGTCCAACACCTTGTTTAGTAGTGAAAAGGCGACTCGCACGGGGTATTCACGGTCGGCGATGATACAACCAACAACACCTTCTGATCGAGCATAACAGTGGCCAATGTACGTTTCGCCTTCTTCGACAGATTGCCGCTGGCCGGATTCGGTTCGTGCTGCCACCGTTGTACTGAAAAATGTCATAAATTGACCGACACTGTCAACCTGTTAGCGCTCTGGAGAGTATAACATACCTGGACCGTTGGAAATACGGAAAGCTGCTCAAATCTCGAGCGCTTGACAGCTCTAGAGCGTTCTCTTGGCCCTCTTGGTGGCGCAAAACGCCCATATAGAAGATCTTCATGGTGAGCTGTGTTGTAGGGGTTGGAGTGTTGAGTGAAAGGGGCAAATTGCTGCGGTGGTGGTGGTGATAGTTACACGCCCGGCGTTTTAGCTTGCGCATGAGATTGCGACCCAAACTCTGTGGCGATGTTGGGACCAGCGGCTAAGAATATAACAGCTGTACGATATTTAGGAAGATTATCTGAATACCTCTTAAACTATGTATGCAGTGATCAATGATACTGATTAGGATCATTTTGCCCGAAAATGTGTATATAGTGATTACTGGCTCTGATCAGATGGTGCAAGGGTCGCCTTGGCTGAGCCTTTGAGCCTTTCCACCTTCTGGTGGTATCGGGATCGCTCCCACGACCGAAGTAAAATTTCCAACATCTGATTCAACCGTCCGGTCCTAGTCAAAAACGATCCGACCAGCACTATTAAAACGGGCCCCAGTGCTCTTCAGCAGAATCAACAAAATGACATTCACTACCAGGGTCCTAAAAGTTGACCCTGCCAGCATCGCGTTTGACTCAGCTCAGCGGCCGACTGTTTCTGATCCAGAATCGAAGGCAAACCTCGATCAAGCAATCAAGGTCCTTCAGACCAGTTCTGATCCGGTTGCAATGCCTACAGAGACAGTATATGGACTGGCTGGCTCTGCACTGAGCACTCCAGCGGTGCATGCCATTTATGCGGCCAAAAACCGCCCGGCGGACAATCCATTGATTTTGCATGTGTCGAGCATAGAGCAGCTCGAACGACGGTTACATACCAAGATTCCCGATATTTACCTACCGCTGCTGGACAAATTCTGGCCTGGGCCATTGACGATTTTGCTACCGGTTCCGGAAAATAGCAATATTTCACCAGCCTGCACAGTGGGGCAATCAACATTTGCAGTCCGGATGCCGTCACATCCAGTGGCTCGAGCATTGATTGGTATGGCGGATATTCCACTGGCAGCTCCTTCTGCCAATGCATCGACCCGTCCAAGCACCACAAAAGCCAGTCATGTGCTGGAAGACCTGGGTGGTCGAATCCCCATCATTCTAGACGGTGGTGATTGCGAAGTTGGCGTTGAAAGTACGGTTGTCGATGGTCTTGTTGATCCGCCGATGCTACTTCGACCAGGAGGTGTGTCATTAGAAGAGATCAAAAAATATGGCGGTGAAAGATGGCGCAAGACGGTTGTTTCTCGAGCTACGGCGAAGGAGAACGAATCGGTCAAGACCCCCGGTATGAAATACAAGCATTACTCCCCTCGGTCTCCGGTTGCATTATTTATTGACTCAGATCCGACCAAGGTGCTTCAGTATGTGAACAGCTGCAATCCTAGACCATCAAAAATCGGATTGTTGCGTACTCGCAAATTTCAAGCCTCACTTGCCGATCAGCTGCGACAAGAAGCCTCGGTACTTGACTTTGAGTTGGGGACTACGGGCCATCAAATTTCCCACAATCTATTCTCAATGCTTCGAGATCTTGATCAACAAGAAGTGGATGTGATTCTGGTTGAAGCAATTGATGAAACTGATGAAGGATTGGCGGTTATGAATCGATTAGGCAAAGCCGCATCTGTAATTATCAAATAGTATTCTTTACTTCTCTTACTACAACATATCCCGTCGGACAAATTCGTCATACAACGACTTACCCAACTTACCTGGCGAGTCGACAACATGAACACCAGCATTGGTCAAGTCTTCGATCTTGCCTTGGGCAGTACCACTCTTGGCACCGGACACAATGGCACCAGCGTGGCCCATTCGTCGACCTGGTGGAGCCGTAATACCAGCAATGTATGCGCTGACTGGCTTGTTTGGCTTGCCAGCAGCAAAGTTGTGCTCCTTCAAGTACTCAGCCATGATGTTTTCCTGTTCACCACCGATTTCACCGATAGTAATGATACCTTCAGTAGCTTCGTCTTCCAAGAACAACTTGACGCAGTCAATGAAGTTGGTACCGTTGAAACTGTCACCACCAATACCAGCGACCAACGATTGACCCAATCCGTACTTGGTGGTTTGGTTCACAGCTTCGTAAGTCAAGGTACCGGATCGAGACACAATACCGATTCGACCTCGCTTGTGGATGTTACCTGGCATGATACCAATCTTGCACTGTTCTGGAGCAATGATACCTGGACAGTTTGGTCCGATCAATCGTGTCTTGGATTGGGTCTTCAAAGCATCGACAACTCGGACCATATCGTGTTGTGGGATACCTTCGGTAATGCAAACGACCAATGGAATTTCGGCTTCAATGGCTTCCATGATACCAGCAGCAGCAATTGGTGGTGGCACGAACACGGCGGTGGCATCAGCACCAGTTTCCTTAACAGCTTCAGAAACGTTCTTGAAAACTGGCAAGCCCAAGTGAATTTGGCCGGCCTTCTTTGGGTTGGTACCACCGACCATTCGAGTGCCATAGTCGATAGCCTGTTGAGCGTGGAAGGTACCTTGCTTACCAGTGAAACCTTGGAAAATGACCTTAGTTTCCGAGTTGATCATAAGGTTCTTGGCAGTGTCAGCATATGCCATTCGCTTGGCAGTAGTAGAAAATGCTCTGTAACGAGTTAGTTGCATTGTAATGTTGGAAAAAGCTCAATTGAGGTTGTTGTCAAAAATTTATCCGTGGGCCGAATTTAGATTTCAATTTCAACCAGTCAGACCTCGGGGAAGACGGTATATTACCGGGAGGAAAAAATTGGGAGAGGGGTTCATAGAGCTCTCCCGATGGTTCCCGATCAATCTTGAAAAATCTCCACAATTGACAATCGTATCAGGAGGGGATTCAGGTTTAAACATACCGAGCAGAGCTCTTGGCTGATGATCGCATGGACAGCATTATGAATAGTAGTCGTCCTGGCTAGTGAAAATGCACAGAAGTGATCCGTTTATACAGGGTTGATGGGGAGAGATTTGCTGGTGCGGTGGTGGAAGGAAAACCTTGTCCTCCCAACAGTGCCGCGAGTCTGAAGTTTACCCGCGTGCAGCCCACTGATTATTCCGATTGGTTATTCAACCATCAGGCTATAGATCATTTGTAGCAGAGTAGGGCCGGATTGGGCACTGCAATTGAGTTACTCTGTATGCATGGTTTCATGGTTGCAATTTTCTACCCAAGCTCGTCCGTTCCGCTCCACTCTTGTTCTCGTCCGCGGTTAACTTTTTGATGCAGGTCATCATTCGTGATGAGCTGGATGCACGCTTATGGCATCCGGACCCTAGCAGTGTGGTGGGGTGCGGCTCAGATTCGGCAATACACCCGCATTTGGAGTATTAGCTGGGCCATTCATCATATTTACTGAACTCCGCCACATATTCGAAGACGTGTATCGATTTCCTGGTACAGATAGCCACTCGTTGAGATTTCAGCAAATAGCCTAAAATAAATTAACCAACTGACACAGCTCAAAGTCGAAACCGGCACTGCCATGAGTTGGGTCCAGATTTTTACGCGCGCCCAAGCGTTGTCCTCCCATTACACCATTTGGGGAGCAAAATCCAACCACATTTTTAATCATCAAAAAAATTCGATATATTGAACCGGTAGAAAAAAAAAAGACTCATGAGCACAGCGACTTGTCCTAGTTGTGGACCCACCGAGGTTAGAACAGATAACATCACCAGTGAGCGTGTTTGCGCGAGATGTGCGCAGGTTCTAGAGGAAAACCGGATCGTTTCGGAGGTCACCTTCGGTGAAAGCTCTAGCGGTGCTGCAGTGGTACATGGTGGGTTTGTTAGTCATGACCAGGCCCATGCTGGAGGAGGTGGAGGTAAATTTGGCCATCAGACTGAAAGCCGAACCCAAACGTTAGAAAAGACTCGGGGTAGAATCCAGAAAGTGGCCCACAAGCTTCATATCCAAGAGCACATTTCTGCATCTGCTTTTCAATATTTCAAGATTGCACTAAATCGGAACTTTGTGAAGGGCCGAAAGAGTCAATATGTGGTGAGTGCGTGTCTCTATGTTGCTTGTCGAAGAAACACGACAACCCATATGTTGATGGATTTTGCAGAAGCCATCTATGTCAATGTGTTTCAAATTGGCGCGACCTACTTGGCTCTGCTGCGCTGCCTGGGCATCAAAGACATCCCATTGGTGGACCCGGCTATTTATATTGAACGGTTTACTGCTCAGTTGTCGTTTGGACAGGACGGCACTAAAAAGGTTCGGGAGGATGCCAATAAGTTGGCATTTCGAATGAAGCGAGATTGGTTGGTGGAGGGCCGGCGGCCCGCCGGCATTGCTGCGGCGTGTGTTTTGATTGCATCACGAATGAACAATTTCCGTCGGTCCAAGAGCGAGATTGTTCAAATTGCGAAGATTGCTGAAGAAACCGTCCAGCGACGGTTGGACGAATTCAAAAGCACCAGCGCTGGTACGTTGTCTGTGGCTGATTTCCGAAACACTCAAATCGAAACCGAGGCCGATCCGCCGTCGTTTACGCGACACAGATTGAACGAGCAGCTTGAAGAAGAACGGCGCGCACGAGGCGAAATCGACGACGACGATGATGAAGACGATATTGTTATTGCCGAGATGATTCGTGATATCGACCAGCAAGCAGATGATGAGCGTAAGCGCCGAGCCGCAGAAGCAGCCCATATCGAGGCCAAAAAGGAGGAGGGGGAGGATGCGGCTCCTGAAGGTGAGAAGGATGAATTCGATCAACCTGAGGAAGTAGAAAAAGCCGCAGCACCCAAGAAAAAAGGTAAGGGCAAGAGCAAAAAACGGGCTGTCGAGGAAGAACAAGAAGAAGAAAACCAAAAGACCGTTCAACGTCTCACTGATGAGATTGACCTGACTCTGCATCATCCGGACTTCAAAGAAGCGAGCAAGGGATGGCAAGTGATTCGGAAATATCGAGGAGCACGGGCCGAAAAGGTCAAGGATCAAACGCATACCTGGGTCTCTGAGGTGCGAGATGATCCTGATCGATTGTCTGATGTGGATGATGACGAAGTGGATTCTTTCATTCTGACTGAGAAAGAAGTTGAGGTGAAATCACAGGTGTGGATGTCGCTGAATCGGGAATACCTGATTGAGCAGGAAAACAAACGGCTCAAGATCGAGGCTGATATCAAGGCCGGTGTATACAAGGCACCCCGCAAGAAGAAAAGAAAGACTACTGGCCCTAAGCAAGAAAAAGACCCAAAGGCCGAGCCTGATGATGACACACCATTGGATGCCGCCGAAAGTGCCAAGAGAATGATGCAGAGCCGAGCCTTTTCCAAAAAAATCAACTATGCTGCGGTCGAGAATCTGTTCAAACGCTAACCTAACCCCTGTCGTATCTTTCTGTATTATTTTTTTTTACATGTACTGGTTTATTTTAATTTATTGTTTCTACTCTAAGATTCGGGTAATCATGAATGCGCTATACGTGATGACGATAGTTGAGCCGCACCTAAGTACAACTGTGACGGGGCCCTAACTGCGAGTTGAGGTAATGCCTGCATCAATTATTCATCAACCCCGCAACTTTGACATTGGCTTCATGCACCATTTACGTAAACCCGCTTATCGAAACATTGATGGGACGCCCTGGCTGGTGAAGAATGTGGGGAAGTCGCTATATATATCACTTAGGGTTCAAAGATTGCAATGTTGAGCACTGGTGGTGATGTAATGATTGAGATGCGCAGTGGGGATTTCAGTTAAGTGCATGCATCGGCGAATTTCAGGATCAATTGAAGTTGCATAGACCGCAGATCTCCAGGGTTTGGTTACCCAGTGCCAACTGTGCTCGCTCATGGAAGCCCGGGAACCCAATACCGCCACCGCATGTCGCACATACGTGGCGTTGGAGGGGCTGTTGCTGCAGAAACCCCACCACGCTGCCGGGAGCCGAAAGCCGGAGGGCGCCCGGCGACGGCCGCCGATTCCGGCTTTTTTTTCTCGGCTGTTGCCGCCGGCTCTACGGGCTGGACAATTAATACTGAAAAATTTTAAGCATAGTTGGTGAGGCGCAGCATTGATCGCACTAGTAGATGATAGATCAATAATGACAATGACATGTCAACTAGGCTATTGACGCTAAAGCCACAAAAAAGCAAGAGGCTAATGCATACAAAGTGGATAATGATGCCCGCCTCTGAAATAAGATCTGGAGCTTTGTCTACCGATATCGGTACTCAGTCTTCAAATCTGACACACGGGCAACCACTGTGGCCACATTGGCTCGTTATCTCTGCAAGCCAGGCGTGCCCCCATCGCTGAAAATTGTACTTAGCGGTTTTGCCAGTCACCATCGACGCTGAATCTTGTACTTAGTGGAATAAATGACGACCATTCGACGAGTTGAGTTAATCGCTGTGAGGGGTTGACACAGATTAGCGGCTCAGGCATTTCATATCGTGCGATCAAGCACCCCTGTAGAGTTTATCAGCATGAATGGACATTTTGAATTGCTATGCTTTGGTTTTCAATGTCCTGCCAATTGCCCATCTTCGGGCCGTTGCGAAAATTTTTCACTCATCGCCATCACTCACCCCTTACTGGCAGCTCATCGCATTAGGGACGTTACAGCGAAAGAGGCGAGAGACATTCGGAAAAAGTTTTTCGGTGGACTGAGCTAATTTTCCAATGGGGACCCCGCCCTCAACTCAGACCGTTACAGCCAAAATTACGCTCTTGTCTCATAATCGGCAACCAAACTAAATCTCTCATTGGTTGATCTGCCCCCGATTTTGTATCTTGTATGCATTCACTCCATTAGGAACCGACTTGTTGTTCTATATGCGGGCGGGCAAGGTGAGGAGTTGCCGTAAAAAGAAAGTTATCTCTTGTTCTTGGTATCTTTATATATACAAATCCTATTCTCTCCTCTTCAATCTTCATAGAAACCCTTTGGCAAACCAAGGTAGAGCTAGAGGAGGATTGGTTCTTTTATTTAAGTTGTTTATTTTGGTCTCTTAAGGTTTTTGGCACTCTCATACACACACATCTCACGATGGAGGAAAAAAAGGATTTCTCCAACACTTCGCTTGAAAACGAAACTGGCTACGTTGAGCAGGGTGAATTCAGCAGATGGCAACAATTCAAAGATGGCTTCAAGCCACATCAAGCAGATGAAGAAGAATACGCCGGGTTGAGCGATGTAGAAAGAGCCGCTCGTGCGACGGCCGCATCACCATTGGCTAGAAAGCTCAAGAGTCGGCACGTTCAAATGATCGCTATTGGTGGTTCTATTGGTACTGGTCTGTTTATCGGTACTGGTTCTTCTCTCGCTCAAGGTGGTCCAGCATCTGTTTTGCTGTCTTTCCTTGTGGTGGGTTCTGCATTGTATTGTACTGTTCAAGCATTGGGTGAATTGGGTACTTTATTCCCTGTCGCCGGTTCTTTCTCTACTTATTGCTCTCGGTTTATTGACCCTGCTTTCGGGTTTGCTATTGGTACTAATTATGCGTTGCAGTGGTTGGCAGCTCTGCCTCTAGAACTGCTCTCTGCATCATTATGTGTTGAATACTGGGCTACCGGCACTTCAGTTACTCCGGTCAAAATCGTGGTGGTGTTTTGGTTGTTCATTGCATTGATCACAGTTCTGGGGGGAACCCGTGCATATGGTGAAGCCGAATTTATCATGTCTCTTGTCAAGGTGACTGCCGTGGTCGGATTTATCATTTTGGGTATTTGCATTACTTGCGGTGCTGCTCCAAATGGTCAGGGCTACATTGGTGGCAAGTATTGGCACGACCCTGGTAGTTTCAACAATGGATTCAAAGGGTTTGCAGCTACTTTTGTTGCTTCTTCTTTCAGTTTCTCGGGAACCGAATTGGTCGGTTTGGCTGCTGCCGAAATGTCCAACCCTCGAAAGGATTTGCCACGAGCTACCAAGCAAATTTTTATTCGAATCTTGTTGTTTTATGTGTTGAGTGTTATCGTCATTGGCTGCACTGTGCCATATACCGACCCACAATTGCTCAATGCCTCCAACTCTGCTGATGTCACTGCTTCTCCATTTGTCATTGCTATTAAAAACGCAGGGATCAAAGGATTGCCATCGGTGTTGAATGCTGTTGTGTTGCTTTCGGTCTTGTCGGTCGGTAATGCTTCTGTGTATGCCTCTTCGCGAACTATTGCTGCCTTGGCTGCTCAGGGCCAAATCCCCAAAATTTTCGGTTATATTGACCGGGAAGGTCGACCAATGACTGGTATTCTGATCACCTTGGCATTTGGTTTACTGTGCTTTGTTGTTGGTGCTGGTAAAAACGTTCAAACCGAAGTGTTGAACTGGTTGATGGCCATTTCTGGTCTCAGTGCAGTTTTCACTTGGGGTGCTTCTTGTTTGTGCCATATTATGATGCGATGGGCCATAAAGGTTCAAAACCGATCTTTGGACGAATTGCCATTCAAAGCCCAGCTGGGGTGTGGGGCTCATGGTATGGTGTCACCATGATGGTGTTGATTCTGGGATTGCAATTCTGGATCGCATTGTTCCCATTGGGTGAAGAGCCAAGTGCAAACGCCTTTTTCCAGATCTATCTCGCTTTCCCAATCGCTGGTGTGTGTTACTTCGGGTACAAGTTGATTTACAAGACCAAGCTTGTGAAGCCTTCTGAAATCGATTTGGATACTGGTCGACGTATTTTGGATGTCGACGAATTGAAGCAGGATATTGCTGCTGAAAAGGCCGCAATCGCTGCTCGGCCATGGTGGTATCGAGCCTACCGATTCTGGTGTTAAAAAGCCGTTGTTATGAACCGGGTCGTGGCTGCCGGTAAAATTGATGAGTTTATTATTGTTTCTTTTGTGTATTCGTTTTTTTTTTCTGTTTTATTGTTTATGATGTATTTTATGATAATTATTACTTGCATTAATGAACTCGTTGTTTTGGTATAGGTACTTGTCTGTCGGGCTCGATGATCCGGTCGTATCGAAGGGCCATCGAGATTCCACGATAGCGGTCCAACCACAATCGCGGGACTGGGGATCCTCGATCTGGGCCCGAAATGAACTGAGTCCACATTTTACACCTTCTGTGTATACTTGGTACCGTGACGCTATTGGAGAAAGTGATAGCCATTAACTCCAAGAAGATAATCGTTTTTCACCGATAGAGAACGCATCTTGACAGTGGGCGCAAGAGTGGGGGGAGGCGGGGCCGCCGCAGCGATCCGCGAGCGGCATTTACCCCCGCTCATTTTCTAGAGTGCTCTAGTCGGGCAGAGCCAGATCATCATAACCACTTTACGGTGATTATTGGCCGCCATCTGATTCGATATAAATCATGTTCGGAGTGCGACCGACATCATGGCTCGTGTGCAGCCACGACACATAGAGAAGGGGTCCTATTGTTTAATCTCGATAGAGCAGACGTACAAAGCGGACCCCTCCCCCTCACTTGGTGGATTCTCGGTAGGGCCGACATACCGAGGCATGGCGCTTATTCGGCTAGATCCAGTGGACGGCCAAGGCTCTGTGCAGTTACTTGATTGATCGACTATCATTTTTGGAGCTATTATCGTTATCAGTGCATGCTGGTAAGTTCAGGGTGTTTCGTTGGTGGTATCAGTGCATGCTGGTGAATTCGGGATTCTTTTTCATTAGCCGTGCTAAAATACTTGAAGCACTATCCCTATGAGGATCGAAAATTTCACTTCTAGAAGCAATTGCACTTCTGCAAGAGATCCCCTTAGACTCCCACCGATGATCGGCTTGAAAACGTGCGGGGAACTGATGCTTGAAAACGACATCCCTCATCGGGCTGCACCTGGCAACGCTGTTAGAATATCCAGCATGCCCAATCAAGCCTTGCATCCGTTCTCCATGCCCCTCATACATGATAGCGTAACAGACTGTATCAATGGATGCAACTTTCAGACACGAGAACTGCGGGACACTGACGAGCCGCAGCGGATGGGGTCGGACGATCCTCTCTCTTCCCCCTCACTCAGATCTCTATCTGTATGGAATTGTACAGCCATTTCAATTAGATATGATGCGTCGTGACGAAGATGCACTCTAATTCTCACGTGTGTCTAGGATGATCAACTTGTCTCCCACGCTCAGTTGTCAATTCCCCCGCATTGATAAGGCGGAACTCAAACATGGTGCTTGCGTAGGCCGACGGTGCATTGATCTATTCGGTATATTTTAACCGATCCCTGCACAATGGCTGTGACTAGAAAAGGATCCCAAGATCCAGGGTTTCCAATTGACACCAGGAATGACTTCGGACCAAGAAAAACGAGTTGGAGAGCCATTGGAGGCTCAGATCTCGCCGCAGATCGCCGAGGTACAGCAGTATATGGATTTGGGTGTCGATGAAGCACTTGCAGTTGCCAAAGAGTCTCAAGGCATGGTGGTCGATGAAGCCACCAATCGTCGACTACTGAGAAAAATCGACATCTTCATCTGTCCACTGCTGTGTTTGGTGTATGCCGTACAATACATGGACAAGACGTCCACCGCTGGTGCAGCCATCATGGGGTTAATCACAGACCTAGACATGGCTGGAAACACGTATGCCTGGACCGGTACCGGGTTCTATATCGGATACCTGGCATTCGAATTCCCTGCCTCATTCTTACTACAAAGACTTCCACTAGGCAAGGTCACGGCTACTTTTATTATCTTGTGGGGAATTGTCATGGCAGCGTCAGCAGCGCCGCACAACTACGCCGGGTTTGAAGCGCTGAGAGTGCTACTCGGAGCTCTGGAATCCGGGGTCACCCCAGCGTTTGTCTTGATCACTGCTCAGTGGTACCGACGAGAAGAACAGTTTATGCGAACTTCAATGTGGTTCTGCTGCAATGGTTTAGGTGCCATTATTGGTGGGATGGTGGCATACGCGCTGTACACTCGGCAGTTGACGACCGGTACTCCTATTCCGGCTTGGCGATTGTTGTATGTGGTATACGGCTCTATCACCATCTTTCTGGGGATCATTTGTCTCTTTCACCTCCCAGATAACCCATCAAAAGCCTGGTTCTTAACCAAAGAAGAACGGCTCCTAGTGGTCGAGCGGATCCGTACTAATAAGCAAGGGTTTGGTAGCAAGAAGTTCAAATGGCACCAAGTCAAAGAAGCATGTCTTGATGTACGGAGTTATATCATGGTTATTCTGATGGTTGCATTGACAATTCCAAATGGTGGGTTGACAAGTTTTGGCACCATCATCATGACTTCTTTGGGTTATGATACCCAAAAAACCCTGCTCATGAGCACAGTTAGTGGTGGTGTTGAAGTGGTCGGCCTATTGGTTGGTGGGTTGATTGTATCGTGGACGAACAAGCGAATGCTGGTGGGGGTGGTGTCTGCATTCATCCTTCTCATTCCGTCCACCAGTTTGCTTGCGTTTGCGGGCCCAAAAAAGGCTCAGCTAGCTGGTCTATTTCTGTATTCTTCCACTCCTATCGCCATTGTGTGCCTGTTTAGTTGCATTTCTTCCAATACTGCCGGCCACACCAAGAAAATCGTGGTGCAAGCTGCCAGTTTGGTGGCCTATTCCGTTGGTAATCTGATCGGCCCGCTCACATTCAAGGCAACGGAAGCCCCAGGTTACGAAACTGCCAAGATCGTCATGGTCGTATGTTCAGTTGTGGTGGCACTTCTCATGTCACTGCTCTACTTTATCAACTGGAAAGAGAACAAGCGACGAGACCGAGAAGGAGTGGTGCTTGATATTGAAAATAGTGAGTTCACCGACTTGACAGATTTCCAGAATCCAGAGTTCAGATATGCTTTGTAATATGTAGTTTTCTATGTTTCATGTTGTGTTTTTTTCCTTATGACCATGAGCCGCACGCCGTAGTCACGTCCAAACCTCCGTAGTCCATCTTTTCTGGATATGGGGCCCAACGTACAGATTTGGTAGGCTGGTATCGGTAGTAAATGACATAACACATGAGTACGAGTATGCTACCGGATACGACACCGGTGGTGATCTCGCCGCTGGTTACATAAATGGTCGCGGCAACTATTGCCAAGCGTCCCACAAGCACCACTTGTACACTATCACACCTTCTCAACACCCATGACACTTGTAAAAACACCAAAGACCGACTAAAAACACATGCAACGGCCATTGTCAAGCCAAGAGTTTCAGAACCTTGTACCACCGCTACGTGGTCGGCCGACTCAAACATTAACAATGACGTTAACTGGCACGCACGAACCCACATGGTGCATCGGCCACTTTTGATGGATTTTTCATACAGTACCAAACCAAGCGCGGCAAACATGCATGACAAGCAGCCACAAGCACCCCCGATAAGGGAGTCGGGCATTGGTGTGTTCCACTTTAGTTGTGAGTCAAGGTAAATTTCCATAGGTACATTGACAAAGCTCATGCCAACAGATAAGCCCGTCAAAGCTGCCCATTGAACGATTGTTATTTTGTACAGAGTGAGTTGGACGCAGCACCCGGCAGTAAGGAGAACAAACGCTTGCCGCAACGAGTTCCAAGCGGATTGAGTTGTATTTGAGGTTGCCACTAATAACAATGCTGAATGAAGAACTCGGACTGCTGCGATAATCGCAGTCTGGGTCAAGTCTGTGGTGAACGAGCCAAGCTTCTCTCCGTCGCGCCGCCGAGATAAATAGTCCGTTGTAAATGATATTAACGCAGTAGTGATATGGCTCAATATCGGTACCAATCTTGTATCCCATGTACCAGCAACGTTGGTAACTGCATGGTTCCACAGCACCGCGTTGGCAGCCCAAGCCATTGCCAGAGTGATCAGCCATCCAGTCATGATGTAGAGTTTTAGGTAGCCCACAGTCTAATAACTTGCAACTTGGACAAGGACGATCTCCTAATCATATATTATCACGTTTCAGAATGTGCCCCGTTTCCGTTTCAATTTTGTCTTGTGCCGTTTGGCCAGCCTCATTTGTTTTAAGATTGGACAGTACGCCCCAGCCGCCGCATCGCCCTATCCACTAAAATTCTGAACCGGCCATTTGGTGATTTTCGAGGAGCTTACAAAGAGACCACTGGGCTTTAGCCACCTCTTTTCAAAATCTTATAATTTTGTCTGCGTCATATTTCTTGGCTTAATACCAGTATTAAATAACATTCCTGCCACAGTTCCTGGTGCCGCCTTCAACGGTTCCAAACCCGCTCGAAAACCCATGGATGCAGTTCTAACGTTTCTCATTATGGTATGTACATGTCCGAGTGAAATACAGTGGTGCATGATTAATGCACATGGCATGACAGTGGAGACCCAATCACACATTTCGCTATTTTAAGGTTGCCTATGCAGTCATGCATGGCGAAGGTTATTGTTTTTAAGATTTGACTCGCATTAGGTCCGGTTCCAGATTCCAGGTTCCAGATCGTCCCTGTTCTGATACCCCCTTCATTTCAAAAGTCCAAACTTGTTTGGTCTGCTGATTATGGTAGGCTGTTGCTGTTGCATCACCATCAGCAGGCAAAAACACTGCCTATCGTTTTTGTGTAAAGCAAACATGACAGTATAAAAATATATCATCGCATTAGAGCTACATCGAGGAATCGCAGATGGATCAGCCACCTCCAACGCCCAGGCCGCCGAGGCTCAATTCCAAGATTTAAGGTTAATGCCATGGCTAGTCTCTGTTACTTTCACGTACTATCCCTTTCACCAGGGGGCCTATATCGATTCAAGCTGCGGATAAAAGCGCATGCGTTCAAAACTGTATATCATTTATTCAGACCTTTGATGTTCAATGTCTCTAAGCCAGTCTCATATAAAGAAACCACACACCATCTCGTTACCAAATAAATTCTATTCACCATCCACTTCACCCTTTTATTTTTGGGGCCTTTTCTTCTTTTTATTGTGTTTTTCATTTCCCGGGTTATATTTTTCAGTGTTTGCTCGTTCGTTCGTTATTTTGTTCCGTTCTTTCAACTTCATCGAATCCAAAAACAATGAAGTCCTCTATAGTATTTCTGGCTGGAATGGCCATGGCCGGGCCATTGGGCTTTGAAAAAAGAGACAAGAGTGTCCCGGAAGGTGTAGTTCAAATCAATATGAAGCACATCCGAAAAGGCGGTCGTGTGGGTAAGCGATCCCTCGACAACGTTTACGGTAGTTATTCGATTGTTTTCCAAGTCGGCACTCCTGGCCAGCAGATGCAAGCCCTGCTGGACACCGGTTCCAGTGACTTGTGGGTCAATTCCCCAGCTAGTGGTCAGTCACCATCGTATGAACCAAAACAATCTTCCACCTACCACTATAACAACTCGGATTTTGACATTAGATATGGCAGCGGTGAAGCCCATGGTGACTGGGTCACTGACACTGTGACCATTGCTGGTGCCTCTGTCAGCAGTCAATCCATGGGTATTGTCGGAGATCCTTCTGCTGGTGAGGCCATTTTTGGTGTTGGTTTGATTGACAATGAATCTTCCGATGGTTCGTATATTAATGTGCCTCAAAATCTCAAAGACCAAGGCCATATCAAGCACAACGCATATTCGTTGTACCTGGACAACTTGGCCGCATCCACTGGCCGAATTTTGTTTGGCGGGGTGGACCAAGCCAAGTATAGTGGCAATCTATTGAGTGTGCCTGTGATTGATAGCTCTGCGTTTTATATCCAAACTGACAGTCTCAAAGTGGGCGATAAGGAAATGAACAGCAGCCCATTCCCGGTGTTGCTCGATTCGGGCACAACTTTCACCTATTTGCCCCTAGACATTTCCAAGAGCATTGCCGATGCATACGGTGCTGTGTTTGACGATATGACCGGATTGTACTTTGTCAACGAAAAGAACGCTAAACAACCAGACTTTATCTTTAGCTTTTCTGGCGCTACCATCACCGTGCCAACCAGCGAGATGGTTGTCGATGCATCGCAGATCATCGATGGCCAATCACCAATGCCGTATGTCTTGGGCATTGTTCCATCTGCTGATCCACCATATATTCTCGGTGACACCTTTTTGCGGTCTTCTTATGTGGTCTACGACTTGGAAAACATGCAATTGTCGTTGGCCCAGTCCAACTATGCATCCGAGTCCAACATCAAGGTGATTCAACGTACCGTCCCAGGGGCCCAGGTAGCCCCAGCCGTTGCCCAATAGTCGACTGCTTTTTCTTTATTTTATTTTATTATGCCATCTACATTTAAAACTACACTATTCACATACTATATACGGGGAAACAACCTAAAATACACGTTTGCACACTGCTCTTAATCGATCATGGTACTCGCCTCGCCTCGCCTCACGACTCGCAGCCGCACCGATTCGACCCCCTGTTGGGGCTCACATAGTGGGTCGAGTCGGGGCCGATCTCCGGAAAATTATTACATAAGCAAATTGGCCGTTAGTCCGAAGGGCAGGGTTCCTACCCTGTTGGGACAGCGGCCAGGGCAGAACAGGTACAGAGTTTTCCGGCCCCCAGCCTACAGACAGCATCCAATCACTGATACCACAATAACCATCTGCACTATCGGAGATTCCATATATGCGCACACGTAGACCCCAGGTTATTGATGATCAAACGTGGCGCTCTCCGGTTGAGCCAATTAGGCAGGATCGAGATCCAGGTCCGAAGCGCGGACGACCACGCAATTGTTGGGTGCGCGCCCTACCCAACATGGCGGCCGTTCCCGCCGCCACAGGCACGCCGCATACAGTTGAGTTCCCAACGAAAAAAAAAATTGCACCAAAAAAAAAAAAAAATCCCAGCGCGCAGAGCCCTGGAAGCTGATGTGGTGCGCGCTATGTGGTAGGCCAGCCCATCGAAGGTTCAACTGGTGGTGATTGTAACGTTGACCCGGTTGAACAAATCGCCTGCCTTTTAATCAATCCCGGTGCTTCTTTTCTTTCGACATCACCCTCCCCTTCACCAATCAACCCTCCTTTTTTTGCTTTACAGATTCTGGGTTCCTTGAACTCGGCTGCTTTTTAATTGTACATCTAACGACCGACCAAAGTTTGTACAAATCACCTCGTTGAAATATTTTTCACCCGTTTATCGAATCACTGTGATAAGGGTTTGATCAGCTTTCCATCTGAAAGGTTTTTTGGTATAACTTTGTCCATTTTTGGTATGGTTATTGGTTATTGGAGATGATTTGCTAACAATTCAGGATTCTTTCATTTTTTTTTTATTTCTATTTGATAATTTGTTCATTTGAACTGTCCTGCTGTAAGGGAATTTTTTTATTCACAAGTATGACAACCAACCTCAGCATCAAAACGCTAACAATACAGATGTACGGAACACAAACTGGTGTATCAACACCTCATTCAGCTGCTTCCCTTCGACCTTTGGTTGTTCAACATGGAACCACTGAACACACGTTACTAGTACCAACTTCAGTCTATCTCAATTGCACTCAGCTGCGAGATCGATTCTTGGCTTCGCTGCCAGAGCCATCTGAGGACAAGGCTGGTGATAATGAACCATCATCACCAACCGAGTTGCTCGCTGCATTTTTGGGCTTTGTTGCTGCACTAGTTGACCAAGAACCCGGTCCTTACGACGAAGTGTTGACCCTAGTGTTGACGGAATTTGAAACGAGATACCTTCGAGGTAATGATGTGCACGCGGTGGCAACGGCTCTTCAAAATGATGAAGCCGCTCCAACCACAGTGGAAAAGATCAAGAATGTGGTGCGATCGTACTACTCTGCTCGGCTCGCCGCCAACCGTCCAATTAAGCCTTATGAGCCAGCTTTGCTTCGTGCTGTGAGTGAAGGTGAAGCTGAAATGCATGCTATTTTTGGCGGTCAAGGTAACACCGAGGATTACTTTGATGAGTTGCGAGAGATCTTTGATTTGTACAACGGTACCATTAGCGACTTCATTGAATTGCTTGCTGAAAAGTTGTTGACCTTGTCTCGGGAACAACCGGCTGCTAGCAAGATTTACACCAAGGGATTGAACATCTTGAGATGGCTGGAACGACCTGAAGACACCCCAGACAACGATTATTTGGTTTCTGCTCCAGTGTCTGTGCCAGTCATTGGGTTCATCCAATTGGCTCACTACGCTGTCACTGCTCGGGTATTGGGCAAGACTCCGGGTGAGTTGCGATCATACTTTGCTGGGGCCACTGGTCACTCTCAGGGTTTGGTCACTGCCGTCGCCATTGCGTCGTGCGATTCTTGGGAATCATTCTTTGAAGCCTCCGTTAAGGCCATGACTGTGTTCTTCTATATTGGGTTGCGATGTCAACAACAGTATCCAAACACTTCTTTGCCACCATCTGTTTTGGAAGATTCCGTGGCGGAAGGTGAAGGAAAGCCATCTCCAATGTTGTCGATTCGAGATTTGTCTCGAGATCAATTGCAAGAATTTGTTGATGCCACTAACAAGCATTTGCCAACTGAAAAGCATATTGTCATTTCTTTGATCAACGGTGCCCGAAATATGGTGCTGACTGGTCCTCCTCAGTCCTTGTATGGTCTCAACTTGACTCTGCGAAAGAAGAAGGCCGAGACCGGGTTGAACCAGGGTCGAGTGCCACACACTCAGCGAAAGTTGAAGTTTTCTTCGCGTTTCTTGCCAATCACTTCTCCGTTCCATTCTCCATTGTTGAACGGTGCTACCGAGGTGATTGTTAAAGACTTGAAGGCCGCTAACGTTGAATTTGATGCATCCAGCTTGGCTATTCCAGTTTTTGACACATTTGATGGGTCCGATTTCCGACAATCCAAGTCGTCTATTGTGGCTCGAGTCATCGAATTGATCACTCAATTGCCTGTCAATTGGGAAATTGCTACTGCCTTCTCGTGCACTCACATTGTCGACTTCGGTCCAGGTGGCTTGTCTGGTTTGGGCTTGTTGACTCACCGAAACAAGGATGGTACCGGTGTTCGAGTGATCCTTGCTGGTGTTTTGGACGGATCAGCTCCACAAGAAGAATTCGGCTACAAGCAGGAACTGTTTGATCGAGAAGATGGTACTGTCAAGTATGCTATGGATTGGGTTAAGGAATTCTCTCCGAAGCTAGTCAAGACTTCGTCTGGTGGTACTTATGTCGATACCAAGTTCTCACGACTGCTTGGTCGACCACCTATTATGGTTCCGGGTATGACTCCAACCACTGTGCGACCTGAGTTCGTTTCTGCCACTTTGAACAGTGGTTACCACGTTGAATTGGGTGGTGGTGGTTACTTCATGCCATCCATGTTGACCAATGCTTTGGAAGAGATTGAACGAGCCGTCAAGCCGGGTGTTGGTATCACTTTGAACGTTTTGTACGTCAACCCAGCCATGCTTCAATGGTGTATTCCATTGATTGAGCGATTGCGAAAAGATGGTTTCCCAATTGAAGGTTTGACCATTGGTGCCGGTGTGCCATCTTTGGATGTTGCCAATGAATATATTCGAAACCTGGGTCTAAAGCATATTTCTTTCAAGCCGGGTACTGTTGAATCGATTCAAACTGCCATCACCATTGCTCAACACAATCCTAATTTCCCAGTGGTGATCCAATGGACCGGTGGTCGAGGTGGTGGACATCACTCGTTTGAAGATTTCCACGCTCCAATGCTGCAAATGTACTCCAAGATGCGGCGATATCCAAATATCATCATTGTGGGTGGTTCTGGTTTCGGGTCTGCTGAGGATACCTACCCTTACTTGACTGGTGAATGGTCTACCGAATACTCGTACCCGCCAATGCCTTTGGATGGGTTCTTGATGGGTTCTCGATGTATGACTGCTAAGGAAGCTTTCACTTCTCCAGCTGCCAAGCGGGCTATTGTTGATGCTCGGGGTGTTGATGACAAGGACTGGGAACAGACCTACAAGAAGGCTACTGGTGGTGTCATCACTGTCAACTCTGAAATGGGTGAACCAATCCACAAGCTGGCTACACGAGGTGTGTTGTTCTGGGCTGAATTGGATACCACCATCTTTAACTTGCCACGAAACAAGCGTGTTGAAGCATTGAACAGCAAGCGAGACTACATTATCAAGCGGTTGAATGCTGACTCCCAAAAGGTTTGGTTTGGTCGAAACGCTGCTGGCGAAGTGGTAGATTTGGAAGACATGACTTACATTGAAGTTGTTCAACGATGTATTGACTTGTTGTATGTCAAGAAGGAAAAGCGATGGATTGACATTACTTTGCGAAACTTCACTGGTGACTTTGTTCGACGAGTAGAAGAGCGATTCACTAGCGGTGCTGACAAGTTGTCAGTGTTGCAATCATACGGCGAATTGAGTGATCCGTTCGGGGCCTTGGATCGACTTGCTGCGGCTTACCCAGAAGCCAAGAACCAGATCATCAACGCTCAAGACAAGGATTACTTCTTGTTGTTGTGTCGACGAGTCACTCAAAAGCCAGTGCCATTTATTCCAGCTTTGGATGAAAACTTTGAATTCTACTTCAAGAAGGATTCTCTGTGGCAGAGTGAAGATTTGGCTGCTGTTGTTGACGAAGATGTTGAACGAACCTGTATTTTGCAAGGTCCAGTGTCTGCCAAGTTTTCTACCGAAGTTGATGTTCCAATCAAGGATATTTTGGACTCTGTTCATGATGGTCACATTGAGCGGTTGATGAAGGATGTCTACAAGGGCGATGCTTCTGCTGTGCCAGTTATTGAATCCTTCGGTGGCAACCCACCAAAGAGTGAGTTGATTTGCGATGGCAAGGCGTTTGCTGCTGTTGTTGTTGCTCACAATGGTGACGATGTTGTGTACAAGATTGATGCTTCTAGTGCCAACTCTGCTGCCTTGCCATCTTTGGAAGATTGGCTTGATTTGTTGGCCGGTGACAAGTACACCTGGCGATACTCTTTGCTGTCCACCAACATTATTGTGCAGGGCTCCAAGCACCAGCCAAACTCCATCCGATCTATTCTCGCCCCAGTTCGAGGCTTGAAGGTTGAGATTTCCAACGTCAGTGATGCTGAAAAGACTCGAATCACCGTGTCCGAGCCAATCAACGGCAAGTTGACTAAGGTTGTGGAGATTTTCAAGCAAGGCTCTGTGATCACTGTGTTGATGATTGACGAGCGAGCTGTTGAAAAGAAGCCAGTTGCTTTGGAACTGTTGTACAACTATGTGCCGCAGGTCGGGTTTGCTCCAATCCAAGAAGTCATGGAAGGTCGAAATGAACGAATCAAGAAGTTCTACTGGGACGCTTGGTTCGGCACCACCGAAAAGATGGACATCAACATTGATATCACCAAGCCATGGGACGGTGAATCTATTACTGTTGAATCCAAGGCCATTGCCGACTTTGTTCATGCTGTTGGTAACAATGGTGAATCATACGTTGAACGACCAAACAAGACCACCTTTGCCCCAATGGACTTTGCCATTGTAACTGGGTGGAAGGCCATCATCAAGGCCATCTTCCCTAAGGACATCGATGGTGACATTTTGCGATTGGTGCACTTGAGCAATGGGTTCAAGATGTTCCCAGCTGCCGAGCCATTGAAGAAGGGCGACGTGGTGTCTACTACTGCTTCGTTGAAGGCTGTTATCAACCAAGAATCGGGCAAGGTGGTTGAAGTATCTGGTATTTTGTCGCGATTGGGTAAGCCAATTATGGAAGTGACTTCGCAGTTCTTGTATCGAGGTTCTTACACCGATTACGAAAACACTTTCCAACGAAAGGAAGAAACCCCACGACAAATCCAATTGCAAACCCCAAAGGATGTCGCGGTATTGCGATCCAAGGAATGGTTCCACCAAGATGTCGAGATGGATTTGCTTGGCCAAACCCTGACTTTCCGAACTGAAACATTTGTGCGGTTCAAGTCCAAGGATGTCAACAGCTCTGTGCAGACCACTGGTCAAGTGTTGGTTGAATTGCCAACCAAGGAGATCATTCAAATCGCTACTGTTGAATACGAAGCTGGTCAATCTTACGGCAACCCGGTGATTGACTACTTGACCCGAAACGGTACCACTATTGAACAGCCAGTTCAGTTTGAAAATGCCATTCCATTGACTGCTGGTACTGTGCTTGCATCTCGAGCTCCATCTTCTAACGAAGGCTATGCATTGGTGTCTGGTGATTACAACCCAATCCACGTTTCGCGTGTGTTTGCTTCATATGCCAACCTGCCAGGTACTATTACCCACGGTATGTACTCCAGTGCGGTGGCTCGATCTTTGGTTGAAACCTGGGCTGCTGAAAACAACATTGCTCGAGTTCGAGCTTTCAACTGCTCATTTGTTGGTATGGTGTTGCCAAACGACTTTATTGAAACCAAGTTGGAGCACGTCGGCATGATCAATGGTCGAAAGATCATCAAGGTGGAAGCTTTCAAGCAAGAGACCCAAGAACCAGTTTTGGTCGGTGAGGCCGAAGTGGATCAGCCAGTTTCCTCATATGTGTTCACTGGTCAAGGTTCTCAAGAACAAGGCATGGGTATGGATTTGTACGATTCCAGCGCAGTTGCTCGATCGGTGTGGGACCGAGCTGACCGACATTTCTTGAACAACTACGGGTTTAGCATTATTGACATTGTCAAGAACAATCCAAAGGAATTGACTGTTCACTTTGGTGGTCCTCGGGGTAAAGCCATTCGAGACAACTACATTTCCATGATGTTTGAATCGGTTGCTGAAGACGGCAAGATCAAGTCTGAAAAGATCTTCAAGTCCATCACTGAGTCCACTGATTCCTACACTTTCAAGAGTCCAACTGGCTTGTTGAGTGCCACTCAATTCACCCAGCCAGCTTTGACCTTGATGGAAAAGGCTTCGTTCGAAGACATGAAGGCCAAGGGGTTGATTGCCGCTGATTCTACATTTGCCGGTCACTCTTTGGGTGAATACTCTGCATTGACTTCTTTGGGTGATGTGATGCCAATTGAAAGTTTGGTTGATGTCGTGTTCTATCGAGGTATGACCATGCAGGTCGCTGTGCCACGAGATGCGGCTGGCCGATCCAACTATGGTATGGTTGCTGTGAACCCATCGCGAGTTTCTCCAACTTTCAACGATGCTGCGTTGCGATTTGTGGTTGAGCACATTGCTGAACAGACTACCTGGTTGCTTGAAATTGTCAACTACAACGTTGAGAACCAGCAGTATGTTGCTGCTGGTGACTTGCGAGGGTTGGATACTTTGACCAACACCTTGAACGTGTTCAAGGTGCAGAAGATTCATGTTGATAAACTTTTGCAGCAAATGCCGTTGGAAGAAGTCAAGAAGCACTTGACTGAGATTGTCAGCGAGGTAGCTGCCCAGTCTTCGGCCAAGCCTCAACCAATTGACTTGGAACGAGGGTTTGCGGTTATTCCATTGAAGGGCATCTCGGTGCCATTCCACAGTTCATATCTGCGATCTGGCGTCAAGCCATTCCAGCGGTTCTTGGTCAAGAAGGTACCAAAGTCGGCTGTCAAGCCTGCCAGCTTGATTGGCAAGTATATTCCAAACTTGACTGCCAAGCCGTTCCAGATCACCAAAGAGTACTTCCAAGAGGTGTACGAGTTGACTGGTAGCGACAAGATTAAGAGCATTTTGGACAACTGGGAATCTTATGAAAAGTAATGTGGATGTATAGATATAATTTTTGATTCGAAGGGATTTTAGTACTATTTTAATTTGATATTTTTTGTGATATAATCTTGGTGATGGCAAGACTGTTGAATGCAGTGGAGTATGGACATTTTGATGGTGGATCGGGTAGTTTGACCATTGGCCAAGTCTTGGCATTAATGGACTGCATGGCTTTGTACAAGCTAGGATACTTTGATTTCATACTGTCGTTGCTGTGTCGGAGAAAGAACTCTGTGAAGTCATTGCCAATTAGTACTGTGGTGTCGGAGATTGATGCCAGTATGCTATCGGTAAGATCCATCGGTGCATGAGGCATGTAAAGCAATGTCGGATCATCATCATCATCTTTAGCTATGTCCTTCTCCACCACTGCAATGCCCAGCTCGGCAAACAGATTCAAGTCGTCTTTAGTATACACCGGATCCCAGGTTGTGATATTCTCCATCGGCACGTCGAGCTTGCTTGCTAGTAGCTGCAGCAATGCTAGCTGATACATTGCCGAGTATTCACATAGCCAATCTGTTGGTGCCCCAAGAGCCAGACATCGGATTCGTTTGATTGAATTGTCGACCTTGAGTTTTGCCAGGGCAGTATCGAATTGGGTCAAGAACTCGCTTGATTCGAGGGATTTGCGTTTTTCATCTAGCGATGCCACGTAGTCTTGCACGGTCTTGACGGGGACCACATTTTTGCGGCCCTTGCGGTTCTTTTTTTTGCGCTCCACCGGCACGAAGTCGTCAGCCATGATGTCGCGATGTTGGAAAGATTTTCGCCGGTGAGGCTCAAGTATTTCTGCGCCGTCCCCACGACTAAGTATCGCACAAAACCCCCCAATTCGAGTTATGGCTATTGAATCGATCTCAGAAGCTTTTCTTCTATATGCCCATATTTATTTGCTTCATGGAAGAATTACCCGGCTATCTGCACCGACCCCCATTATTAACCCAACCTCCCGGGTTTTTTTAGTGGGTGCCCACTGTTTGTTGACATGGCGCGCAGAACACCAACCACGCATTAAACGAGACCAGCCACTCGACATAAAATAATATCCACAATTAGTTGATCGGTGGTTTCTTCATCTTATCAACTACATATATACATATACAATGGCTCGAGCGACGACGAGCACACCGCAATCGCGAGCTGTAAGAACCGGCAAGGGCAAGCTTGCTAAGAAGCGAGTCTCGACGAAGAGCACCAAGACGCCTGCCGGGAAAACAGCAAGACGCTCCATACACGATCCTCCACCAGCAAAAAAACAGCATCGATATCGACCAGGTACGGTGGCACTGCGAGAGATCCGAAAGTACCAGAAAAGCACTGACTTGTTGCTACGCAAGCTGCCGTTTGCGCGGCTGGTGAAGGAGGTGGCCGACAACTTTGTGGGCTCCACCGAGCAGCTACGATGGCAAAGCACAGCCATTGGCGCGTTGCAAGAAGCGTCTGAGGCATTTCTAGTACATCTTTTTGAGGATGTCAACTTGTGTGCGATTCATGCTAAACGCGTCACGATCATGAAGAAGGATATCGAGTTGGCGAGGCGGATCAGAGGGCCTCTTGCTGGAGTTGCTGGGTGATTTCCGAAGTCTCATATAGAATGGTACCTTCACCTTTTTTCTCCTGCTAATGATGTAATTTATTTATTCTTATTATATTTTTTTTTCGTGATACATGTCTAACAAGCCGCATTGCAAAGATGGCAAGGGCTTGCAATGGCCAATCATGTTGCTGCTAATATATCCGGCCCTCACTCATCACAAGGCCCCCAATGAATTAGACTCAACCCCTGCGGGGCATTGTGGCCAAAAAAGAGAGATTCACGAATAAGGTTTGAGCGGGTCACACACGAACTGTGCCTGTGGCCAAAGTTTAAGAATTCTCTCGTCAATTCAGAACAAGCAGACAAAGCCGAGTGCGTGCATTGTATAGTGAGGATTTTTTCCCTTAGTCTGAAGCAATCTGGTGGGGGGCGCACTGCACTATCTCACATGCGCACACACAAATTTTTTTGATTCCTTCTCTCTTTCACTCACTAATCTACATTACTCCATCGTCGCCTTAGGATGAGAAAAAGCCATGTGTTTGTCGGCTCATCACACCCAGAACTGGGTCAGATGATCTGCGACCGTCTGGGGGTCGAAGCAGGCCAGTGCACCTTGCGCAAGTTCTCCAATGGAGAAACGTCGGTGGAGATTGGGGTGTCAGTGAGAGATGAGGACGTCTACGTTGTTCAGAGCGGGTCTGATGTGATTAATGACCATATCATGGAAATGCTCATCTTGGTGGCAGGCTGTAAGGGCGGATCAGCAAATAAGATCACCGCAGTGATTCCAATGTTCCCTTATTCCAAGCAGAGCAAGATGAAGAAGCATCGAGGTGCCATTACAGCTCGAATGCTGGCAAACTTGCTGACAATGGCCGGTGCAGACCATGTCATCACCATGGATTTGCATGCGACCCAAATGCAAGGGTTTTTTACAAAGCCGGTCGACAATTTGTATGCCGGTCCAACACTGGCCCGGTGGATCCGTCACAATGTTCACGATTATAGCAGTGCTGTGATCGTCAGTAAAAATCCTGGCGGAACAAAGCGGGTGACAGCTCTCGCTGATGCATTGAAGGTCAATTTCGCCATGATCCATACTGATAGACGTCGAAGCAAAGACAAATTCCAATCTTCTTCTCCAAAGAACTTGGACTTGTCACAAGTGTCAAGTACTAACGGTTTTGACAACAACAATGACAATGATGAGAGCGACGATGACGAGGTCAATGCCCATGGGATCCAAGTCGCTCGAGTCGTACAGGGCCATGTTGTTGGAGATGATTATGAAGAAGAGCCGGGCTGTGTCACTCCAACCGACTCTGACAACGGCACTACTGAGAGCAGTAATTTGGCAGTTGACCAACAGCATGCGCTCGGTGGCACTGTCGATGCTGCTGGGTCGGATGACGATGACGAAGAAGAACGCTTCCATCTGGAAAAGCTCATCACGTTGGTTGGTGATGTCCGGGGCAAGACTGCTATTATTGTGGACGACATGATCGACAAGGCCGGGTCATATATTGCTGCTGCCGAACATTGCCGCCTTATTTGCGGCGCAAAGGAAGTATACATTGTGGCCACCCACGGTATATTTGGAGGCGACTCATTGGAACTATTGAACTCTTGCCCATGCATCGACCAGATCGTGGTGACCAACACATATCCAATTCCTCCAAGCCGCGTTGAACGAGCTGAAAAACTGACGCTGATTGATATTTCACCAATCTTCGCCGAATGCATTAGACGTAACCACCATGGTGAGTCCATCTCTGCTTTGTTTGAGCAACTGGCTTACGTATGATTTTTGTTTTCTATATATGTATACCTGTATTCTTAATCTTGCGAGGAAATGTTTACTGGTAAGAACTTGCGTGGCAAAGACACCCGTGAGAACCGGTTTCTCAGCCGGCTAGTGACGAGATCCGAGTCAAGATGACGGGTTAACGCCAACCGTGGAATACACGAGATGCAATGTTTGGAATCGAGCTGCACATCCAGCGGGTCCTGAGTGTTGCAACCCGGAGAGATGGTGAGGCGGATCGAGTATCGTTTTTGAGATGTCGCCGAATCTTCTGATTCGTACAACTCAAAAACAATCTGTGTCAAATAGTCCAACTCTGGCAAGCTGTTCCGGGCAACTCGGGTCGGGATCTGGCTTTCAAATATCACATTCAATAGTGTATAGATATGCGATTCCTTGGTGAAATAAAACACCGATCCACCCGTGTCAGTTTCTTTCATATGGTCAATATCACTCAATATTTGCTTCACCAGTGGCAAGCTCGTCAGTAATCCAATGTCCAGCTTCTCCTTGTCCTCAATCCCGTATTCCTGCGGACAGATAAAGTCGAACAAGATCTTTGACAACCGGAACAGCTCTCGTAGATACGTGAACTCGGGTTTGTCAAATGGCCCGCTCTTGCCCTTGCTGTCGGGTGGTGGTGGTGGTGGCGGCGGTGTTTGCGATGTTGGTGCACCCGCTGCAGCCGCCGCCGCACCAGCGGTGGCGTTGGAGCCGCTGGACGAACTAGCAGTGGCGTGGATAGACGCGCCGAACGATGACCCGCCCAGCAGAGGCGAGCCGACACGTGTAGGCGGCTTCCAGCTTGGAATATCCAGAATTGGCGGCTCCACCTCTAAGCTTTCGTCGGGTAGAAACACATGTTCCAGGAATTGCCGGTTATGCAAGGCGTCAAACTTCATGGTGTCATAAAGCTCGGAGATCTTAGATGGGTCGACCTTATCCACGGTTTCAAACTCAGCAAACAGCTTGTCCCATCGTTCTTTGAACAGATCTGGATCTTCGTTGCAACACCATCGCGACTGGAACTTGGAAATGTCGTGGATCTGGAAATTCCGGCTCATCACATGATGGTGATAGTTCATCAACTCAACGACCCGGTTCAAAACGATAAACGGTTCGGGGATCTTGTCTGGCCATGCAAACTGGGGCGGAGGCTCAATACCCTTACGAAGCATAGGCTTTAGCTTCTTCTTGACTTGGTCCATCAGATCTTTGGCGGCATTGGAATCGTCTAGCAGGTCCTTTCGAATGGTGATAAACTCATCCGGCATATCATCGGCATTCAAAAATGACGTAGCAAACAAATTGGCAGACGCAATCACTCGCCGCTCAGATGACGAATACACCCTGACATTGTCCAGCAGCTTTTTGTTAATCAAATTGAGATCCTTGCGGAATTGCTCGCCAAGATCAACAGCTTGGTACCGGGCAGAGTGGGTCGGTTCACCACCCCATTTGACTATCATCTGCACCTTTTCAACCGCAATGCTACCCTTTCGGAACATGGGCTTGATTTGCACCTTGGTACCTGGGAATTCCATCTTCTTTTCCAATGCACGCTTGATAATGCCAAGCTTATTGACATCTTCAACGCCATCGGCAATGGCAGTATCCACCGCAGCAAGCACCACCCGGAGGTGGTACTTCTCGCGGATAATGACTTCTTGATTGTGCCCCTGTAACAGATCGATGAAAATCTTGCTCTTGAATGAAAACTTGAACTTCTGCTTTGGTGTACGATCGGCATGCCGCACTACAATGACCTGGCCCTTGAGAACCCATTTCTGCTGCTTCTCCTCGCTGGTAGCAGACCCAACCGGAGGCACAACATTTGATCGATCTCGTTTCGCCTTGAGAAAGAGCTTTCTCAAAATCCGGGCACAATTATCATAGTAGTCTTTGTTGTCCTTGACAAATGAAAACCCGTTAACATCAATGACAAAACTCATACCATGCACCCGCAACAAATCAAACCCACAAATCGTCTGCTCAAAGGCTTCGGTGATAGCACTGGCCATTCTCACTTCTTCGTCTACTAGCTTGGTGACAAATCGCAACTCCTTGCCGTATGTATTCCGCCGCACAATGCCGTCAACCACGGGGCTCTTTCGAGTTTCGGCATGACAAAAGTCCGTTCCTACCGTATATGCCTTGACATCTTCCAGGTTGTCCGTGTCCATAAATTTTTCATAAATGTATGATCCCTGGGTGCGAGGCAGATTCAAATCCGCATCAAATTCAGAGCTCTTGTTGCCGACTTTTCGGAACAATCGTCGGCCCCCACCACCAGCATCGCTGTGGTAATACACATGAATATTATGGTCTTCGCCATCAACCGGCTTTTCAACAAATGGCTTCGTCAATTGCCGCCCATCATCCAAAACTAGCGTGTTGCCATCGTCGATCATTTTCCAGCCAATTTCTTGTTCAGGCTGAAGATCAACGCCGTGCTTCTTGAGCTTGGCCTTGACCTTATCGTCTACCCTGGGCCCACCGTCTCGCGAGATAACCAACCGTTCCGGCGTCGGGACGTCACAGGCATCCAGCAATTGCAGAACAAGTCTACGATCCCATAATACCTTCTGAAGCTCCAAATCATTGACCAGGTACGGCTTCCGTAGCTCAACATACTTGATTGCCTTTTGCAACGGAAACCCGGTGCTAAAGAAGCAGATCAAAAAGTCGCATGTCGGCCAATTCTCCACTGACTCATCTAAAATCACCTTGTCTCCGAAAATCACAGTTTCAAACTCGCCATGCTCAATCAGCTTGTTCAGAATGTGTCTGCAGGGCTTGGATCGCGCCTTAGTGTCCATGGCACATACCCCAATCTTGCCGATTTTTGGAATCGGCAGGTTATCGCTGTCACGTACAGAGCTGTGACTGGATCCTGATCGGATGCTGTGGGTTGAGTGCGACACTGACGACGACCTCTGTCGTTGTTTTGGTACTGTAAAGGTAGCATTACCATTAGTTCCATTGTTCACCGGCCGGGTTTGGTCTGCACTAGAGCCTGCCGCAAATGTTTGCTGCAGACTTTGGCTCGAAGACTCGTGGCTCGGAGTATATGAATAGCTGTCTTCTTCTTCCATTTGTATGAGGTGTGCAAAGAAGACAAACCTGGTTTTCAGCTGCCAAATCGAGGCGTTTGGTTTCTGCTTGTGTTGGGGGTCGTGCGTCGTGGGTCGTAGCGCGCCGAGGCGCTGCCATTGGCATTAAATCGTGATAAGCACTTGATCTACGGATTCACACTTGTTTGTTGGGAATCTACTTCTGCCTAATACAGAATACGTGCTATTCATGGTAGTTTATGCTCTTTTTATGGAATTGAATCGACGGCCAAAGGTCGGTGAATGGTACAAGGTGACCTGTCTGGGTAGGGCAAATGGAAATCAAGCCCGTTGCACGTGTGAGGCTTATATCATTGGACAAGGCGGGCCCCGGCTCCAGGCTGAGGGACTCAACTGGGCCATGTCTGTTTACTCTAATCTAAACCAAGAGTACATGGCTCTTCCTCATCTACTAAGAGATCCTGCCGGCCATGACATTTGCGCTTTTCTGCTGGATGACCTGTGACCTCGATGTAGGGCAGTTCATGCGGCGCTGCGTACATCGACGCCCTGCCTCATTCACGAGATATCTACCTGATATGCATATGCGGCGGAGATATATGAAAAAGGATTTGACGTATTTGCCATCATGACTGTTAAAATACGAGGAGTGAAGTCTATCGTAGCAATCGGGTATACTCGCTCGTTGCTAAATCAGCACCCATTGCGGCCGCAGCTCTTTTAATCGTTCTATCCGGGGTCAATTGGCACTTTACTAAACTATTAAACCATCGCTTGATTTAGTATATTTGCCAATTGAGCACAGGTTTGGATCTCTCTTACGTTTTTTCAGCCAGTTTGCTGAGGCGGCTCCCGTGTTTTTCAGCATATGCGTGCATGCCGGAAATCTGGGCGCGCGGCGCGGCTGGCGCTTCATTGATCCAAAAAAATTTCAACACGCAGCCTTGACTATACCGACTACTCAACACAATGGTCAACGTCAAAAAGCGAAGAGTCCACGACAAGGCTATTGCGCCAGAATCGCAGTCAAGATTCTCATCGTCCAAGATCTTTGCTCCGTTCCGTACGGTCGGGCTGGTCACTGATGGGGTGCCATTGGCCGTTACTTCACTCGGTCAGTCGTTCACCATCACGACCTCCGTCGGGCGTTCTTTCCAGATCTTCGATGCTTCTACGTTGCATTTGCTGTTTGTGTCGACCCAAACGCCAGAAAACATCTCCTGTTTGGTGGCCCATTTCCAGCATGTGTTTGCATCTTGGGGCCACTCCTTCGGGGTGTTCAAACGAGGCAAACTGGAGGCATCGTTCGAGCTCGACACTGAAGACAAGATTGTCCACATGACAGTATTCGGGGAGTACTTGTGTGCTGCTACTGAGCACAAGGTTTTTGTATACAAGATGAATACGAAAGATCCACAAGAGTGCAGACTATATACTAGTTACAACGTGCCAAAGATGCTTGGGCGAGTTAACCAGCTGATCCACATGCCGACATATATCAACAAGATTCTTATTGCAACAGATAATGTTCTTGTATTGTATAATGTTCGAAGCGGTAAGGTGATTCACAGTTTCGACGGGTTTGATGGTATTGCATGTGTCGAACCTGCTCCAGTGCTTGATGTGGTTGCAGTGGCGACTGTGTCAGGTCAAGTGCATATTTTCAATATCAAGACCGGAAAAACACTGTTTGAGTTGTCTCTTGATGAACGAGTTACTTCATTATCGTTCCGAACAGACGGAACTGCGCACTTGGGTGTTGGTACCGCTGCAGGGCATTTGTTCTTCTACGACTTGAATACTCAAAAGAGGATCCATTCGGTTCGAAATGCCCATGACGAAGCCTCTGGCGGGGTTTCCAAGCTTGAATTCCTTAGTGCTCAGCCAATTGTCGTGTCCAATGGTGGCGACAATTTGGTCCAAGAGATGGTGTTTGATCCAACAATTACCAGCTCCAACGCCGCCATCACCACTCCTCCACGAGTGTTGCGATCGCGAGGTGGCCATTCACGTCCACCTACTTCCATTTCGTTTACTGATGAGGAAGGACATTTCCTGCTCAGTGCTTCGCAAGACCAGTCACTTTGGAGCTTCTCGTTGCGAAAGGACTCCCAGAGTCATGAATTCTCACAACGTCAGGCCAAGAAGAAAGTGTCTCAACTGCATGAAAAGTTCCCTGAAATCACGGCAATGGCTTATCAGGCCGACAAGCAGAACCGCTGGGACAATATTCTCACTGCTCACAAAGACTCGTCGTTTGCCCGCACCTGGAGCGGCGCTCGAGGCATTGTCGGTAGCTACAACCTCAACACTAGTGATGGCGGTATTGTTAAAAGTGTATGTGTTACTCAATGTGGTAATTTCGCTCTTGTGGGTTCCTCATTGGGCTCTATTGCAATCTACAGTATGCAAAGTGGGGTGTTCCGACGCAAAGTGTCCAGGGCCCACACCAAGGCAATTACTGGGTTGACTGTTGATGCGTTGAACAAGACTATAATATCTGTTTCACTGGATGGGAAGCTTGCATTGCACGATTTCAAGACCGGTAAACTTTTGAATACGGTCAAGCTGGAATCGTCCGCAACTGATCTCCGACTACATGGTTCACTTGCTGCAGTGGCTCTGGACAATTTGAGCATTGTGGTTGTCGATGTAGACACCTGTCGAGTTGTTCGAGAGTTGTGGGGCCATGCTAACCGAATCACTTCATACGATTTTACCCCTGATGGACGGTGGATCATCAGTGCGGCGCTCGACTCGACGATCCGAACCTGGGATCTTCCCTCAGGTGGGTGCATCGATGCGGTGCGGGTGCCATCGGTGGTAACCAGCTTGAGAATCAGCCCTACTGGTGAATGGCTGGCCACTGCACATGTCCAAGGTGTAGGTGTACAGCTTTGGACCCAGCGGTCTCAATTCACTCGAAGCACTGCGTCGCGGCACATAAACTCCGATGAGATCAACGATATGGAAATGCCTACAGCCTCTGGTGAAAATGGTGCCAATGTTCTAGAAGGTGCATTCGAAAATACTCAAGAAGGCGACTCGTCGGTTTACACGTCCAAATTTGACCAACTCGATGGCAACTTGTTGACATTGAGCAAGCTTCCTCGAGCAAAATACAACACTCTTGTGCATCTGGATGTAATCAAAATGCGAAATAAGCCAACTGAAGGTCCAAAAAAACCTGCCAAGCTGCCGTTTTTCCTTGGTGCTGCTGCTAATGGCGACGTTCAGGAGGACGTTGAAGAGGTCCAAAGCCGAGCACCTGGCCAATACGAATCTGAATCCAAATTCACGCGGCTGCTTCGACAAGGCGATAGCCAAGAATTGATTTCTCATCTCAAAGAACTATCACCATCTTCTACTGATATGGAGATCCGGTCGCTGAACACAGAGCCACCGCTCAAAGAGTTTGTGGCTTTCATTGACGCATTGACTGCTCAGCTCCGACTGAAGAAAGACTACGAATTTGTCCAAGCATGGATGGCCATGCTGCTTCGAGTACACGGTGATGTAATTCTGGCCCACGGATCACTGCTAGACGGCTCGCTGAAAGCGTGGGAACACGAGCAACGCGATGAGGCTGTGCGGCTCGAGTCGTTAGTCAAATACTGCTCAGGTGTTCTGTCATATCTACGAGCCCTGTAGACAAGAAATGGAGAAAAATAAAATATAATCATCTAGAACCGACCAAGCCTTTTTTTTTGGTTCTTTTTCAGCTCGCTACACCAGATATTCTCGGCGCTAACGAGCATAAATTCTAATCCCCTGGAGTGTGCTGGGAGGTTCATACAGATTGCGGCTCAAATATCAAATTTCAAATACACAGCACCAGCACTAGAATATATAACAATCAATCTAAACAGCTTGGATATTGGATTCATCAGAGTACGACGCTTGGGCAAGAGAAGCTTTGTGGTTTTCCAAATCATAGACCACATAGGCAGATCGCAAGAAAGTATCGCCAAGCAAAGTGTAGTTCAAGGATAGGTTATGTGGAAGGACAGTGAGCACGTAGTCTTTCACCGGTGCGTAGTCAAAATCATACGGAGAACCAGCCAATTCACTTGGTGGAACAGTGATGGAGCCTGTACCGAAGTTGTAAGTGAGGCCGCTGGTTGGCAAATTGTCCAAGAAGTAGGCTTTCTGGCTGTCGTCCCACTCAGCACCCAAAGAGTTGGCGATGGAGGAAACGACCGAGTCCGGCAAGTAGGTCATGGAGGTCCCAGAGTCCAGCACACATTTGATGGGCTTGCTGCCATGTCCTTCGACCGTAACATTAACGTCGACATCATTATTGGAGATGAAGGGCACATCGAACAAGTCACCGAAATACTTAGAATGATCGACCCCACCGAATAGCAGAGTCCCGCTGGAAGCGTTCAAGTTATCCAAATACAGTGAATACTTGACAGAGGAGATAATCGCGTCTTGTTTCAATCTGGCTGGGAAATTGGGGTAATCGGCATAACCTGCTTCGCGAGTAGAATAGCCAATCCCCATAATGCCGAGATTCGCTGATCAGCGTTCTCAACAGTAGCAAATTCTTGATTGGTGACTTCGGCGCCGGCCACTGTGACAGTATCTGTAACATGGTCACCTGTAGCATTGCCTTTGACATACCTAATAATAAAGTCGTCGTTGACGAAATTATAAGTGGAGCTCTTACTGGAGTTGTATGAAGGAGTGTGGCCGGAGTCTGCGGTAAACACCCACAAATCGGACGAACCCGTATCGATCATAGCCTCCAGCTCTTGAGGCGGAGTGCCAATGGTGAAAGAGGCAACGTACTGAAGAATTTCATTCTTCAATGGCTCGGTAACAGATCGCTTAGAATTGCCGGTGTTGGCAGAAGTTCTAACCTTTTTGTGCACAATCGGCACCGCAAGGGTCCCTTTGACTTGGGCATCGGTTGGTGCAGAGAGCACAGTGGTAGCGAAGACTGATGAGAGAATCAGGGAGGCGTATTTCATTGTGAGTAGCAATAGAGAATAATTGACATTTTAAAGGGTCTTTATCCACGCTTTTATTCACCTAGATCCAGTGCCGTTCGATAAGAGTTCAAATAAGAACGGCTTCAATTTTCCCCACACTTTTGTCGGGATTTCGCCTCTTGCCCGTGAATCGGTGATCGTCACTCCGAGCCGCGAATGTTAATACGTTCTAAAGCAGTCAGACTGGGGCTTTTGGCAGAGGCCCTACGAGACGAATTAAATTGCACAATATCCGACTCTTTTGATCTATAAAACCTTTATCAAACACTTCTCACTGTGGATTCCAAAAGCTGTCCTGGGTGTTGTTGGGTCGGTTGACTACGCCCCGCCCCGTAGATTCATCATTCTCCGTTATAAACAAGTACGTTTCAATATTTGACGGCTCCCCTGGAGTCCCTGAAAATGTGCTCACATTTTAGGTTTCGGCAAGCGGAGCAGACAAGAAATCATATGCATGACGTGGTATGCAGGTTTCTAAGATACGCCGGGATACATCCTGCCGGCGAATTACTGACCTCGTGTGTTATCCCTCATATGCATTCTCTCTATCTGAAAATACAACCGCCAATCTGCAATTAGAAACATTTTTTCAGATGGCTTGGCCCTTAACTGTAAAGAAGGCACCTTTCGGTCGGAACCCGGCCCCGGCCCGTGCGCCGCACGGAGCCTCACGGAAGGTGCTTTTGTGCACATCGCTGGACGAGCTAAGCTCAAGCGTTCGAAGAGAGCAAAAAGCAAAAAATAAATATTATAATTATCTAGATCCGACCTTGACCGCTTTGAGTCGGTTTTTTTCATGTTCAATGCTTTGTTGGTATTGGGTGCGGCATCCGTAATGCACTACCGCGCCGTCGGGGAACATGGAAATGACCGAATGGCCCAGCCGTTTGTGGCATACTGTACAGGTTCGCAGATTTGTGATTAGTGCATGCTTTTGGCCCAGTTCCAATAGCTGCTCCTGGGTGCGTACCAAATTGACTTTGCGCAGCGATGCGTCAAGCTGACTCGCCATGGCAGTTGAATGCATAGATCGGATTTGGCTCTGTAGAAACACAGTGATATCGTTGATCTTGATCTCGCCAGGCAGCTTGCTGATGACTTCAATCACCGACATTCGCGAGCCCTGGCTTGATAAAAGGTGCAAAATGTTGACTGTTCGCGACGATTCGGCAGGCTGGCCAAGATACATTCCCAGTAGCAAATGCAAACATTCTTGGCCCTGAGTAGCGTCGTTGGTGTAAACCTCAGAGCAGTATTCTCGGGCCTGAGCCGCATCGTCCATTTCAATGGCATACAGCTCGAGCGCCTTTTTGTGCTCGCCCCGTTTGCCATGAAGTAGCGCCCTAGGTTCGAGAAACTCATCCTTTCCGGGTGGAATCTCTAACAACAGGCGATCTGGTCGGTATTTACTGTTCGTTTTGATGAATTCTAGAAATGCGGCTCGCCGGGTGTCAGCGTTGCCGTTGTCGATGCTTTTGATATATGCAAGTCCCAGTCCAGTGTTGATGCTGGGAGTGGTGTCGCTCATCTGGCCGGTGATATACTCGAGATACTCAATAACAAGAAAACAGGTTGGATCAGGCAATGATGCCAGGAACTTTTGCACTCGTTGTCGCGGTAATGACAAGCATTCTCTCGAGTCGTCAATGAAAATCTCCCGGCCGTATTCACGATCTTGCTCAATTGCCCACCTGGAAAATTCAAATACAAGATCCAGATTCTCACTGTCCAGCCGTTTCAGATATGCCACTGTTGGTTCGGGTCCGTCCAAAAACGACGACTCGTCTTCAGACAACTTTCTCAGCAGCTCGAGAGCCTCTCGATGTAGCCCCTTTCCATAGTAGAAATCTACAAGCTCGCGCCATTTGCGCAGCTTTTCCAGCCTAGGTTGGACAACCTGTGGATCGCAACTATTCGATACTCGTACCAACGGACCCACCAATGCTAATGAGGTCTCGACATAACATCGAAATAGCGTAGTGTCCACCAGTACTGCGGCTTGCCCCAAATCACCGTAGATCTTCTCCGAGAGTTCAAACCCTTGAAACTTGATCTTTTCGGTCGAATCCGACAACTTGGCGATTCGCCGCCGCGTGTCAGACAAGTATTCCTGAAGCTTTCGAACTACCGGTTTAAACTCGTCCTCAGGAATAACGGTCTGCTCAGAGTCCTTCGCAACCAAAAGCCCACCAGAGATCTTTTCTGGAAACAACGATATTACAGTATCGGGAGGTGCGCTGATATCAGAAAATAACTGCAATGCATCTCCAAAGTGACCGTCTTTGAACATTTCGCTCGCCTTGAGCATCAGCAAATCCCGTAACATATTCTCCTTGTCCTTGATCAGCACAGCCTCGATTTGTTCCAACAGTGAAATCGCTTCCTTCAGATTGCCGTCGTCAGCCGCTAGTGCCTGCACTTGGGTGGCATAATCTGCCGCAATGAGCCTCACGACTTCCGAGCCGCTCGCCGCAAAAAACAACTTTCCGTTGTTAATGCATTTGACATTCGGGAATTCCACAGTCTGCAGCAATATGCTTGTCTCTGCGTTCCTTATTTCGATCTTTCCATCTGTAATCATCGTAAGATATGGATACGAATACCCCAGATTCTGCGGATGATGGTCAAACTTGATCGCACCGTCACCACGTTGCTCGCCATCGCCATCGATATACTGACCAGAATCCTCTCTAACAGCAAGAACTTTTCCCGCCTTCTCACCTAGCCGAACCGTCAACGGATCAGGCAGCTTTCCACCTAGTCCAAGATAACTTGTATACGTTTGGGGCTGTTCAGTCAGAGGCACCATATTCACAATGTTCACTACCTGCTCCTTGGAAACATCCACAATTGCATATTCAGTAGCCAGTGCACATACCACCAAGTCATGACTCAGAAAGCTCAAATCGCGTATACGATCTGGTAGTGTAATCTCATGGTGGGTAGCGAACTCAGAATCTCTCCATTCATACACAACCAGCCGCTTCCTGCACGCAACTGCGAGTCGCGAGACCATTGCTTGATAGCCCGGTTCAAGTTCAAAAATTCCATCTATCACTTCAAAGGTTGTTGCGCCTTTACTATGTTGTAAATGCTCCATCAGACTGAAGGTCTCCAGATCAAACATGCTTATGAGTCCCTCGGATAGCGCAATCAGCCCGCCAGCATCCTTGACGATCCCCAACTTTTCTATAGCTTTTTTGGAGAATCCGTCGAATGCACTTGTCCAATTTGCCTCAAGGTCTTTGGAAAACGGATCTGTTACAGTGTACACAATCAGTGTCCCGTTGGTCAACCCCAGAAGCAACTTGTCGCCATACGCAAAAATGCACTCAATTTTCCCCGTCGGCAGCGTTACTACCTTTTTGGTAGTAAACGCTTCTATCATTTTTTTGAGCTATTCGACCCGTCCTCAATTGCAAGGGTTCTGGGAATCGAAAGTCCAAGGAGAGGGAGGGGGCGGTATGTTAGGAGGCAAGATGGGTTGGGATTTCCTTGTCTCACCACATAACTTTGATGTCCCTTTGGCTACAACATCAATGGTCAAAGAAACAAGTGCAAATAAGCTGATCAGGGACAACTGGATTGGCCAAACTGAACGATACGAAATTGCCGCGAATGCTGCGTCCAAACTGACACGCGAACTGAATCTAGTGTCCCACGCGATTGACGAGCCGCTGAGAGACAAGATTAACGAAATCCACGACACCGACAAACTCATCAGCCAGCAACGAGCCAAACTAGCCAAACAAACAAAAGATCTGAACAAAACAACTAAACTGATCAAGCAGCTGGCAGATCATGCTTTCATCAAAGTCAAAGAAACAGGCGACGTGCAAAACTGGGCAGAACTAGTGGACGAGGACATCCGCATACTGGAACGGACATTCAAATTAAGTCATTACAAACATTATCATTAGTTTTCTGGCCAAGTACCATCCTCCATCCATCCGGCTTTCATCACCCGGATGGCATCAGCTAGATTCATGGGTTTCTTCAAGTGGCGGCAGTCACTGACCAGCATTTTGTATATACTGGCATATGCATCCTCGGGTATCGACTTCATGGGCCCATTCAACTGCCAGTCTTTGAATTCTTGGACTGTTGTTGCTTTATCGTTTCCTTTGGTCCACTCTTTGCGCTGTCTCTTCCATTCTCGATATGCAGGATTAATGAGCTCTTCCTCTTCTTCTTCTGACTCGTCGTCATCGTCTAACGAAGTATCCACCACGGCCGTTGTAGCATCCGAATTTGTGCTTTTCACCTCTTTTAGGCATGCTTCTTCTGGCTCCTTGATATTCCCTGTGCTGTGCTCATCTTTGGCAGTGTCATGCATGGATTGGTCTTGGTTTGTAGTGGTTGAATTTTTGACCTCGCCTGGTACCGAGATCACCCCACTATTAAGACCGTCGCCCGCAGCAGCTGCACCACCAACAGCAGCTGCTGCGGCCTCCTCCTTCTCGGCATGCGTAACCACCACCTCCACCTCCTCCATCTCCGCATTCGCAGGATCGTGATCTATGGTGGTGCACCTGGTTTGGAACATTTCTGCTCGCTGCAAAATAGGCGAATGATGTGGAATGCTGGTCGCTGTAGCTGGTTCAAATAGTGTGTCTGCAATCAAGTTATTGCGTATTCCTGCGGCCTGTGTCTGTTTTTTCGACCGTGATTTGCGGCTGCTGAACCTCGAATGCGAGGTAAGGTCGTGTGAAGGGCCATTTAGATCAGAAAGACTAGCCTGTTGGAACTTCACCACTAGTCTGCGCACCGCAAGTTTGATCTGTGCCGTTATGCTATGCCGTTTTCGGTCCCGAATCTGTATCTTTTGAGGCTGAGGAAAAGCCCGAGTTCCAACCTCCATCATGTATATCTTGTCAATAGCAAAGTCAATGTGGAGGGAAAAAGGGGGCCATTTTGGTGGTATAAATACGTGAGGCCCGACAACAGTGCAGCTTCCCACGCGATAGCCTCTACGTGTAGTCTAATATGATGGATGCATGCGCATCCATCGCTGTAGTGAGGTACACCCCACTTAAACACCGGAACAAGGCCCTTTTTGTCAATCCTTGGCCTGTCTCAGAACGGGGGAGGAGGGGGTGGAAGCGCAAACCCATCCATACCATTGGCTATATAGATACAGACTGACATCCTTAACCGCGTCGATAGGCTCCTCAAGTGGCAAACGCGATCTATACGGTAATTTCAAGTGAATAAGATGTTCTAACCAGGCTATTCATGTCACAAAGACTGCCCACAGATCACTGCTTGCGCCGCTTGGTCCAGCCGTTTGGACCTTAAAGTGGGGGTGATGCTCGCGTCGGCGACATATGGGTTCGTGTTTTGCGATGAATCTGATAAATAATTTATGACATAGCAGTATGCTTACACGCGATTCTATGACAAAGTGGTAGTAGGCGCAGTCTCTGCCGGCGCAGCCGTAGGCTGCGGCTGCGGCGACGACTGATCTCGGTGATCAGCTTCAAACCGCTCTCTAAACTGTTTGGTTTTTTCGTCGTTAAACTCGAACGCTGGATACGAATCGATCGAGTCTTGTCGCTGCTGGATCCAGTCGCTGACTCGACGCTTTTTCAGAATTGGGGCCTGGTCTGCTCGACCAGCAGGAACAAACTGTACCTTATCGAGATAGATCGACATACCGTCGTGCGGCGTGATCCAGGTTCTCGAGTTGTAGCCATTTCGATAGGACCCTGAATAATGTGCTAGTTTGGGCATGATTCGCACTGTCACGATGCAATCCTTTTCAACCTGGCTCTTGCGTTTGGCTTCGTCGATACTGGACGAGAGTTCGTTTTGGTATGGCAAGTGGCCATTGTGATACAATGCAGCCACCAAGTCGCTGTCATCAGTATATACTTCAGTTCCCCATAGTTCACGCTTGAATACAGACTGATTATCCTGATCGAGGAACTTGGACGGAATTCGGACTTGGATAGTGCAGTTTTCCTTGTCGATTAGTTCCGGTAACAGCACTTCATCGGGGCCCAGTTCCCGATAAACAACCGAGTCTAATCGGTGTTCTGGGAAGTTTTGCAATGATTCAAAAACGTCGCTATTCGAAACAGTCACATCGAGATGGGCTGTCTTTGGAGGTTCTTCGTCTTCATCGTCATCGTCGCTACCATCATGACGGTGATGGTGATGATGGTGTTTGTGGTGGTGGTGATGATGATGGTGATGGTTCTTCTTATCATCCGAAGAGTCCAATTGGGCTTGTTCTTGGTTCTTTTTCAGTCGAGCTACTGCGTCTTCGGCCCGTAGTGGCGGCGATTCACTCTGCGGTGGTGGAGGTAGATTCTGCTTCCTTCGATCCATTGACGGATCAAATTGCATCGGTGGAAGTGTATATTGTTGAGAGCCATCGTTTCCAGATCCAGAAACAAAAGAACTCGTTCTCTCTCCGTCGCTGTTGATCGAAGGAAGAACCGTTTTAATCTCTTCCTTGGGCTTGGGTGGAGGAGGATCCGACCCTAGCACGGCCGATATTGACATTCGCTCAGGCTCCTTCTTCTCCTCTATAATCCAGATTAGCTCTGCTACTCGAACGCACTCGTACCATCTTTCTTCTCGGTGATGTCACCTCCTGATTGAGTAGGATCGTACATCGTCAACTGTGGTGGTCACGTCTAGTTTTGAGGTCCCCAGCGCATTTTGCGGAGGTTCTTTGGGAGTTGCAGCCACGGCCGGGTAACCCCGGAGCGTGCGGCTTTTGTCTGCAGAAATCCCTAACATACCTTCATACCGAGCACATCGAGCGCAGCAAGCTAGAAAAAAAGCCGAGCGCGGCGAGGTCCTTTCTCTCGCAATTCCGCTGCGCTCGGCTTTTTTTTTGCTCGCTTCGCTCGAGGTGCTGAATCAAACACCACAGGTCCGGTGAGCCGTCTTAACTAGCATGGTCATACCGAGCACATCGAGCGCAGCGAGCAAGAAAAAAAGCCTAGCGCAGCGGGGTCCTTCTCTTGAGATTCCGCTGCGTTCGGCCTTTTTTCATGCTCGCTTCGCTCGGTATCTTAGGTACTAGGGAAGGATCGAGAGTGCGGGGCCACGCGTCGATAGAGCTGGAGCATCACCTAAATTAATTGATCACCATCCATCACTGTACAGAACTATGAACAAGACGCATTTGTTGGTGGCATTTGGTGTTCTTTTCTGCACGGCATTGGCCATTGTGGTGCGATTGCTTGTGATACTTCCTGGACGAAAAGTGCGTGCAAACCGGACCAGTGCGAGGTTGATGGTGCTTCTTGGGTCAGGGGGACATAGTGGTGAAATGATGCGATTACTGCAGGATGTTGATATGCAGAAATATCGGGAAAGAATATGGATCCATTATCCAGAAGACACGATTAGTGTGAAAAAAGCATTACAATTGGATGAACAACGATCGTCAGGATCTGGCAAAGTCACCACGCGCACCGTCAACCGTGCCAGACGGGTTGGCCAAGGGTGGATTTCGACCATTTTTTCCAGCGCATCCAGTCTGATGACCTGCTTCAGCATCGTATTAGAGAACCCAGATGTGGTATGTGATTGTTTTTGGCTTTGCTAACATGATCAGCTTATATGCAATGGACCCGGTACTAGCGTCATGCTATGCTATGCATCATTCTTTCTAAAAGTATGTTCTTTGTTTGTTTGACTAACATGAATCTAGTTTATCGGCATTAGCCAAACCCGTATTATCTTTATAGAATCGCTGGCTAGAGTGAATTCGCTGTCGCTATCAGGCCTGCTCCTTCTGCCGATTGCGGACAGATTCATCGTCCAGTGGGCTGGCGTTGCAGCCAAGTACCGCCGTGCCGAATACTACAATATTTTGGTATAGACTAGAATTTTTGATCTCTTCATTCGGTATTCTCTTTTTGCTCGCTTCGCTCGGTATGTCAACTGAGCTGATGCGGCTCACGGTCTCTCCCTTCCCGTACATAAATATACCTGTGACTGCTGTCAATACGACCTTCACCTGGGTGTTACTGCACCGAACCACAACAAAAGAATATCCCAGAATCACTTACTACACCACCGAGCGTAGTGAGCGAAAAAAAAAAAAGAGAATATCTGTGTGTGTATATGGGCGTGATTGAGAGTGTGCGCCCAAGCGCCAGCCCAGCAGCAGCAACATGCGGGCGGGCTATGGTACGACGATATGATACGAGAGGGGTTATGGTTATATAAGGTCCACGCCGCCCCACTCCATTCTTTATCACCACACTACACTACGAAGCACAATGAGAGCTCTGCAAGTCGATGGACTGGGAAATATCCGAGATGATCTATACAGAGTGGTTACTTTGAGGGGCATTAATCTGGATGGAGGATGCAAGTTGCCAAAGGTTCCTGATGTATCGACGTATACCAAGGTGGACGAGACGTTCTGGAATGGGGAGGATGTTTCGTTTGTTGGCAGGCCGTTTACATTAGAAGATGCTGAAAGTCATTTGGAACGAATCAAATCATGGGGGTTTAATACTATTCGATATGTTTATACCTGGGAAGCTTTAGAACACAAAGGACCGGGTATTTACGATGACGAGTTTATTGATTGCACGATTAAAGTTCTCAAGCTGATGCAGAAACTCGACTTTTATGTATACATGGATCCCCATCAGGACTTATGGAGTCGATATGGTGGTGGGAGTGGTGCTCCATTGTGGACATATTATGCTGCAGGGCTAGATCCAAGAGGGTTTGTACAGACCGAAGCTGCATTGGTACAAAACACATGGCGGCCAGATCCAGATAAGTTTCCGAAAATGATTTGGGCTACCAATTATGGTCGACTAGCAGCCGGAGTTATGTTTACATGCTTTTTCGCTGGTCGAGAGTATTGTCCCGAATGTGTCATAGATGGACTGAATATCCAGGACTTTTTGCAAGACCATATGATGAATGCTATGAAGCATTTCTACAGCAGAATAAAGAACGAAACTGACCTGTTTGATCGATGCATCATGGGGGTTGAGACGATGAACGAGCCCAACAGTGGGCTGATCGGCCATCAGGATATCACGATTGTACCTGAAGACCAGCTACCCAAGCTGGGCTCATGCCCAACTGCATTGGAAACAATGATTCTGGGGATAGGCCAACCTTGCACTGTTGCCAACTATACGTTTGGCAAACTGGGTCCAAGTCGATCAGGATCCGTCACCGTAGACCCCAAAGGATGCAGTGCCTGGTTGCAGGACGGCTACTGGGATGATCGTTATGGCTGGAATCGGAGCGAGAAATGGCCATTGGGCCAATGCATCTGGGCTCTGCATGGTGTGTGGGACCCAAGCACTCGGGAAGCATTGAAGCCGCATTACTTTGGTACATGTCCAGTGGCCGGCCATGACATCGACGAGCCGTATTTTGTCAACGTACATTTCACCCGATACTGGGAAAACTTCTATACCCAAATGCGGGATTTGCTGGGCAATGATGTGTTTTTGCTGTGCCAACCACCGGTGAACGCGATTCCACCTGATCTAAAGGACTCCAAATATCTCGACGACCGTGTCATTTACACCCCGCATTTCTACGACGGGCTCACTCTGATGTTGAAGAAATGGACCCGATGGTGGAATATCGATGTCATTGGATTGCTGCGAGGTGACTATCTGACCCCAGTGTTTGGGATCAAGCTCGGAGAGCAGAACGTTCGCGATTGTATGCGTGGCCAGCTGCGGCGCATTCGACAGGAGGGATTCGATCATATGGGACCATTGCCATGCATGATGTCTGAGACCGGAATGCCTATGGATATGGACGAAAAAGCTCCTTATAAAACCGGCGACTACACGAGCCAGATCCTCGCATTGGACTGCATTAGTTATGCTGTGGAAGGTGCTAACATGGGAATTGCATATTGGTGCTATTGCAGTGTGAATACGAACCAGTATGGCGATTCGTGGAATGGCGAGGATTTCAGCTTCTGGAGTAATGACTCCATGGTTGGCTCTTGCAAGAAGAAGCAATCAGGTGGTGGTACACGAGCAGAGGAAGCGATCAATCGTCCATATCCGGTAGCAGTTGCTGGAACGATCAATGAATGTGTGTTCACTCGCAAAACAGCTACGTTTGATTTGCAGATCGAGGCCGACAAGGATGCCGATGGAATTGCTACTGAGATTTATATTCCGGAGTATCATTATCCAGAGGAGGCTTTTAGCATTACCACGTCCACGGGACAGTGGACCTTTGATGGGGACCGGTCGATGTTGGTATGGTATCACGAGCCGGGGCCACAAAGCATCAAGATTGAGCCGCTATTATTGGGCAAAAAAAAAGACAAAATCGGCAATTGGTGCGGCGAGTGTAAGGTGATGTAGCATTATTATATAGAATATCAGAACTCCAGATCGACTTTTTCGCCATCTCGTTGCCGTTTGTTGTGGATCTCTTGACGTATGAGTTCCTTGACAAACTTGTGGAACACGGCCATGTATGGCTCCAACAGGGTCTTTTGATAGCTTGGTTTTTTCTTTTGATCGCTGTCCATATGATCGCGGTCATATTCTTCGACCTGCTGGATCAATGAGTTGACAGTAGGCACACTTTTTGGATCAAACTCGTCAATGGTTTCGGGGTCGATCGGCACACATACACGGCCGGTTTCGGGATGGATACATAATGGAGATTTCAGCAAATGGTTCAAATGCCGTGAAACATTGATATCAAGCCGAGGATACATGTATTCCAAGATGATATTTTGTTTTGTTTCTTTATTGACTTTTCCGGAATATTGTTTCGAAACCCCTCTTTTGCACACAATGTCAATATCTTTCCACTTTTCACTGCTGGACCGGTCGGGGTCGTTTTCCCACATTGATCTGAGCTCTTTGACTACATTTCTGTCATTGATTGTGTTCAAAAGGAGCTCGGTACCCTCCTTTGAACGCCAAGGATCCTGCTCTTCCAGGATGATTTGGTTGAAATGCTTGTTCAGGTAGTCAAAGCTCTGGGTGACGTGAGGGTGCCAGGGACGGGGTGTATTAACAGATTTTCCGCCGACTTTGGCCCCAATGACTTGTAGATATGAAGCAACTGCACTTCTCGTGCTGTCGTCCATATCTCTAGCCCGTTTGTCGCACACCCATGCATGTGCACCACGTCGACCGGAGTATACCCACAGGATGTGCTTGAACGCGAAGTCCTCAGTCAAAGAACGCGTCATGACCTTGATAGCTAAGGTGATGAATTGCCAGCACTTTTCACAGATCTGCTTGTCACTGCAACATGTTCGGACCGGATCATAATCGGTCAAATCAATGTCGAACACTAGTTCTTTGCTGACTGGTTTGAATGCATTCTTTCGTAAGCTTTTTCGGTCTCGAGGGTTCGCACTGTAGACAGGGCCGACTTCCCAACGCTTGGGGTTTTTTAGCATGACGTCTTTTTCGAATGCCTCGGCGGATTGGTATGATTGGTATCGTAAATATGCGTCGTTTTGCAGTGTAAATGCGAGTTCTCGATGGTTGAAATCGTCGGTGGTGGTAGGAGAATGGTTCAACCATTGGAAAAAGTATTTGAATGGGAAAAACAGCTTGTAATAAACAAGTCTGCTTTCTTCGTCGACTTTGTGATCGATTATCGTTTCCACTTCAAGATCTGGCATTTTGTTGTTGTAATTGTGAAGATTGGAAGAGTGAAGATTTGGACGCGTTGAGGTCGCGTTTATTGGCTTTTTGGCGGTCACAGCAGGGTAAGGACCTTTGGACCCAACCTTCATCTGATGAATCGCCACCTTCTTCTAAACTCACCACTACACAACACACAATGGATATCATTCTAGGCATAACAACAAAAGACAGCGTGCTAATTGGCACTTCAAAAGCATTTGTTCGGGGCATTTCTGTTCTCAATGACACCGACGACAAGACGTTGCAACTCAATGACCACGAATTGATGGCGTTTACCGGTGAGGCAGGCGACACTACAAACTTTGCCGAGTATTTGCAAGCAAACATCCAGCTCTACGGCATGCGAAATGGCATTGCAATGACCCATACTGCAGTGTCAAGCTTCACACGAAACGAATTGGCCAAGGCATTGCGATCCCGAGTATGTGATTTAATGTTTTTTCTTACTAACAAGAATAGAAACCATTTCAAGTCAATGTATTGATTGGTGGATACGACACCAAATCAGAAGCGCCAGTATTGAATTGGATCGATTATCTCGCTGCCAATGTGCAATTGCCATATGCTGCTCATGGATATGCTTCATATTATGTCATGTCGTTGTTGGACCGACATCACCGACCAGGCATGACCCAGGAAGAAGGCATGGAATTGATGAAGATGTGTGTCAAGGAATTGAGACTGCGTATTCCGATTGAGTTCAAGGGTATTCAGGTCAAAGCAGTGGGCAAAGAAGGAATCTCCAAGCTTGCGGATATTTAGCTGTCTGGGTGAAGAATGTAGACTGTATTTAATGAATCCTGCTTCAGATTTTCATTTTCGTTGTAGAATGATACAAACACTCCGAATATTGATAGTGTGCAATATGTTTGATCTCAGGAAAGTAACTAGAAATTCCGGGTTTGTTTTATGCGGCGTTTTTCCACCCTCGCCCCAGATGGCCGCATAAAAAGTTCCTGGGACAAAAAATGTCTACTACTTCGCGACAAACATACGATGGTCGACGATGAGATAGCGTTAGTCAAGCAGCTCACTTCGGAACTCAGACCACATATAGGCTCTGAGGAGCCTGAAGTGGCTGAGTATCTGATCAGCTTGCATAAGGACTCACTGTCATATCCAGAATTCAAGCAAAAGGTCCAAGAAGCAGCGGAGCTACCAGACGACTTTGTGAAAAAGATGGACATTATGATCCAACGACAGTCCAACGGGGCCAAGCCTACGGTGATCAAAAGGGACGACGGGTTGTCGATACCTGATAATGCCAACTATGTACAGAGCTTAGAATCGAGCGTCAAGACTGAGTCCAAAGCACCGCAATCTAAAGCGCCATGGCGGGATGAAGACAGAGGCAGAAAGCGCCGACGAAGCTCGTCACCACCAAGACGAACCAACGACATTCGCCATAATGATGACGAGCCAGAGCCGGACTCTATCTACGATGCCACGATTACGAGTGTACAGACTTATGGGGCGTTTGCGCGGTTGGAGGGATTTCGCAAGACGTTTAGCGGGCTGATTCACATTTCACAATTGGTCGACGGACGTCGTATCAACCATCCAGATGAAGTCGTTCAACAGGATGACCGTGTCAAAGTCAAAGTGACCGGCGTTCGTAGAGATGGCAAGATCAGTTTGTCGATGTGCGTAGTGGATCAGCAGACTGGTGAGGAAACTACTGGGTTCACGAAGCAAAATAGCAGCGCATATGAATATTCGAGTCAAAAGCAGCGCAAACGGCTCACGAGTCAAGAGCGATTCGAGCGACGCCAGCTTATTGCAGCGGGGATCAATCGGCCGGAGGATTTCTCTGACGAAGACAATGATTCGGATGGGTCGCGGGATGGTGAAGATGATGAAGAAGATGTCGATATCGAGGTACGCGAGGAAACAGCTCCGTTTTTGAATAATGAACGACGTAAACGGGTAGAGCTAAGTCCGATTCGAATTGTGCGAGCACCAGAAGGATCAATGAGTCGGTCTGCCACGAATTCTGCACGCGAGCTAGCCCAGTGGAAGGTCGAGAAACACACCCGAGAAAAAGAGCTGAAAGAAGCTGGTCAGACGCAGATTCTCAATCATGGCCCTGCAGGTGGGGACACTCGACAGGAAAGGGAACGGCCAACAACGGTGGCAGATGTGCATCGTACCGAAAAAACTATTATGGAGCAGCGACGAGCATTGCCGGTATATGCTCAACGGAAGAACCTGCTCAACATGATCCGTCAGAATCAGATTGTGGTAATTGTTGGTCACACTGGTAGTGGTAAAACCACACAAATCACCCAATTTCTGGCTGAAGATGGATACGCTGAGCGGGGCATTATTGGATGCACACAGCCGCGTCGAATGGCGGCCACGTCGGTGGCCAATCGAGTTGCCGACGAATTTGGCTGTAAAGTTGGCCAAGAAGTTGGATATTGGATTCGTTTCGAAGATGTGACCAGTAGTCGTACCATCATCAAGTATATGACTGATGGTATGCTTCAGCGAGAAGCCCTTACGGATTTGGCTATGAGTCGGTATTCGGTGATTGTGCTTGATGAAGCTCACGAACGGACCCTCGCAACCGACGTGCTATTTGCACTGGTAAAGAAGGCGGCCAAGATGCGGCCCGATCTGAAAATCGTGATCACTTCTGCTACTCTGGATGCTGAAAAGTTTTCGCGGTATTTCTTGGATTGTCCGATCATGGAGATTGCTGGTAAGCTGCATCCGGTGTCAGTGTCTTACCTTGCGAGCCCCGCCAAAAATTACGTAGATGCGGCTCTCAAGACGGTGGTGGATATTCACTTGACAGAAAAGGCTGGGGATATCCTAGTGTTTTTGACTGGTCGAGATGAAATTGAGACCTGTGTTGACCGGATCAACATTCAGATGAGGAGCTATGGCAAAGATGTTCCTGAGCTGATCGCGCTGCCGGTATTTTCACAACTGGCAACCGATCTTCAGGCGCGGATCTTTGATCCTGCGCCTGCGGGGGCTAGAAAGGTTATCTTTGCCACAAACATTGCCGAAACTTCGCTGACCATTGACGGGATTTATTTTGTGGTCGATCCTGGATTTGTCAAGATCAACGCCTACGATCCGAAATTTGGCATGGAAAAGCTTGTCATCACACCGGTATCCCAGGCCCAAGCCGACCAGCGAAAAGGTCGAGCTGGTCGTGTCGGCCCCGGTAGGTGCTACCGGTTGTACACCAAGGAGGCGTTTGACAATGAAATGATGCCCAGTCAAATTCCGGAGATTCTCCGGCAGAATCTGGCATACACACTGTTGATGCTCCGAGCAATGGGGATCAATGATGTACAGAATTTCGATTTCATGGATGCGCCGAAACGAGACGCCATGGCTCAAGCACTGGAGCAGCTGTACCAACTAGGTGCTTTGGATCAGAACGGGCTGATCACGTACGACGGCAAAAAGATGGCCGAGTTGCCGCTGGAGCCGGCTCTGGCCAAGGTTCTGATCACCAGCTCGCTGACTGGGTGCTCCGAAGAGATTTTGACTATTGTTGCAATGCTCAACGTTCAAAATGTGTTCATGCGGCCCGCCGACAAGTCCAAAGCCCAGGCCGCTGCGGCTCGACTTCAGACCTTCAACGACCCACATGGCGACCATTTAACCCTGTTGAATGTGTACAACGCGTGGATTAACAATGGGCGTAACAGCCAATGGAGCGGCAAGTTTTATATCCATGATCGTCTAATGAGAAAGGCTCAAGACGTGCGAAACCAGCTGCTGCGGCAAATGCGCGACAGCCGACTGAGCATTAGCTCGTGCGGCAATCAAAGTGTACTTATCCGAAAGACGTTATGTTCTGGGTTTTTCTACAATTCTGCTAAGAAGGATCCTCAGGAAGGATACAAGACCATGTTGGAATCGACCCAGGTGTACTTGCATCCGTCGTCGTCGCTGTTTCACCGAGCCGCGCCTTATGTTATTTATCACACCTTGCTGCTAACCACCAAGGAGTACATGCAGAGCGTGACTGCAATTGAGCCCAAATGGTTGCCCGAGGTGGCACCCACGTTTTTCAAAGTCGCCGATGCCAACACTCTGAGTCGGCAGCGAAAGGCCGAACGTATTGAGCCATTGTATCGGGGCAAAGCCGCAGCCAAGAACGATTGGAGAATCAGTGCCCAGCGGCGTATTCCTCCAAGATAATATTTATGTTTGTATATTACTACTAGAAGATAGAATTTAAACACGAGCATTGCAGATGTTGACGAATTCTGGCTTCAATGAAGCACCGCCAACCAAGAACCCGTCCACATCCTTCTTGTCGTTGAACGAGGTGGCGTTCTTGCCGTTGACAGAACCGCCGTACAAGATTCGAACAGCGTCGGCGACAGATTGGTCAACCTTGGCAGCGACGTGCTTTCGGATTTCGGCGTGGACGTCTTGAGCATCTTCTGGGGTGGCAGCAAGACCGGTGCCAATAGCCCAGACTGGTTCGTAGGCGAGGACGATCTTGGACCAGTCAGCCTTGTCCAGCTTGGCGACAGCAGCATCGATTTGCTTTTGAACAACTTGGATGGTGACATTGGATTTTCGTTCTTCCAAAGTCTCACCGATACAGTAGATGATCTTGAGGCCATTGTCGACGGCGTACTTGGCCTTGGAAGCGATGAATTCGTCGGATTCCTTCAACAAGGTTCGTCGTTCAGAGTGGCCCAAGATGACCCAGGTGGCACCGACATCCTTGATTTGGGCCACAGACACTTCACCAGTGAAGGCACCGTCGCCGTGGTCATAAGTGTTTTGAGCAGCCACTTCGACATTGCCAGCCTTCAAGTGGTCCTTTGTCCATTGCAAGTATGGATATGGAGGAGAGATGACCACCTCGGTGCTGTTATCCAATTGAGCATTGTTCAACCCTTCGACAATACCTTGGATGGACGACTTGGTGCCGTTCATCTTGAAGTTACCGCCTACAAAAAACTTTCGAGCCTACGGCGAGTTAGTATGTTTGGATCCTTGGCTATACGATACCATTTTTTCAGATTTAATTGATTTGTTTTGAGGTCAATTGAGTGTGTGAAGAAGTTACGAGAGACAAGAGTCAACAAGGGCTGGAAGAAATTGAGTGGGTGGGCCGATAATTTCTAGGGACCAGCGCGGACCCTTTCGGGGGCCTGGGTGCGCGCGCGGTGGTGCGTTTTTTTCCGGTTTATTGCCTGTTTGTTGGGTTGGGTTGAGTTGGGTCACGACATTGTGGATCATCACTACGCGTCGAGTATTCTTTTCTATCTCGCTAACATGGACAAGATCCTGTCACATCCGACCACTCCACTGCGGAGGTCCAACTCTGCGACTTCAAATTACAGCAACCACTATGCGGTGGACCCGAAGGCGTTGCCGCTAGAGCAAGTGCTGGGCTCAGGGGCAATGGAGGAGCTCAGCGACAGCATGGCAACGTTGGAAGCAAATCTACAGCATCTTCAAGTGGTACATGATTCATTAGCGGGGTTTACAGAGAGCTTTTCGTCGTTTTTACATGGCATCAAGATGAACGCGTGGTGTGTTGAGTTTAGTGAGGCTCCGGCCGGTGAGCATTTCAAACGCGACCGGTCCACAGACCAGCCTGCTCAGCAGCATCGACAGCAACAGCTTCAGGAAGACGACGATGAGAATAAAGAAAATGACGAAACGTACATGACGGATAACCATTCGTTCATTGCTCAGCCGAGCGGCATTCCAAAGCCGCGGCCTCGAGCGGTGCCCAAGAGCCGCACCATCAAACGCGGGTGATTTGCAACACCTGTCGGCCAACGCCGCCCGAGAGCTCAAACACAGATTTGTGCTTGGCTTGCCGTTTGTCCAGTTCCTGGATAAAGTCGGGTATTCCGCCGCCGACGCCGAAATAGATCTTTTTGGCTGCTACCAACGCTAAGCCATTGGTGTCGAGAGTGTGGAGCAGAGTGTCGGTGAATACTGGCAGGGTTTCCGGTGAGTAGATTGTTTCTGATGCAAGTATTATATCGTATTTTGGAACCAAATTGACGAATTGAGATGACCAAGCTCCCGATACAAAGTTGATGGTGATGTTGCGTCTCTTCAGGTCGGCTAGGAATGCTGAAATCAGTTTGTCTGTCACATCGAGTTCACCGCTGTAGACACCGTCCTGGGCAGATTGCCATGCAAGTAGTACGTTTGGCGCGGTGACCAATTGCAGCACGCTGGCGTTATAATCAGCTAGTGTAAACGAGATGTTGTCGATATTGTGCTTGATGCACTGCTGGATTAGATAGGCCGCTGGCAAAGCCGCACCACACCCAAGCTCCAGGCAAGACTTGAGTTGCAGAATGCGATCATCTCTTTGTAGTACCTTGACCAGGTCAAAGCTGCATTCCCAAACCTTCAGTCCTCCTTCATATGTGTTGATTCGGATGTCCTCATTGGTCATCCCCAAAAGAATCTGCTCAGTTTCGGTGAGAGTGTCCCGTTGCATCAGCTCGTGTTTGACATCGAATAGTTCTCTTCGTGGCACGTTCTCACTTGTCGAGTCGAATGAAATCTTGTTTTGCGAGTTCAACAGACTCTCCAGAGTGTGGAACTTGGGCATATGTTCAGCAGCGATGTCGTTGTCATTGTTCATGAATTCACCAACTGCTGAATCTTGCATACTCGGATTTTCGGATCCTTCAATATCGTCCCCTGCAAACCCGAATGAAAAACTCATGATGGCGAGGGCGGTGGTGGTGGTTGTAGTGGTAGTGGTGCAAATTTATTGCTGGTTGCGCGGCCATCGATACTGACACAGGCTGCGGCTCAGACATGTTCGTTGGAGAAACTACTGCTAGAACAATTTTTTGGTTTGCTACGCTCGACATACTCGGAATTCTCTGTACTGGTCCGGCGATGTGCTTGTTGAGGAATGTACAATGCCGAGGTTGGCGTTATTTTCCTTATTGTACGGTTCTCAGCCGTACATTAGCTGTACAATAAATTAGCCTATTTGTTCTTATTACTTTTGAATCTTCATAACACGAATTTTTTTGGCCTTGGCGGAGTGAATTTGGGTTAGAAGTGCTCCATGGATCCATGCCGCATAGATGAGACCATATGCCAATATTCGGGCCGTCTGTGACACAAGCCTTGAGTCAAGTTGTTTCAGCATCTTAAATGCCAACTTTTGATTTCACCGATTCGGTTTACTGCGCATTTAAAGTAATTGCTATAATTTCTGTTATTAGCTGAGCTATTCAATTTATTCATTCTCTGCTTGTTGGCCAGCATATAGTGTAGTGTGATCACTGAACTTTCTATTGCTCCTCTTCGATTTCGACTAGACGTCAGGCACGACTAGACACTGATCAGGCCGCTTGAACTTTACCCAAGGCAACAATGACTGATTCTTTCAGAGATTTTCTCTTTGTATTCAGCAAGCCATTTGCATCAAATTTCAGTCCGTCAACTAGATCAGCCGCCCCGCTCCCATTGAATGCAAGTAGGTGAACTGTCTCCAAATGAGCACCAAAAGGATTCTTTTCCTTCAGTCTTGCATCTCTTTGAGCGATTATTTCCTTCGGAGTGAGATTAGCTGTTTCAAATTTCAAGCCAAGTACTTCCTCGTAGGTGTCTGCTATTTGGTTCATGGTCGCACGCACCTCGGCGATGGGAATGCGCTTGTTCTTCGTCTTTTCTTCGTCCATACGAAGCACAGCGACTATAGCGTCGCCAAGGAAGGGCAAGGAGCATCCAGTGAAATAATGATCCCCACCGTCAATCACCGTCACTTTGTGGTTTGTGAGGTCAAAAGAGCCAAAACGACCCTCCAGCCATGCGTCCATGAAGGCAGCCGGCATTAGTGTTGTAAAGCTTGTGGGTCCCCCTTCTTCAACAAGAGCAAGAAATCTGCGTGCAGTTGCCACCGGCGAATTGCCGTCTGGCCAACCGTGTACTTCGGTCAAAAGAGACTCTGCCTTCGGATTTAGGACGTCCAAAGAGTAGTCAGAAGGGAACATACGCCGCACGCCAGCCTGCTGTGCTGCCTTGAGCAGCAGAAGGTCCACGTTTTTTGAAGGTGCCCCAGATATAAAAGAGAGAATTGCATCGGCACCTGAGACCGCACGTACAAGGGCGTCGTGGTCCGTGTAGTCGACTGGAACAATCTTTGCTCCGAGGGCAGCTGGTGGTTGCTTGGCTGTCTCCGCTCGGGTAAGGATGGTGACATCAAACTTAGGATTTGTGGAAGCTAAGATCGCACGGATCGCGTGGTCGGCCACGTAGCCAGTACTTCCGGCAATGATGAGCTTGGTGAATGTCATGATGGTTTGGCAGAATTGACTGGCTCTTCTTAATTGTGCTATATTGCATATATATATACTTGCCGGGTTGCACGGCCATATAGCTGACCACGAAAGAGCGTACGCACATTCCGTATGTTTCATGATCGCGGCGGCTGAGCTACAGAGCAGCTTATCAAGCAGATCCTGATTTGTAACATGGCTTTCGGAGGAGATCTATTTGTAATCCTCCTTGTATTACCAGCATCCCCTGCTCGTCATGCGTAGAAAGGGCTGGTCCGGAATTAAAAAAAAAAGTTAAATGGCGGGGTGGTATTCTCAGTATTGAAAGGCTTACCAATCTACTGCAAGTACTTGCGACATTCGATAGTTAACAAAGGGGCCCACTTTTAAGGCATTAGGATTAATGAAGTTGCCTGATTCACATTCTCCGGATATTACATCCTACTTCGTTATATTAAGAGTCTGGCCGAATCAGAAATCAAAGTCTGAATTTCCTTTTATTACGTAGCACCAGAGTCTGAAAACCTGGGGTCATCGTGTATCACCTATATGGCGGTGTTTGGTCGGGTAGATTAGTTGGGCCGGGTTTTCAGATGAATGATTGAGTAGAAAGATATCCCGTCTACAACCAATGACTGCTTTTGATATTCTAGCTTGTAGGCTTACCTGCTGGTGGGCACGTCACAATCCAGGTCTCTGGATGTCTCAGCTGGAGTTAAGGATTTTCGGAGTTTCTCAGTCAGAATAAAAGCACCGTACCGAGTTATGTACTGCTAGTAAATCAGCACAGACACTACCCCTACATATGCTGCCATTGACCATTGTCTGAAACCACAAGCCATGATTGGGGAATGTCGTATTCTGAGCCGCACCGAGGTCAACAGCTACACGCGGGCCATCACACTGTGCTCGAACGCTTACGGCAGGGTAGCGCAAAATGATGATGTGTACCCACAAACTCTACAAAGACCTAACCGATTGCGACTCTATTTGGTGAACCATACACAGAAATGAGTAATATTCCTCCAGAGATAGTCATGACCATCGGTCCTCGGACAAGTGATTGCCATTTTGGGGGCGCAACTGAATACGCACTGGTTCCACGGAGAGGTGGTACTTGAGTTTCTTGAGAATACTGAATTATGGATGGATTGCAACAAACCCTCCCCCTCTGCAAGGCTATAATAATTATGAATAATGCTGGTCAGTAGCCTCAGTCAAGCCGCACTGTCATTGCGGGCTCAACATCCCAGCCCGCGCGACACAAACACCATCACCGACGACACCTCACACTTAAACACAGCAAGATGGTGGACGAGAGCGAGTATGTGGACTACGAGGCATATCTCGACCCATCGTTTTCTGCATTATCGTTTGCCAACTCGCTGGTACAAGCTACGAACAACCCCACCGACCATGATGTAGATCTCGATGCGCCGGCAAAACGGCTGGAATACGACCTGGAGGAGGTTGACAAGCTGGTCAAAAGCATTGCAGGCGAGAACCACGAGACGCTGTTGTCGCAAGCAGAACAAGTCGACATAGCGAGACAAGCATTGGATCCGCTGAAGGAGGGAATTGACCACGTCAACTATTCGTATGGCCGACTCGCACTCGACGTGCTGGGTCCGTTCGACAGGGCCCAAAAAGTACATTCGTCATTACGGAGACTGCACGGCACATCCAGCCTGCTGCGAGCATTGACATGGTATCTATACCTTGCACGGCAGCTGGACAGTGGCAATGAAAATGAGCCAGATTCAATGTACAAGAACGCAGTGTGTGTCAAGGAATGCAGACAACAAGTTTCAGCGACCCCCGAGCTGAAAAAGCTCCAGATAGTAATGTCGCATGAAAAAGTGCTTGATCTGCGGGCCAAGCAGGCCCGCGAACAAGCGGTGTCGTGTATACGAGGCATGGGGCTCAAAACGGACCGGGCTCGCCTAGGATATGCGCTATTGACGCTTGAAACCATGAACCTGGAGCTTTTATTAACTACGCTTTCAGAGATCCTGCCTCGCAAAACGCGCGAATCTTCAGATCAATTTACGAAATCGCTGGTGCACTTGCCCCAGGCGTATTACAATGCTGCCGCAGATGCTCGCGACCGGGCCAAAACCCTGTCGTTGTTGATACAGGTCATGGACTCCACCTCAATACCAGAGAGTGGCGCCAATACGATCCTAAAGCTTGTGCAGTCCAGGAAACCCGAATACAATCGGAATATCGTGGCCACGTTCTGGCGTGATGTGGCCAACGATTTCGAATCGCGGCTTCGAGACTACCTGAGACGCAACGAGCCAGCTGCTCGTACGCGCAAACGAATGCTGCCGCAGCTCAAGGAGTCGGTAACCAATGCCGTGGTGGATTCGGGAATGGACAAGTCTGGCCCCGCGGTCCGGGTCATGATGAATGCATTTGCCCCGTGGGACCGCCTGTAGATTATAGAGTTATTCCAGAATCACTTTGCACCTTTTCGAGGATGCCCGCCTTTGCCACTCACCCCTCGAACTACATGTTGCTTCTTCTTAGGGGCTAGCTTTTTGTTGCTGTAGATGCGGTCAGGACCGTATGCTTTTGGTCGTGCCGCAAGCGGCGTATTCTTCTTCTTCGATTGCATTGCCAGCCGCGCCTTTTTGCCAGGCCGACGGCGGTTTTTGATACGTTCATTCTTGGCATCCAATGCTAGCTGTGTGTAGTCCAACACTCGCCAGGGTTTTTGATTTGCTGGATGCAGATTAGTGGCTGCGTCCGCCAGGATCTGCTGCCCAGACACCGCCATGTCGTCAAAGTCGAGGGTGCCATTGTGGTAGAAGTAGTATGATTCGGGCCGTTTCTGGTTCACCCGTGGATCCTCGCTCTCAGCCTCATCGACCTTCACAACTACCTTGGATCCAAACAGGTTGAATTCTTCCTCTTCCTCGTCCTGTGGCTCCTCGTCGTCCCGTTGCACCTCGTGGTCGGAAAACTCCAGCTCCAGCTGTGGCATAGCCACATCCATCTCTACATCCGACTCTTCATCCTTGTGCAGAATCTCCTTGAGCGACACAGCCACCGCTCCTTCGGGTCGTTGTCGATCCATTGTGTTCTGTTGTGTGCTTGTGGTTTTGTGGTTTGAGTGTCTGTGATGAAAAATTTGGGGACACGCGTGCGTGCGTGCGGCTATAGGGCATAAAGCATAGAGCATAAATGTATTAATGAGATAATAAGATAGTGAGTACTGACAATGACAATGGCAACGAATACAACTAAGAGTTCAGCTTTTCCCGCAAAAACGACAGAAATTGCGGATACGAATTCGCCTGCTCGATCCGGTCCTCCACCAAATGGGTGATGAACCACAACCGCATGGCTGGATCGCCATCGTCCTTGATAATATACAAATGCGGCCATGTAATCGAGTCCACCTTTTCCCGCGACTTGCCAATGACGGCCCGGATCCGCTGGTTGAGTTCCGAGTCGGATTCTGGCATCTCCACCTTGCCGAACGGTACGTCGGCCATTAGAGACACACCGAACGCATCCTGCAACAGGGCAGGTACCGCATCGCGACCCACCCACAAGAACTGTGTCTGGCCGTCATCAAGCAAATACAGCCCGTGCGACTGGATTCGTTCGCCAGTCAGATTGAGCTTTTCTGGCATCTTGATCTGACCCGTCTCCTCATCAGGTTCGCCGTCTCCGGGTCCCATTTCATGAAGTGCATAGAAATCTGGGTAGATATACTTGATCAGATACTTGATCGGCATGGTGCTCAACAAACACAACGCTGCCGACCGCAAGTCAGTAGGAATCTGTGTCGACTTTCGATACCCGACATGCTTCAACAATGCATTCACCAGCAACGGCAACATTCGCAGGTTGGCGCAGAATTGAAGCGGCGACGAGGTGCCCACGTTGGTCGTGTTGAGTTCCTTCCTGTACGTCTGCAAAATCTCAGTCAACCGGTTGGTCAGCAAGTCTTGAGCATCAGGTACGCCGGACGAAACCACCCTTTCAAATGCCTTTTGGTTCAAGTACGCAGCAATGGCCAATTGATCGGCACTGGCGTAAATGTCGCTCAAATTACTAGACACTGGAATGGTAATCGTGATGACCCGGATTCGTCGCTCACCATTGCAAGTGGTCTTCAAGATACCAGCTTGCAATGAAACCCATTGTTTAGTTAGTGGTTCATCGATAGCAACCTCAACCACGTAGCTCTGGTCTCGAGGGAAGGTCGGGAACGAACATAGATCTGAGGACCGGTTGAAAAAGTTGCCGAAAAACGCGTTCATTCGCAACCCAGTGCTGGCCCGCACTCGCAACACGGCTTCCATGCTGATTTCTTGGCTCAAATGTTCACCCAGCTCATGGGCAAACTTGATTGCGTCTTCTGGGCGATTAGCCGACCATCCTGGATAGAAATATGTCTGACCACCAGTGAATCGAGGCAAATTGCTCAACGAAGCCACATCTTGGTACTGTGGCGAGAACAAAAACATGTCTACAGTAACCTGGCTCTTGTTACATTCCACTGCAAAACTCTTGTAAAACGAATTGGCAGTTTGCAGCAATGGAGCTTCTTTGCTAGTGCCCAACACCTTTCTGTCTTCCCGCATTTCCAGCTTGGCAATTCCGGCATTCGGCAAGCTGGCAGTAATGCAGATGATCTTTCCTCCAATAGATCCAATCATCTTGTTGGCTGCCTTCAGGGCCGAACCAAGCGCATTTTGACTGTTGACACTGTTGGCGTACATTTCACCCATTTGGTCCAACAACTTGTCAACGTTCTCTCGGCACTCCTTCAAGCTGACCAACAGACTGCTCGGCAATGGCAGGAATGTGTCATCCAGTTCCGACACTACAAGCATAGATGGTTCAGCATTTGGATTCGACGGCAATGGAATCGAAAAGTAATGCAACGCCGAATCAACAGCAATGAACCCAACTCGAGTTCGGCCATCTCGATTCGGCAATCGATCCAATGACTCCTTAATAGTTCGTGCTGCAGTAGCAAGAAGACCGTTCTGAACAGAATTGATGCTGGTGTCAATAACAAACACATACACGGGTGGTTGAGGAGGTCTAACCAAGTATTCTGGAGGGGCCACAAATTCGCAAACCCCATAATTGATTTCGTTTCTCGAGAACCGGTCCTTTCGTTCGTTCTTAATGGGATCCCAATCGAATTGCGCTGGGATTTCATTAGTCAGTCCACACATGTTACACTTCCATCGATGCGTTTGATCTAGAAACGTCACGAACGGATTGATATAGCACCTGCATCGTCGGCATCGCGAGATTAATGTGTCCTCTACCATCGGTACTGGAGCGTTCTCATTCAATAATGCGATATATGGTCGAATCACCAATGCAAACGGAAGCTTACTCTTTTTCAACAACGAGTTGTCCTTCGGCACCACATTCAAAGTAGATCGAATGAACTCATGGGATGCATTGGCTTCGGCATTACCCATGACCGAAGCATCAGGAGGCAAGACCAACGGAGGCGGCGGTAATGCCAGATCCGAAATCGGAGGCGGCATTTGCATCAAATCGACATTGTACAATTGGTTCATTGGCAATTGAGGAGCCATTGGCTGTTGCGGTCCCTGTCCATATTGAGCAGCAGCAGGACGATTCATGTTCATTTGACCAAATTGGTTAGACATTTGGTCCACACCATATGGAGCAGCAGCACCGCCAGCAGCTGCAGCTGCTGGTGCCGCTGCTCCTCCTGGTGACACTACACCTGGAGCCGGAGCACCCGTCATTCCCGGCGTAAACACGCCGGTTTGTGGCTGAATTGGTTGGCCATATCCTGGCTGACCACCAGCAGCAGCGTCTGGAGCAGGTGGCATGCCATATTGCGGAGCAGCTGGCGCCTGAGGTGCTGAAAAGTCGTATTGCTGCGTCGGATACATACGCCGTTTCCCATGGGGTTGTGGCGGTGGCGCCTGTGGTGCACCCGCACCCGCGTTTGGATCCTCGAATCCTTGACCGTTCTGAGCCATTGTCTGTGGAGTTGTTAGTGCGAATTCACCGATCAATGCACATACGTGATCAATATTCGATGGTTGGAGAGATTAAGGAGGGTGGGGGAAAGTGTTGTGTTGTTCAATTCCCAAGGCGCGCTGGTAAAGTGACAGCATGGAACCACGGTGAAAAACTCGTGGCACCTAGCGGTCCGCGTGTTACTTCGGCCGGCGTAATCCTCAGCATGCGGCGGGTGTCTCAGATTTACATTACCTTCAAGAATATTCATTTTTATGTATACAATTTTACTGGTTCTTACGAGCATGTTTGAGCTTTTGAGCCAGTACAGTATTAGGCGAATGTCCGCCCCGTACCAGCCGGTATAGCATGACAATGGTCAGAGCCGATAGTCCATACCATGTAAGGATATACTGGAAATGGGTGTTGCGGATTTCAACCTTGCCAGGAGTACCGATTGGAATGCCTCGATTACGCATCTGGTCATCAAGTAACTCGAATCCGTTGACTTGGTTGTCTTGCAATGCCTGGATAAAAATGGGCTGCGACCCGGTGTATTCCGCCATCTGATCCACATTCATGAAATGATATGTAGATTCTTCTGGCTTGTCGTCCGGGGTGAACACATTTTTCTGTGGCTTGCGCTGTAAAAGACATTCCACTTGAACAGTACTCGAAGGCAGGGAATCCGGAGATCGGAGGTTTTGGTCTTTGAACTTCTTGGCGATCCATCCTCGGAAAATCAGCAACTTGGATCCATCTTTTCGCTCCAACGGAGTTACTACAAAATATCCTTCTCGTCCTTCATGCATTCGTGGTCCCACCAACATCTCCTGATCATGTCGGAACGTTCCTTCGGCAATCACCCGTCGATAATCAAAGTCACCTGTTTGCACCACCGCAGGATTCATGGTTGGCGGCAAAGGCAGTGGCGTCAAACTCAGCCGATACTCTGATTTGGCAATCAAATCCGTCTTCCATTGAAGCCGCTTCACCTGCCAAGTACCCAGGCCAAACGATACCACCGGTATCAGTACCAGTAAACCCATGAATATTTTCTTCCCAAACCCACCTTCATTGCTCGTCTGCTTCGCCTTGATCGGTTGCCAATCAACGATAGATGTCTTGACTCCTCGGAGTTTTATTGAATTCGTTCTGGTGAACTGTAATGCCGGCCGTGTGAGTCCTATCCTCAGCATTGTTGTCGATGGGACGATGATGATCAGTGGAACCAAAAAATTGGGATGTCTTAGCGCTTGCGCTCCGCCTACTACTACAAATACCTACAGGTCTGAATCCCGTTAATGTCAATCTTATACAGCATACACGACTCCATAATCCGATGGCCCGTCAGCAGTTGTGTCATTGTGTTACGGGGCATATCGGGATTATTGTGCGGAGTCAGCTTCTTCACAAACCGCTGGAAAAACTTGGGCATGCGATCGCGTTCTCGAGGATCCATCACCAGCACATATGCATCCTCCAGAGTGGCGATTTTGAAATAGTCTATAAGCTTTTTCCATGCAATGGCGTCCTTTCGTGATGCATCCAATGCAAAATACTTCAAGCTGCTCAACTGGCACGAACCGTCTTTAGCGTCGTCCATAGGCGGCGGCTCTCGAGCAACAAACGTAACCAGATTTTTCTGATACGACTGGAACATGCTGTGGTACGACCGTTCAGCAAGACTTTCATGATTGAACGCCTCACCCAAATCGAGATGCTTGATGTTGAGTTTCATTAATTTGTCCATATGGTAGTTGCGAAGCCGCACGTTCTCCTCCCGAACCGAATCTGGCTGCTGGGTCAGAATATCCCATAACTGCAAATATTCCAGATTCGGAAACTCGTAATTGCCAATGGCATGCACCAATTGACGACATATCGTCAAATGGGTAACGTTTGATGCCTGAATTGGATCGATATCCTCGATGCCAATCGAACCATAAAATGCAATGTCAATGTCTGTAACTGACGACGGAAGCCAATTCGCGTTGCCAGTGATTGTAAAATACCCTTTAACTAGAAGCCGGTCGAGCCTGAAGCAGGGACTCAGTATGGTCTGCATTGACTGCGAGCTGATGCTCTCAATGGTATCATGGCTTACACTGGTCAGCTCGAATACTTCCAACGAGCTTGGCAATTGGGTACGTTCAAACCCCTTGAATAACGTACCGTAGCATTTGCGTACTTGGAATTTCAACGTCTTGACATTCAATGCACTGCGAAACATCCGCGGTGTCTTGTCATGCTCCAGAACTCCACAGAGCAACTCGAGATTGATGGCAGCCGTTGTGTCCCCTAACGGTGAGATCACATCATTCCATACCCGGTCCCCAGGATCCTTGTAATAGCACAACTTTGCGCCGAAATCAATCGATTTGAACGCGGGATTGAGTCTCAACCGGGGGACCATCTCCTCCACCAAATACTCAAATTCCGTGCTGGATATCATACGTGTAAAACTGCCCGAAACAATCTTCAACCGTCTGACATATGCAAGAACCATATCTTGATACTCTCTGGACGTTTTGCGCAGTCTCAAGATCTCAAACTCTTTGATCCTCATCCACCCTTTGATACATTCGCCATCATACAACCGTGGATCATGAAATAACGGAACATCCGACGCTTGAAACCGCTTGACATATTTATCAGGATGCTCACTTTTCTCTGCCACAGACGGAAATTGCAACTCCAAACAGCTCCATAGTCGCGGTAGTACCACAAACCGCAGGTCCCGGCATGTCGATTGTAAAGCCGGGAAACTGTTGTACGGAAGCTCGTCACATATCAGCCCCAACACCTCTGTCGGCAACCTCACCAGCCGTGATTCCATCCTACTTTATTTTTTTTTTTGTTTTTTTACAGTTGATGATTCAAGTAAATGGTGGGTGGAGAAAAAGGTATCGATGCAGCCAGCCAAACAAAGCTGGGACAAAGAGGGCAAAATCCCAGACCCCCGCCGCCTCATTCAAAAACGCGTTCGCAGACGATGCGGCTCGGCTCGCCTTGCCATGCGACATTCTCACAATAAATCAAATAAATATATATATATACTAACAACAAATAGTCCAGAAGCTATCGCTTGCTGGGGCGACCGGTGCTTCCGCCAATACTGAGCTTGGTGAGCTCCTTGAGCTCATTGATGTCAGTCTGGGTAGCAACAACCGAATAGTGCCGATCCTTCATGGACCCTAGAGCCGTGCCAGTACCCACTTGAGGAGGCTTGGAATTAGACATGTCGCGCGGATGCTGGGTTTGAAGCGTTTGGATCTGCTCCTTGATGGTTTCCTTGGGGATTTTATAAAACCAGTCTGTCTCTTCACTGTATTCATAAACAGCCCAATCAACCCCATATGGCTTCGGTTCAAGCACATATAAAGTATGCAATGGAACATCCAAATCCCCAATAGCGTCTCGTCCAAGATTCATAAAATATGCCAACAGAACTCGACACACCACCCGATGTGCAATGATCACCGCATTATCCTGCATCCGTTCCATCTCCACAATAACAGGCCGCAGCCGATTGATCACATCCAAATACGACTCGCCACCGATGCCCGGGTATCGATATCGAATCTTATCGGCGATTCGCGCGGCATATTCTTGTGGATATTTTTCATTGATCTCAGCATAGGTCATGCCATCACAGACCCCGGCACCAAGTTCATTAAGCATTCGCATTTCCTTGATATCAAATTGATCCTCATCGAAATGATCCGCAGTTTGAATAGCCCGCTGAAGCATACTGGTCCATGCACAGAAATGGGCTTCTTCTGGTTCGTTCAACGGCGTGGATGGCTGACTGCCTTGCTTTTTCAAAATACGAACATGTTCTGAAAACTTTTCCAATTGCTTGCGTCGAAACTCGCTCTTTTGATAATCCATAAAGCGGGCCAAAGAATTGGCAAACTTTTGACCCCGCTTGGTCAAGGGTGCATCGCCACCAATTCGACCGGCAGCGTTGTCTTCGCTTTCTCCATGTCGAGTGATCCAGATTTGGCGTTCTGCAAGATTAAAGTTGAGCAAGAAAAACACCGCTTGCCCGGACAAAAACCCCTGGATATTGTAGCAAACAACCTTGCGTCCAACATCGATCATCTTGATATATTGAATCTCGTCGTCGCTGTCTTCTTCTTCGGCGCCGATCGTTTCGTATGCTTTTTCGTAATTATGCAGTCGCCCAACAAAGTCTTTAATGGCCAACTCCCGATCCATATCCTTGTAATCAGGGCCCGATAGCTTCAATCGAATGTTGGACTCGATGATTTCCGTCTTGGTGCAAATGCTTTCCAAAAACAACACCTTCAGACGCCCATTGGTGCGTTCCCTGATCCGGACCAGCACCTTTTTTCGCCGAGCCACCGTAGTGTTCGTGGCATCCAAAATGCCCACCGATCCGTTCTCCAGCAAGATGTAGTCCAGCAGTTGATCCAGTGTATCCATAGCCCACTGTTCTCGTAGTTTGCTCGTTTCTGGATTATCGGGCGAGAAAAAATCGGCACCATGTTGGGTGGCATTGTGGTCATGATCGTGATCGTGATCGTGATGCGATGACAGGGGCGCCCCGTCCATCTCATCCTTCAATGCTTTCTCCCTGACCTTGTCGGAAGGTGAATCTGGTAGTGGACCAGATGCCGGACCGACATTTGACGAAGCATTTCGACGAGTATTACCGACGTTGAAGATCTTGGCGCCATGCTGCTGCCAATTCAAATATCGACAAAGCTTCTTGGTGACGTACGATTTGCCTCTTGCAGGGAGCCCGACCATGATGATCACCAGCTTTGATTCCACGTCTCGGGCAGCAATCTTGCCGTCAGGAGATACCTTCGATCTGGTCAAACCAGGAACGTCCAGCGTTGTAGCCCGTCGTTGCGGTAGAGACAATGGTGGAATACTAGTGCTTGAGTTGCTTCTTGGGGTCGTTCGGCCCGAATTGCCGCTACCATTTGCTCCGGCTGCTCCGTATACATTACCACCACTACCGTTATCTTTTGGTGAGTTTGCATATGACATTAATGGGGTATCGCTCGGAGGTCGTTTTTTGAACTGAGTAGATTGTGGATTTTGCGATGGTTGAGCAGGAGGCGGCATGTTTAGTGACGACGACAAAGCATTGGCAATAGATTGCTTCCGTCCTAGACTTAGGTCCGAGACCTTGTCGTTGACCTCATCCGTGTCCATGCTGATATTGTTGAGTACCGTATGAATAAAAAATGTTGGTGAAGTTAAGTAGAACAAGAAGAGGAGAAGGACAAGTCCGTTCGGGGGCTTGTTATTTTTTTTCCCTCTTCCCAGCGCAACGATGAAGTGCGGCGGTATACAGACACGGTAACAAAATGACGTATTCGTGCTTGCTCCGGGCTCCGGCTAGGTAAGTGGGTCAACCGGATTAATTATTTTTTTCTAGTGTTAGAACGTGGCCAATCTAGTGGTTCTGTTCTTATGGTGACGACGGAAAGGGGTGACAGAAATGGGAATCTTCTATTGGATTGATATGGAATTAGTCACCTTATCTTGTTTAGAGACCGATTTAAATACAAGGGGGCTGTTGGCAGCAAAAAGTTGATGGGTTGCAGAAGAGGGGATGTTTTGGGTGGGTGCCCCAACATCACTCCCACCCTAAGCGGTCGCTGCGAATGTCCACGAATACGCTATCAGTGTCGTAGTTAATAGTCATCGGAAGAGCGGCAACAATATGCAGATAAAAGAACGAGAATTAGATATGGTGCAGGATAGATTAAGATTAACCCAAAAGCCGCAAAGTCAGCTCTACCGACGCAAACGTGCTCGCAGACGCTGGCATGGCCCGTAACAAGGTCGGCGCTATGCCTCGCCAGAACCCTCGGAGTCCATGAGCCGCAAAGGTCTGTTTTGCGGCGTCCACGGCGCCCCTGTATCTTGCTTTAGCGCCGAACTGGTCAGATTGCACCTGCGATTTGACGACATCTAGTGGATATGAAGAAAGCCACAGCATCTCTCCTGCCAGAGCTCCAAACAGCATCAGTTGCCATGTCGGGATGTCGTCTCGTTTCCCGCCGTTTCGCTCAATAGCCTTGCTCATGAGATATTCAAAACTCAAGAACCAAACACCGTATGCCTGTGCTTCACGGATCACCGTCACTCCCAGGCCGCGGTACAGTCCCTTGATTCCGTGTTCCGCGGTGATCTTTCGGACGGCGTCCACAGGACCGCGGTATTGTTTGGCCTTTTGCGTCTGCAAAAGGATTCGCAACTGCTCTACTGGCGATGCTACCACACTATTGGCGATCCCTGCCGCAGCGCCTGCCGCGTAGAATTGAGGAAACGTTAACGTTGAGCGTTCTGTGCTCATCAAGATGCGCCGCTTGGCTTCGTGGAATGCATAGAATTGAACAGATACACATGCACCGACCCCGATCAACGGAGCAGCAGTGCCCTTGTAGAACGCAAGAGGTCCTTCGTTTTTTAGTGTTTGGGTGAATGCTTGAACCGGGGAATTGTACTGGCCCGTTTGTAATCGCACCTTGATGAGGTCGAACGGCTGGCCCACTAATACCTGCACTGCGCCGCCGACAAACCCACTGCCGGTGTCCTTAGCCTTGCGAGAGAACGAATGGTCTACTTCCATATCTGCTCTGTGCTGTTGTTGTGATGAAAAAAAAAAAGGGGGAAATCAGGATCAGATTCACCTTTTCAGTCGCTGGAGCTGGAGGGTGATCGACGCATCGCTGGGGGCGGTGGCTAATGCCATGTAGCTATGGCGCAATCGCCCCGCAACACCGCAACAAAGTGGGCGCATCCTGTGGCGTCGGTGGTGGCGTCCAGCTGGATATGTGGCGCCTTGCGGTTGTACTTTTATCCTGTGTCTGTGACCCGGCAGGTCCCCTACATATCCTCTCCATGTGCATGGCTGCAATGGCGATCAGGTGAAGATTTCCAAAAGCCGCACCGTAGGTGCGGCGGTTTAAATAAAGTCCTACAAAAAACAATTACAAAGCATAGCGGAATTCTGGATTTTCAAAATCAGTCAGATCCGCAAACTCGCTATTCTCCATATTGAGCACCACACCAGCTCTGTCTCGTCGTCGGTTCTCAGCCCAGTTGATGTAATACAGCAGCGAGAGCAGCACGGCTACGGCGACGGCGCTGACTACCATGGCGGTCTTGGCTCCGCTGTAGGTTGGTGCTTGCTTATCGGAAAACGTCAAAGGCCCCACCAAATTGCCCACGGAGTAAGCAATCAGGGTGAGAGCCTGCACGACAACCTTTTTGGTGTGGCCGGCAGTGTTGGATGCAATGACACTCAGCAGACACACTGTGACGATGGGTGCGGCGCCATAGAGGAAAATACCAGCCAGTTGAGCGTGCGGTGGCCCAGCAAATGCGATCAAACAGGTTGACAAGACCAGGGTGAAAAAAGTGCCTAAGAGTCCGACCATCATTCTCATGTTGGTATATGATGCCAACAGACCTAGTCCGAGTAGAGCTACTATCTCGACCCCGCCGGTGATACTGTTCATCAACAAGGTCTGTTGGACATCGTAACCCAAAGAAGTCATAATGATCGAGTTGAAATTGGTCAACCCACCGTTAGGAATCATCAATGCAAACATGGTGATTGTGATAATATAAGTTCGGACGTCACAAAACACTTCCTTTAGCTGATACATTTTGAACTGATGACTACCGAACCCTTGCTTGTTGTCACGAATTCGTTCCACCACTTGGAGCCGTTCCTCTTTGGTCAAGAACCAGGCTTTGGATGGGTTATCTGGCAGGTGAAAGAAGCACAAAACACCAATGGACAATGTCAAAACACCGTAGACGATATAAAGCAATCGCCATGCAGCGATTGGGGTGCCTTGGTTTTGCTGCCGTCGGTACAACCCCCAGTTGATCAGAGCACCAATAACAGTACCAAGACCATTGCAGCAATACCACATTGAAGTTCGCATAAACTGTTCTTCTCGTCGATACCATTGAGCAGTGAGGAGAACAAATGCCGGGGTAACACCTGATTCCAGCGCCCCGAGTAGTACTCGTAGTGCTTGAAACCCTGCAAAATTGTTCGGGGCTGCCGACGCCGCAATAACCACGCCCCAGAGCATGATAAAGATAGACGTCACTTTGCCCAAGGGGAACCGTTGAAGCATCAAAGACGCGGGAAATTCAAACGCCAAATACCCGATATAAAACCCAGTACCTGTCCATGCATACTGGTTACCGACCATCTTGAGATCTTCTCTGAGCCCCATGATGGAGGCCCCCGACGTGGAAGTCTTGTCCATATATTGAACAGCATACACCATGCACATGAGTGGACACATCCACATGTCGATTTTGCGTAGCAGCCGTTTGTTGGTGGCCACATCGATAACGATGCCTTGAGACTCCTTGGCCACCTGCAGAGCTTGATCCACTCCTTTATCCATCGTGGACAAGGGTTGCATTTCTACCATATCGCCCATTTCGCTCATTTTTTAGCAAATGGTCAATCTAGTCAAGAAAGATTGCAGAGGATACTGGGCTGCCTTTATAGCTTTACGTTTAAGTGTGGGATATGATCACTGATATCTGAATGAGGAATATGATCACTGATATTTCACTGTGGGATATGATCACTGATTCACCAGCCACCATTTCGATGAGCGGTTTACGGTTTACCGCCACATGTGTCTAACATCCTGCATATGCTTGGCAGGGATCATCGGGGTTAGCTTCCTGTTTGCGGCCCTGAGTTCGAGTGTGGGCGTTATCACAATACGGGTCTGAACCCGGATCATCTTGATTCTTAGTCTAAGTTTCCTATCGTATCACCGATCGAACCCGTGTAGATTTTCGAGCGGCTTAGAATTTGCGCCGGTTTTTGCCGCAGCCTTTTCTTTCCCCACTTTGCGACCAAATACAGCAATTTCGTAGATAACATACTCCATTTGCCTGAAACATTGGCCGATATTCTATAAAAATTGCGGGACTCGGGTTCCGCACCAACAGCGTTATCACCAAGACAGCATTGCAGAGTTTTCCCCCTCTGTGCGGTATGACGTACCCCCGCCAGCTTCAATGTGGACGGGCACTTCTTGCATTGCAAGTGAAACCTGTAAGGACGCATCGTACTACATCTCTACTGTATGTTTCCTTTATTCCTCTTTCTACAGCATTAGTGCCGCCTAGTCTGAAAGACGGTCGATTCCATAACAGCAGTTTCTCTGACGAAAGCCTGACCACCGTGAAACGGCCGAGCCGCAGCTGGGTCCCTTCTCTGGGCCCTTTTCTATTGGCTCGTTTCGCTCGAGCTTATCCTTGTCTATCGAGAATCGTTTCGGGGATGTGCGGAATCTGAGTCGCCCCGCCAGCTTGATGCCTCCACTTTTGTCGTTGTTCTGACCTCGACTCTTCTCGTGGATCTGATCTGCACCCTTCCCCACGTTCCGGTTTCCACTTTTCCCCACGTTCCGGTTTCCACTTTTCCCCACGTTCCGGCTTCCGACCATGCTCCCGCCTTAGCACATTGATCTATGATCTTTTATTACCTTGGTGCTTATTCCGCATTATTATCAGTATTTGGTTGGTTTGCGTTTGCAAACGCCTTGACTGTCGGGTCTCTTTCATTATCCGGTTAGTCGACACTTTTACATCAAGCGTATACAGCACTTGGCAATCTCCTCTATGTTTTTAATGTTCAATAGTTTCTTAATCTTGTGGATTCAACATCATCCTTATTGACATTTTGATTCAATCTCTATACTCGTCGACTTACCCCGACTCCGACCTTATAAAGCATCCTCCCGTCTTTTGCTCAGCAATTGAGCCGAGATGGGATCCTCTCTCAAAGACCCGCTGCGCTCGGCCTTTTTTTTTTTGGCTCGCTTCGCTCGAGCTTAGCTTGGTATGTTGAGTCTTCCCTCAAAGATACTCGGCCTTTTTCTTTGGTTGCTTCGCTCGAGCTTAGATTGGCATGTTGAATCTGAGCCGCTCGCAAGCTTGATGATACCAGGCTAGGTTCGAGCGAAGCGAGCAAAAAAAAAAGGCCGAGCGCAGCGGGTCTTGGAAAGAAGAGGATACCCTCCGTTTTTCTTTGCTCGCTTCGCTCGAGTTTAGCTTGGTATGTCGAGAATCAGCCCGAGGATGTCCTCAAACTGAGCCGCTCGCAAGACTCAACATACCAAGCTAAGTTCGAGCGAAGCGAGCAAAAAAAAAAAAGGCCTAGCGCAGCGGGTCTTTGAGAGAAGAGGATATCCTCGGTTTTTCTTCAACTTGCTTCACTTGATATCCTCTCGGTATCATTGGGCTAGTGAAGGCGGCTCAGTGTTGCATCTGCATTCCTGGCCTGGGATGTTGTGTGATGGGCGCGTTCCCGTCTCCACGCCAACAAACACGATTGTTTTGATTCGATCCAACCTACACCATCACGACCATGTCATTCTTTCCGAGCTTGTAAGCGGCCGTACTCCTGGCAGTCATATAGCTAACGCACATACAGCAACGCACGAACGACGCGCACGTTCAAACCCAAGCCCCAGGCCAGCAGCCAGCAGCACATGCTGCGCCAGTACGCCCAGGCAACTCTGGGCGCTGGGTCGCTCAGACAGGCAGTGGTGCTTCCTGAGGGTGAAGACTTGAACGAATGGATCGCGGTGCATGTCAACGACTTTTTCAGTCAGATCAACATGCTTTATGGTACTATCACCGAGTTTTGCAGCCCCAACACATGTCCTCGCATGACCGCGACAGAAGAGTACGAATATTTGTGGCAAGATGCCGCGTCCTCCAAGTATAAACGACCAACCAAGGTCAGTGCCCCGGAATATATCGAGAATCTCATGGAATGGTGCCAGAAGTATTTCGAAAACGAACAATACTTCCCCACCAAAACCGGGGTGCCGTTCAGCAAATCGGCCCCACAGGTGTTCAAGACCATCTTGAAGCGACTGTTCCGGGTCTATGCGCATATTTATTGTCATCATTTCGACCAGATTACCGAGCTGGGTCTCCAACCACATCTGAACACGTCGTTGAAGCACTTTGTGCTGTTTGCAAACGAGTTTGAACTGGTCGACCAAAAGGAGTTTGGCCCGCTACAGGAGCTCATCCAGATCATGCTCGAGGACGACAAAGGGGTTTAGATCTTATAGTGCGTCTTTATTATCTATTACTACCAATAAAAGTTCGCAACTATATCTGTCGTAGACACAATGTCATCAGGGTAACACAATTAAAGTCCCGCACGCACATTGTTCTCCGGGGAGACTCCAAGTTAACCTTGGCTCAATGGCATACACCTGCTTCCAGAATTCTTGGATTATTGGATTCGAAGATCTTCGAATCCAAAAATAAATAAACAGGTGCGGCTGCATCGTCAACGTGTTCCTGGTCCGACTATACCGGAGCAAACATGCGAGCGCAGTGCAGACTTTTTTTCCTTCTCTCTCCACAGACACAACCTCCAGAGAAAACAATGTTATCTAGGACGGCAATGCCAGCGTCGGTGCTCATGTGCATCGTGCTGATTGTCGGGGTATTTTCGCTGTTGGTGGTCTACATTACCTGGTGTTATATAAACATGCGGTTCCAGCGACATTTGCGGGATCCACCGAAGAACTGGCGATCGTATCTTCAACAAGCTAGCGATGCCGGAGCAGCTCTGCCATCATTTGGTGAAAAGACTCACGCAATTCGACGTCAACTGATTCTGGCCGGCTCGGACGCTTCCAAGTTCTCCAACAACAAGCCATTGGCCATGGGAAAGATGCCCAAGGACGCTTTCAAAACCAAATACAACGACAAGGGCGAAAATCTTAACCGGAAGGTTCTATTTGGATTTTTCCACCCATTTGCTGATGCTGGAGGTGGTGGTGAACGGGTTCTTTGGGCTGCTGTACGACAGACTTTGGAAAATAACCCATTGAACGTTTGCGTTATCTACATGGCAAAGAACAATCAAGGATTACCAGATTCTGGTGATCAAGTTCTCACAAAAGTGGAGGCTCGGTTTGGAATTGATCTAAACCCCAAACGAATTGTTTTTATCTTTTTGCAAGGTGCTAGTATCGTCAAATCGGAAACTTGGTCTCGATTCACCCTAATTGGCCAAGCTATTGGTTCGGTGGTGCTGGCTTATCAAGCCATCGCCACCTTGGTCCCTGACGTGTTCATCGACACCGCTGGTTATCCATTCGCTTATCCAATCGTTGAATGGCTACTGGGTATCCCGGTGGCCGCTTATGTTCATTACCCAGTGGTCCAATCAGACATGCTCAAAAAAGTGCGGCTCTTCTCTTTCAAGGGCATCTATTGGAGACTGTTTTTGTTCGCATATTCATACATGGCCCGTTACGCTACTCTAGTAGTCACCAACTCTACCTGGACTCTCAACCACATGAGACAAGTCTGGAAGCGGTTTTCCCTCCGTCCAGACCTGATCACCACGGTCTATCCACCGGTGGCAACCCAGGACTTCCCAGCACCAGACTCCTCTACTGACGTCAAAGAACGCAAACCACGAGTGGTCTACGTAGCGCAATTTCGTCCTGAAAAGCGTCACGATCTCGTGCTACAAGAATTTGCTAAATTCGTTCAACAATGGCGCGAGACAAATCCGCAGGCGGCTGAAAAGCCGCACCTGGTCTTGATCGGGTCTATTCGGGGCGACCACGATTCCCAAGCCGTCTATTCGTTGCGGTTGCTTGCTCGGGAGTTGGACCTCGGAGATGACTACGTGACATTTCTACTGGATGCTCCTTGGAGCACTGTTCAAGAGGTTCTAAAGCATGCGTCGGTTGGTGTCAATGCCATGTGGAACGAACATTTCGGTATGGTGGTCGTGGAATACATGGCCGCCGGGTTGATCCCGGTCTGCCATGATTCAGCAGGACCAAAGCTTGACATTATGGTCGAAGATGAAAAGGGTCCATTGGGATACTTGTTCACCAGTAGTGAAGATCCTGGCTATGACGAGACTTTGTCCAGTGCTACCTTGTCTGAACAGCTTACCAAGGCATTTGCCATGTCTGAATCTGAACAGTCAGACATGCGAGATCGTGTGTACAAACGAGCTCAGCAGTTTTCCGACGCGGCATTTGACAAGGCGTGGAATATTCGAGTCAACGCATTGCTAAAACTCGAACAATTGAAACGAAAACGACGATTGCTCGACAGCAAGTTCGATTAAAAGAATAAAATTTCAATTGTTTTTTTTGTATAATAAAAAAATACTATATACTTTTTAATGTGGTGGTGTTGTTGTTGTTATCGCATTGCATGTATGCATACCCAACGGACCCTTTGTTTACTCCTTGCCGCCAGTGGTGTCTGGAAGACCAGCAGCAAAGAACAAACCTTGAGATTGCTCATTCTTTGGAGCGCTTCCAGTCAATGGCTTCAATCCCAAGTCATCGCCAGTACCATATGAACCGGTAGCTCGTCGCGATGGGGTTCGTGGGATTGACTTGACGCTGTTTCGGCGCTTGGAGATCTGGTCTTCAACCGGTTCATCCAATGTAGTCTTTCTAGCAGGACCCATTCTATGTTCGTCCTCATCCTTGTGACTAGTCATGGTCAATCGCCGTTCGACGTCCACTGGTAGGTGGGAATCGACCGGTTCAAAGTCGTCTCCGCCCTTGTTGTATGTAGATGCCGATGGGTGCTCCAGGTCGTACGAAAACACCGAAGCAGCATCGTCGGCATCAGAAGCAACCATTGTATCGCTGTTCATAGCTGCAGCCTTGTCTGAAGGTAAGATAAAGGTAGCAGCTTCTCTGTGAAGAGTTTCAGTGTCGGTAGCTCGTTTCTCGTCCATTGGTGTAGAGAGAAGATTAACATCGGAGGGGAATCTACCGCGTTCTGTGGGCGCGCCGTCATCCTCACTGTGGTGGTTGTGATGTTGCTCCTCTTGGCCCGAGCTTGCTGCACCGATCGGCTCGGCCTCGTCAAGCTCCCGATAGGGCTCACCATTGGAAGTCACCGCAGAAGTGTCTGATGGCACCGGGCTGGAAATATGATTGAATTCGTCATTCAGACTTCGTGGTGATTGAGGCACTGGTACTGCAATGGCCGCTAGATGTGATGGTTGTTGGTGTTGTGAATATTGCTGCTGCATTGGGGAAGCAGCAGATGATGCATACGAATGCGTCTGATGCGAGGGACGAGACAACTGCGAAGTCATCGACACCGCCGCTGCTTGGTTGGACCCCACAACATTCAAATTTTCAGCAGTACCGTTCTGTAATCCGGCCACTGCTGCAACTCCAACAGCAGCAGCTGCTGCTGGTGCTCGGAACGAATTGGCTCTGGCCACTGGGTTTCGCAATGCAGTCAATTTGTTCAACGCCCCATACCATTCGTCGAGCCGCTCCTTGGATTCGGCCCGGAAAACCCAATTATGACCCCGTCCCGAAGAAGACGATCCGCTTCCACTGTTCGATTGGTTCTTCGCATTCAGAACAAACTTGAATGACGCAGAAGAGCTGGATTTCCGATCGTGGGTCAATTGGCATTCGTCCAAACTCAACGACATGACCGGATGCGGATCCCGCTTGCGATCAGCCGTCTTGAACTCATGCAAAAATGATGGCGTTAGGACATACCATGCACGAGAATAGCTTTTCAAATACTTGGATCGCCGTTCCAGATATCCGCTTTTCACTTCTACCGCCAGCAGCGAATCCTGATGGGGGTAGTGCAAGTCGGCAAACCGTCGTGATTGCAGGGTAGGATCAACAAAGTTTGGATCTCGAGCAACAAAAGAATCCCATTCCATTGTCGCTTCCTTGGTAACATATCCATCCAGAACCTTATTGGCAAGGAGATCAGTCAGGTTTTTTCCTTGAATACCCATCAATTTGCCAAATACCGAAAGTGATTGTTGGACTTCTTGGCTGACCACTTTCTCCAGTTCCTTGCCCGAATTTTGCAGATTCAAAAACGCCTCTAATAAATAATTCTCCTCGCTGACCTGCCGATTGAGTTGCTTGTCCAGCGAGATTTTGACCAAATATGGATCATGTTTGGCCGGTAGTAGTCCCGGGTTCCGATTCAATACATCAATAGCATTGACAAAGGCCTGCAACTCCTTCTGAGTAGCATCTTGTTCTCGCCCAACATTGTTCTTGAAATCAGATGACAAGCTCTTGATTTCTTTAATTTTGACTAATAAATCCCGTCTCAGATCTTCTAGTCGCGGAATCACGTTCTGGCTGAGCTCTTTGGATGTTCGACTGGCCGCCGCAGCTTGGGCACGATGGAACTGGATGATGTTTCCCGGAACATCAGACAAACTCTGGTTACCATAATCCATAAACATCCGCCTGGTCTCTTCGTTTTCATCCAATTGACCACCTCCATAATGGCTGTGATGCTTCATATCTTCAATATTTCCTCCTTCGCTCGTCCCATTGGTGAAGAACGGAAATGACACTGCATGACCTAACCGGATGTTATGTCGGATAACCTCCTCCTGAACCGATGCAACCTCTTTGAAATACACATTCAATGCACGAATAATCTTTCGCCACGATGCGAATCGCGATGCAAGCACATCTGTCGGTGTTGCTTGGGTAGGCAACTGGGCATTGAGCGCCGTTAGGTCGGTGTTGTTATTGTTATTGTTGTTATTGTGGTGTAAACTTTGCCGGTCCACATGTTGCAATGGGTTTGTTTTACTTCTCAAACTCATGATATCTCTGAAAGAAAGAAAGAAAAGGAATGGGGAGATTCGAACTGTTATAAAACTATGTTGCACCGATTGGTTGACAAGGACCAAACAAAAACGGCCCGCGACAATTGATTGCGTGTGGGTGGGTGGGTGGACGGCCGCAGTGCGTTTTGCGCCCAGCTTTTGACAGTGCGCCGATCGTCAAACAGCCCAGCCCGCCGCCCTCCGGGGGCTGGGGCGGCTCGGGCTCGGGCCCGGGCCCCGGATTCGGCAGCGAGCCGGCGGTGACGTCATTACTGGGCAGTTGTCGAGATCTTTGTTTGCGGTAGAAGCATCAGAGAATCTAATGACCTCTTCGATCTACGATGAATGGAACCAAAAAATGCCAAATACAGCTGTTCATCGATCCAGCCACTCAAAATACAAAGACACCGACGGTAGCCATGGAGCATAACGAACAATAAAGGTCTGAGATCCCTTTATTGCTCCGATTCGGTAACTTAAGGCACATTTTTTTGGCTATTTTGGAAACAATTGACCATGAATAAAGAATGAGACAACCTTCAAAGGTGCGGCTTTGGAAGGGACTTTGGCCCATGCATCACACCGGAAAAATACAGACACATAACAGTTTATACATGCATTACGTAAACGAACTCTACAACTTTGGAATATGAAGAGACTTGGAAATCATCATACTACCAGATAAGGCAAACACCAACACGGCTGGATGGAATTCCAAACAAGAACCTTGATACCACAGGCCGCCAAACAAGTTTTCATGGATGCGGTTTTGATAGACACACAGCCCCATTGCCATGACAATGGCCAATGTGGTTGGAATTGGGGTACCTTCGAAATATTTGCTCTTTCCAGATTTATCTTTTGGAAGATTGGCCACTGTCACATTGAACCGAGCCAATCGTGTCAATCCGCAGAGAACAAAGTATGTCAAAACACCGCAGTCGACGTCGGTCTGGAATCCGAGTGTGAATGCGCAAACAGCTGGAGCAACCCCAAACGACACTAAATCCGCTAACGAATCCAGCTCTTGGCCCATCAAGCTGCTCTTATTTTGCCATCGAGCCACTCGACCATCCATAAAGTCGAAAAAAAGACCCAATGGCGTCAGGTACATAGCCCGAGTGACGTATAGAAGGTCGCCAGTAAGACAATATTTCACCGACGACACAATGCTCATGAACCCACAAAGCCCATTGCACAGCGTGATGAAATCGGCTATTTGCATCTGTCGAATCATGCTGAAATGGCGCATATCGCCCGTGAAGGCTTTTATTTCCTTCTCATCTGTATGTTGTTGTGTTAGCATCTCTGTGGGGAGAAAAGCGGAGTGTACTTACCAACCTTTGGTGGAGGAGGAGACGGTGAAAAGAATGATGATCGTCTTCGCTGTACAGTAGTCATATCTTCTGATATTCGGTCTCTGAAGAATTGCTTCTGGTCGGCTCTGAATACTAGTCCAGAGATTAGTTTAGTCTAAAAAAAAACGCGTGGGAGAGAGGCTGGGCCCCGGGGCGGCTGGCGCGAGCGGGTAACAGTCTCGCACTGAGCCGCATTGGATTTGTCTTTAGCATTCCAAACATTGAATCATGTCTATCTGTGTCCAATCGCGTGTTATCGGTAATGGCAATCAGGTACAAATCGAAAGAGACCCAAAAAGGGAATATTGAGCGAAACCACCCCCCTGTCCCCTGGATCTCCGCCGACCACCCCCTTGCTAACAGGGCATACCGAACATATCGAGCAAAGCAAAAGGTTGGATCTTCTTCTCTCAAAGACCCGCTGCGCTCGGCCCTTTTTTTTTTTGCTCGCTTCGCTCGAATTCAGCCTGGCATCATCAAGCTGGCGGAGCGGCTCAGACTCAGAACATCCTCGGACCAATACTCAACATATCAATCTTAGCACGAGCGAAGCGAGCAAAAGAAAATGGCCGAAGAAGAGCACACCAAGCTAATCTCGAGGGAAGCGAGCAAAAGAAAAAAGCCGAGGCAGCGGGTCTTTGAAAGAAGAGGATCCGACTAAGATAAGGGCTCGAAGACGGGTCACCGAACCCGAGCAAGCGAAAATGTCTAATCATTTATTTCGTATAAAAGATATTAAAAAAACAAAAATAACGATAATAATAATAATAACAATCAAATATTGTAGCCAAAAAATGGAATAAACGAGTGAATAAGAAATTTTCAAGAAAATTCAGGGGGGAAGGTCCAGAGATTAGGCATCTGGATTGGCGACTCGCAAGATCTTTCGCGAATAATCCTGCTCATCTGCCAAAGATCCATCCGAGATTCGACGTTCGCCGAGCATGACCGGGTTTAGTCTCTGGTCAATTGCCAAAAATGATGAGTTTTGAGCACCCACGTTTGAAGTATTGGAACCCGGACCGAATGGAGATGGATGTGTTGTAGTAGAACCAGACCCGAATGGATTCTTGGCTTCTTGAGTACCAAATGGATCCTGGAATCCGTTTGGTGATGACGAAGGATTATATTCGTTATTGTTTCGTCGCTTTCTCAAGAACACAAACACGCCACCTATTATTCCCAATGCTGCCAACACTCCTACAACAATACCAGCAATGGCTCCTCCACCGATACCACCAGCAGATTTTTTAGAATCTCCAGTAGATGAAGGAGTTGATGAGGAAGTCGATGAGGATGTGGATGACGGAGAGCTCGATGCCGAGCTTGGCGTCGAGCTTGATGATGGTGTGGAAGTCGACGAGCTCGCAGATGAACTGGGTGCGCTCGAGCTTTTAGGCGAACTAGAAGATGCTGAAGATGACGCCGAAGACGACGATGCAGAAGCGGTAGTCAAGCCAGTCCCGTCCCCGACCGCGTAGATGTTGAAAACGTTTGAACCACCACAAGAGTCCTTGTTCCAACCAGGACAAACAGTGGAACACTTTGAATCATCTTGTTTGGAGCTTTGTGGAGGCACCTCGTTACCACAGTAGCATTCATTATTTTGCAATGCAAATACTTTGGATCTGCTACACTTACTTGAACACCAGCCAGCAGACATCCAAGTGTAAGCCCCTGCTAGGCTCATACCGTCTGTGGAAGTATAGCATCCTTCTTGAGTATAACCGTGAGCTTGAGTAGCAACGAGTACCAAACCTGCCAGCAGATTGTACTTCATTATTTGTTGTGGTACAGAGTAGTGAAAAAAAAAAAAAAAAAAAAAAAAAAAAAGAACCGTAAACCCCTGAGCGTCAAATCAAATGAACGAATCTGTATACTAAACCGTCGTTTTTCGTTATCCCAGACCTGAATAGTCGAAAAGAATCTATCGAATGGGAAATGGATAAATCAATGGCCGAACGGTGGTTAGGGTTGGTCGTGGTGGTTCGAGATGTCGTGGTTGAAGGAAGGGAAGGAGGGAGGGAAAAAAAAAAGGAGACAGAAAGAGGAGAAACATTGGCGCGCGCGTAGGGTCGCCCCTCGCCTCAATGTGTATGTGACTGAAGAGCGACAGCGACGGAACCCGAGTGCATGATTGGTGCAGCTATTTTTGGTTTTGGTTGCTAAGAGTGAGAGCAGCTAATCCGGTTTAAGATTATATTATGGAGGGTACGTATCGCATCCATCTGTCTATGATATGAAGGTTGAAACCACGGTTTCTTTTGTTTTTTTCATAGGTAACGGTTGCCCGATTGGAGCGATGTGTGCTGGTAGCCTAGTCGTGTCCACGTTCATCCATATCCTGGGTTCCACTACATTCCTTGCGGGCCACCTCCGTGGGGGCTTACAACCCAGCCCAACGCTCCGTGTGACCCATTTGTCGTGCCGGTTATGCACTATTGCGATATGGCAATATCCCGTATCATCAATTGGACAAACCCCGTAGAATAGAGCTTCAAATCGTTTTTTCTGTATAAGACATATACAGCATCTATAGGTCGGCAGACTGAATATGAAACGTTCGACTGCACAGAGGCAGGCAAGGGAAGGCGTAGAGTGCATATAGACACCCTGCTGTTTTGGCTGGCTGCCTCCCGTCGGGTGCCGCGGCCGATTAGCAAAATTTTCAATTCGGCAAGATCGCCATCTGGTTCAATTCTTGACCATGCACTGCCGTATTATGAAGATATTTCGTTAAGAGGATGAGTGCACATTTAACACCGAATTTAACATGGCCCTGTCTCATAATACGGTTTGAGTTTGCGGAGCCACTGAGCTGAGCTTGGCAGGTTGAAGTTTTGGAATCGCGACGCAGTCATGCATAAGTGGAACAGTAGGAGCCTGCTGTTTCGGCTCTTTGTCTGTCCGTGGGCGGTTTGGTTTGCCATGTAACTGGTAGCAGGCTTGGCCATGGCAAGCCATGGCCGAGCCCTCCGGATCTATCAATACAGTGGATCTGATCTGGCAATCTGGACTATTGCTCAGTGCGGCGAGACCGCATGCTATTAAATATATGTCAGCGAATTGTTGCCGCGTGCGGCGGGACCGATATACCGTGAGATCGTAATGCATTAGCCCTACTGGAATAAATAGAAATAAAAATAATAAGAATTAGAATAATCGCCGTCATCAGAACAGCTGTCGCGCAGTTCTTGGGGTCGGAGGAGTAGCGGGGGGCGGTGGCAGGGTGATTTTCTGTTCTGGTGTTGACGGAAACACCAGTTTTTTAGGTGTTACTCTGCTTCTTGAGGGCGACGGGGTGGCGATATTGAGATAATCATTCAAATTGAATCCAGATGGAGTAGTGAACATTGATTGGGGCGTTTTGTTTTTTGGGGTTTTCGGAGTAGCATCTTGTTTTCGAGGCGTTGGTTGTCCCGGTGGTGATGACGGTGGATACTGGAAGTGATGGAACGTTTTGGTTGAAGCTGGCGATGGAGAAGTTGCTAGGAACATGAGTAGATCAGCACCTTGTTTTTCGGTTGATGATTTGTTTCGCGGTGGTGGCGGGGTTTTAGGAATTGGCACCACCGGACTTGAAGCCAGTCCGACAAATTGCTGTGGTGATGATTTGGTTCGATGCTTTTTAATTACTCTTGATGGTGTCAGCGTGACATATGCATCGGGATATGCATCTTCAAATGTCCGTTTTGGTGGCGAGCTGTGGATCATAACGTTGCGTTCATATCGTACTTTTGGCGGGTTCAATACTGGGGCCTCGATCATTCCAGTTCGCCGACGTTTAGTTGTAGTGTCGTTGCAATGCGATCCTTCGACTTGTTCTTTTTCGACTTTTGGTTCAATCGCATCTAGTGCTAGATCCTGCCAGCCCCGTTTGGCCTTGTATGAAGCATACGCGAGTCTTGATTTGAGGGTGCGGGTCAGTCGAGAGATTTCCGCCCGTTGCAGGACTTTCTGTGCCACAACGTTCTCGCTCATTATTCTTGTTCTTGTTTTTCTTCTTGTAGTTGTCGGTTCGGATATATATATTGAATTGTAATGGAGAATGAGGCTGCTGGTTTAGGTGAGACGGTGGCCAACCTCGTAACAAAAGGTAAAAAGGAAAGAAAGGAACAAAAAAAATTAATGGGGAGAACATGCACGAACGAGCAATCCGAATTGAGTATAGTAATATGCGAAGAAAGACGCGTTCCTGGTTGGTGGTACCGTTCCGTTTGGGGCTGTTGGTGCCGTTGTGCTGGATTCTGGCACGCGTCCCGGGGGGTGGCTGGGCTCTGGGTCGTGTTTGAGAAGCAATCCTTGTCAGATTTCACTCGATAAGTCGATTCTCGAACACTATCGTTAATCCGTTTTCGAACTCTCGAAGAATCTGGGCGTTTCGATTCCTATTGTTCAATCTTTTGGCTTCCTGGTCAGATCAAGGTCAAGGATGAGACGCGTCCAAATTGGTTGTCGTTCTACAGGAGAAAAAAAAAACGCGTGCGTCGGTCGATCCAATCAAATCCATTGCGCGTGCGGAAGTTTGCGCCCGCACCATCCATCCGTTTCATTTAGAACTAGCATTAGTCGAATTGAGCTAATTAAAAACCAATTGAGCTGTATCAGAATCAGAATCGCATATTGCAATGCCTGGTAGACTTCTGCCTGCAACATTGTTCGGCATAATCCGGGTAACCCTTACGGAAATACTATTGCGCTGAATAGATTAGGTCATGCGGCCGCGCGCGGAACAGAACGTGGTTACCTGCGCAACGCTACTAACTAGAGCGAAGCAGTGGAACCCTGAGGTACCTGGGCGGCAAGCACTTGGGACGCACGCGCACAACGTCGGACTATCACCAGTCATCCCCCATCCCATCCGCCTCTTTCTATTGTTATAACCACTTCGAAACAACAACACTAGCTTATCTACAATGGAACAAGAAACACAACTCCTTGACGGACTAACTGGTATCCAGACCGAGTTGCGGTCGTTGAAGAAAGACAGATCAAAGTATGGGAGCAAATCTTAAACCATCGCTAACTGTGAGTGCAGATTCATAAAGTCGTCAGACTTATCACAATTATATGACCGTCTAGCGGCGCAGGTCGGCAAGATCCTTGAGTTTTATAATCCGAATCCGCCGCCGCCCAAGGTTGATCATTTGCTCGATGACACGTTTCAGCTGATGTCGTTGGCTCTTCTGACGATTGGTCACAATCGGAAAGCTCCTGCTGGATATGCATCATTGTGTACTGTGCAACGACTGTTGGAACATTTGGATGAAGGATCTGCATATACTGAACAGGATGTCGAGCCGATTCGACGGCGAATGAACGAAATCACCGACATGATTGAACGGGATCAAGACGATGAATCGCCGGCCATGATTCAGCTGTTGCGACACAAAGCCGCGGCATGCACTGCATTATTATCTAGCGTAGAAAAGTCGTTGAAAAGTATGGATGCGGAATTGGTTCCGACGATGCAACAGCTGGTGAATCTGGTTCGAGAGATTATGGCGGTTTGCTCGCGGCCCAAATTTTCGCCACAATTACTAAAGCCGCTCAAGGAAAAAGTCAAGGAAATTGAGAAGAAGCGTGTGGACGGCAAGTTTTTGAACACAGACGGCTCGGAACCGAAGGGCCAGGCTACTGTGAACGGGCTGCTGGAGAAATGCTCGACAATGATTTCGGACATGAGTGCCAATTCAAGCGAGGAGCATGTGGATCCGTCGTTGAAACCGGTGTACACCCGACTGATCGATATGAAAAATGCATTGGAGAATTTATTGCTAACCCATCGGTGGACGCTGCGCGAGACGGATTTGTATTTTTATCAAGGGCAATTGGCCGAAATCGACGACATGCGAATCGACGGCTTGTTCAGACCTAGTGGGAGTGATGCTACAGCTGCTGCTGCGGCCGCAGCAGCAGCTCAGCCAAAGTTGAAAGTGACCGGCCAATTGGCAGCTGAAGAAAAGATCAAGGATGGCACTCGAACACCGGTCGGTGCGCCACGAGGTCAGTCTATTTTATTGTACTTGCTTCGACGATGTTATGCTATTATTTACAAACTTCTTGAATCCAGTGAACCGGTGAGTGAAGCATTGACTCCGATTCACAACCAGCTGACCACAGTTCGACGATGTTTACTTGAAGTGAAGCGAATGGGAGGATTGAGCACTGTGCGGGAATTGTATCCATATCAAATGAAGTTGGCTAGTATCGATCAAATGCGTGTCGATGGCAAGTTCATGGTTGGGGATTCGATTCCGGAGGGTCAAGGTATGTTGATTGCACTATTGGCCGAATGTTTTGATCTGTGTCATGAACTAAGGTCAGAAATGGACGAGCAGGATTAAATAATTTTTATATTTTATTTCTCCGTATTATAATTGTATGATGCATTGTGTTTATTTTATGTCGTTTACTGTAGATAAGGCCCCTCCTACCCCGAAACTCGGCGGATGCGATGGGAAGCGATAACGGTGACCAGGGACGGGCCGATATCGCCGAACTCCACCTACACCCGAATCCCGTGGGTGAAATTTTAAATACAGCATACATTGCTGGTTTGCATTCGTGGTAACCTTGTCCTTTTTGTTTTCCTATTCATAACATCATCGAGAGAACAAAATGACAGTATCTACTTCCACTTGCATCACCACATTACGATATGCCGGCACCCAGTTCGCCATGTGCACCACCCATAATGAGCTGGTGCCTTGCCGGCAGCTGGCAGAACACTGTTCTCACTGTCGAGGAAAGGAAGGGAACACGGTAAATTCAACTGCATGCAACGATGATACCAGTCCGATACAGACTCTACAACGATTATTCCAGACCCAGGTCAGCAGCTGGCAGTTTGGACAAGCGAAGATTCCTCTATTGCCCTCGTTACCAAATGCGGAACCGGAGCAAGATGACAAGCACCATCGATCTGTTTGCAAGCTATGCTTATCTCAAACCAACCAAGTGTCGTATACGATCACCACCACCGATCGGCTGGCCCATCTCGAACAGTTCCATCCCAAGGTTTACGCCACATTCGACGCCAACATCAAGGATCTCACAGCGCAGTTCAACAGGTCAGGGCAAATATTGGCGCATGCGAATGCGAATGCGCCTCGACGTCGGTCGTCGTCATCGTCGTCGGATACATCCTCGTCGTCGCCTGGCAACACCTCCGCAGCGGCTCGGGACAAGCTCAACACGGCATTGCGGGGCATTGACCACGAGATTGAGCGAGACTATTTCCACAAAGTCGCGGTAGTCAAGCTGCGAGATGGCGGCGCCGGTCGCGGTGTCGGCGATTTCGTGTGGTTCCCCACCTCCTTGTAGTGGTAGCCTTGTCGAATCATATAGCGACCGGGCGAGCGATATCGGCGGCCCTGATGTGCGGCTCATGGTTTCGAGGGGTACTTGATATCGGCGAATCGCGAGATTCGCCCGGAACTTGTCGTTGTCACTGATTATTTTTATTCTTTTGCATCCAATCTTGTCATGCATTTTCTGTTATTTCATGTATAGTGATGTTATTTTTTATTATCTGCTGCAGCCACCTGCGGGCTCGTCCGAGCTTTTGATCTAAGATCGATGATCCGGTGGGTTTAAATTCTTTTTAGTAGTAGGAAAAATGCACGCCACGCCTCATTGTCGGTAATTGCAACTTTCCTCGACCGGACTGTAAGAGAAGATGTGATGGCGACCGGGGCGTGTCCGTAGACAGTAGACCGATGTCGGAGGGTCCGCCAAGCAGATCGCTGGTAGCACACCCCCACGACTTTACAACCTCTTTGGTTGATCGAGGCTACGCCCATCACGATAAAGATCAACTATTAGACATTGTATATAGTGATTAAAGTTCATCGATGTGTACCATGCTCGGGAGCAGTCAATAATGTGTGGCTGAGCCGCACATTATTCTACCCTTCAATAAGGCACAACGTTTTATATTGCATTACCAACCAACGGCAAATGGGTTTGTCAGCTGCGGATCCAGTAGAACAGGGTTCGAAACAAGTTTTTCGTCGAGTCACAGAATACTATTCATGTGTCTTAATTGGAGAAATAAGAGACTGCAGTCATGTCATCAAGCCAAGAGCAAAAAAAAAATGCACGCCGACAGTTGCCGTTAGGTCGAGATGGACGGTGACCGTGGCCGGTCCTTCATCGGCCGTGACAAATGCGCGGCCAATCCAGTTACAACAAAGATAACGAATGCGCGCCACACCAAAGAGTCATTGAAACTTTTCATACATTTAAAGCTTTTGAATCGACCCACTCCACTCTTCAAGCTAACAAAACAAAAAGAACAATGTGTGGTATTTGCTGCGTATTCAGATATTCCGAAGTCGAAAAATTCAAGCCTACTGCTTTGCAATTGGCCAAGCGGATCCGGCATCGAGGCCCGGATTGGAGCGGCAACTTTATGGCCAACAACACCATTTTAGTCCACGAACGATTGTCGATTGTCGGATTGGACACTGGTGCTCAACCGATCACTAACACGGACAAGACAATTGCTCTTGCTGTCAACGGTGAAATCTATAACCACCGATTGATTCGAGACCAGTTCCCAGACTATGACTGGAAAACACACTCTGATTGCGAGCCAGTGATCCCGCTGTATCAAAAACATGGAATTGATGCTCCTAAATACCTCGACGGCATGTTTGCTTGGTGTTTGTATGATGTAAAAGAAGACCGGATGGTGGCAGCTCGAGATCACATGGGTATCACCACGTTGTATATGGGTAAGAGCAGCAAGCACCCTGAAGCACGATTCTTTGCTTCAGAGTTGAAATGCTTGACTGATCATTGCGACGAGATCACCGCTTTCCCACCTGGCCATGTCTACGACAGCAAAACGGACAAGGTGACTCGATATTACACTCCAAACTGGTGGGACGAATCGTACATTCCTTCTACTCCAGTCGACCTTTCAGTTGTGCGAGAAACATTGGAAAAGGCTGTCCGAAAACGGCTCATGTCTGAAGTCGCTTACGGTGTTCTTTTGTCTGGTGGTCTGGATTCCTCGTTGATTGCCGCCATCGCCGCTCGGGAAACTTCCGAAGCTGCTCCAGATGATGCTGTTCAACATTCGCTCGCCGGTGTTGGTAAAGACGGTAAGTTGGTCAACACTTCAGGTTCTCGATTGCACTCATTTGCTGTCGGGTTGCCAGGTGCTCCAGATTTGCAAGCGGCTCAAAAGGTGGCTAAGCATATTGGCACTATCCACCACGAACACACTTTCACCGTTGAAGAAGGTCTTGATGCGTTGCGAGATGTTATTTACCACTTGGAGACATTTGACGTGACCACGATCCGAGCATCAACTCCAATGTTCTTGCTTTCTCGAAAAATCAAGGCCCAGGGTGTCAAGATGGTGTTGTCTGGTGAAGGGTCCGACGAGATCTTTGGCGGATACTTGTATTTTGGTGCGGCTCCATCGGCCGGCGAGTTCCACCAAGAGGCCGTCAAGCGAGTCAAGAACTTGCATTTGGCCGACTGCTTGCGTGCCAACAAGTCCACCATGGCCTGGGGTCTGGAAGCGCGAGTGCCGTTTTTGGACAAGGAGTTCTTGCAAGTGTGCATGAACATCCGACCTGAAGACAAGCTAATCGACATGGCCAGTGGAAAGATTGAAAAGCACATTCTTCGAAAGGCGTTCGATACCGGCGACTATCTCCCATCGGAGATCTTGTGGAGACAAAAGGAACAATTCTCAGACGGGGTCGGCTATTCATGGATCGATGGACTCAAGGATGCCGCTTCTGCCGCCGTGTCCGATGAGCAGCTTGCCTCTCCAAAGCCACATTGGGGCACTGATATTCCATCCACCAAGGAAGCTTACTGGTATCGATGCATGTTCGACGACTTGTTCCCACAACCAGCCGCTGCCGGAACCGTCATGCGGTGGGTTCCAAAGGCCGACTGGGGCTGTCATGAAGATCCTTCTGGCCGATTCGTCAAGAGCCACGAAGCTGCTGTCAGCCATTAAATATATTCTAAGTAGTCAATTATAACATGTCTATGTGAAACATTTGCGCCGCACGGCGCCTTTTTTTGCTCATATCGATCGAGCGAAGTGAGCGATACGAAAGGTTGGGTTTTCTTCCTTCAAAGACCTGCTGCGCTCGGCCTTTTTTATTTTATTTTTTTTTGGCTCGCTTCGCTCGAACTTAGCTTGGAATCATCAAGCTAGCGGGGCGGCTCAGGTTCAGCACGTCCTCGGATGATTCTCAACATACCAAGCTACGCTCGAGCGAAGCGAGCAAAAAAAGAAGGCCGAGCGCAGCGGGTCTTTGAGAGAAAAGGATACCGCTGCGCTCAATTTGTTTTTTGAGGTTTTTTTTGGTTCGCTTTGAACGATCGCTCGAGAGCCTCATTTCATGTTTGAGGCTCGCCCGATGAGCCTCATTTCGTGTTTGAGGCTGCGGCTGCTGCCACCCCCTCTTTTCCCCCTTTTCTCTTTTTCTACTCTTATCAACCAATGGACCAAATGGACAACATGGATAAACAGAACTCTGCACGACAATTCCATCACCACCCTCTGCCCGGCACTCAGGAGTCGCTGCATCCGGCCCATAGCACCAACACGCTCAACCCTCAGCGAACAGCTATCGACCGACAAGCCGAGATCATGACCACATTGCGTCTCAAGCGGCTCGTCGAGGTCAATCAGCGGCTGCGTAGCGACCTGTCGCGAGAAAGAATCTTTGCGTCCAACGCCTGCCTCTCGTACGTTGGCTGACTCTACTTCCACCGCTAACCCCCAGATAGAATCATTAGATACACAGAGCGCACAAAAGATTTGTGCATACCGCAACTATGGGGATATCTGGACGACGACGGATCAAGCATGGAGTTTGAGGATAGTCCACACAATTCAAGCACCGGATGCTGTTCCATCATGTAGAAATAATATATAATATTTACAATACGTTAAGGTCGTAATACTTGCGACCATAATAAGCCATGTTGAGGGTACCCAGAACAACCAGAGCCATCGGAACCGTCTTGGAAGTTCGCACCGCTCGAGGCAAGTTCACCGCTGTGAGTATAGCCGAGCTCACAAACCCAGTCTCTTGAGCATACGGTTGCGATTGACCAAGCCGGTACCCTGCTACTCCATACAATGCTCCAACCGTCACACCGGTCATGGCTGGCGACGCAAGCTTCGTCACTGCACTCGCCGTAATGCCGCCTGCTATACATGCTGCGGACAGAATATACGAAGGATCATCACTCTGTTGTAGATGTTAGTGGGGATTGCTTTTGGGAGCTCATACCGTGTCGAGTAACCCTGGTGCCTTCATTGTGGTGGAGAAGTGCAAAAATTGTCTACTCCCATCGCGATAACGCGGATCATGATCATTTAAAATATACGCGGCTACAACAACGAATCGACAACAATCTGATGAGACGCCTCGGGCCAGATCAGCTCAAGCGCATCCCAGATATACTTGACATAATGCACATGCAGCTCCAAATCGCCGCACTCCTCACGAACTACCTTTTCACAATTGTACGGCACAAGAACAGTCTTGACCCCGGCAAGATGAGCCCCAAGCAGCTTTTCACGGATGCCGCCAACAGGCAGAACTTTGCCTCGCAAGGTCATCTCGCCGGTCATAGCAATGTCGCCAGGAACAACCCGATCCGTCAGGAGCGAAATTAATGCAATGGTCATCGCGACCCCAGCAGACGGGCCGTCTTTGGGGATTGCGCCTGCCGGCGCATGAAGATGGATATCGAGTTTGTTCAGTTGGTCGGGTTCAAGCCCAAATTTGGTGCAATTCGACTTGACCCATGTTAATGCAATCTGAGCAGATTCAGATATGACGTCGCCAAGCTTCCCAGTCAACTTCAACTTGCCAGTGCCAGATTGCATCGATGTAGCTTCAAACATCAGCAATCCACCATTTCCGCTACCGGTATATGCCAATCCATTCACAACTCCAGCAGTGACCCGCCGTTTTGTAACTCCACCAACTTGATACTCATCCACTTTGTCATTGACCACCTCATCTTGATATTTGGGCAATCCCAGATATTTCTCAACTTGATCAAATGTAATGGTATCATTCCATTCATCCCCAAGCTCCATCTGCTCAACAGCCTTCATTCGACATAAAGTACCAATCTCTCGCTCCAGGTTCCGAACCCCAGCTTCCCGTGTATAATGAGTGGCAATCTCTCGAACCACATCCGATCCAATGTTAATGTGAGTCAATCCAGCCGCTTTGATCTGCTTGGGTACCAAATACTTACTGGCAATCTCCTCCTTCTCCCGATATGTATACCCCTCGATATGAATAGTCTCCATTCGATCCAGTAGTGGAGGAGAAATGGTATCCAGCGAATTGGCAGTGGCAATAAACAACACCTTACTGAGATCAATCGGAAACGAAACATATCGATCAAAGTAATCCTTGTTAGACTCCGGATCAAGAACCTCAAGCATCACCCCCGTCGGATCGCCATATTGTGTCGGACCAGACAATTTGTCAATCTCATCCAATACAATCACCGGGTTAGGGACTCCAGTCTTGATCAACGCCTTGGTCAACTCTCCTGGCATCGCACCAACATACGTTCGTCGATGACCCTTCAACTCAGCTTCATCGCGCAATCCACCCAAAGAAACCCGATGCAGCTTTCGGTTCAGTGCAGAAGCTACGCTCTGAGCAAGACTGGTCTTACCGACTCCAGGAGGCCCAACCAACAAAAGAATCGGCGATTTGGTTTGACTATCCAATCCCTTCTGTTGTCGTAGATATAACACAGTCAAATACTCAACCAACCGCCTCTTGATCTTAGTTAATCCATAATGATCCCGATCAAGTATCTCCCTCGCATTGACCACATCGTCTTTAGACATCTTGGTCGCTTTTTCGTCGTTATCCCATGGAACGTCGCAAATCGTCTCAAGATACGTCCGAGTAACATTGTATTCGGCTTGGCTCGGATGCATTCGCTCAAGTCGTTTCATCTCCCGTACAACTATCTTACGGGCATCGACAGTCAGCTTCAACCCTTGGAGTCGCCGTTTAAGCTCTTTCATCCCATCTTCGTCATCTCCACCATCATCTTCTTCCTCTTCAACCTTCTCACCCAATTCATTCAACTCTTTCTTTATCCCTCTCAATTGTTGTCGCAAAACAATCTTCCGTTGATACTTGTCTTGCGGCTTTACCACCGGAGAACCCTTGTTGGCAATCTTGCTCACCGCAGTCTCCATCATCCTGATCTGACCCTCAACAAACCCAAACGCCTTGTCAGTCCGTTTGATCACATCAACCTCATTCAACAACTCAATCTTCTCATCAATATTGAACGGTAATACACTAGATAAAATATCCACAAGCTTGCTTGGCGTATGCACCGCCGAAGCCGCTTCCGTGAACCGTCGTACCACATTCGTTCCACTACTACCACTCAAATCCAACAACCGTTTGACGGAACCCTTCAGCTTGTCCAAACTTAACATCACCTCATCTTTGTCCCTCTTGGGCTCATCAATCTTGGTGTACAAGTCTTTCTTGTCGACCGTCACTCGATAAAGCCCTTCATATAATAAGGAATCCTGTAGCCGGATCAACTTGGCCAAAACACCAGTGGCTTGCCGTTTCTTGTTCCTTATCGGAACAACAACAACCTTCTCTACAGAACTGTTAATGTCCGAAGTCGCCCGTATAATAGCCCCGGGGAATAGCACTGCTCCCGGCAGCTCCACTACTGGTACTTTCATCGTTACTTGTCGCTTGGGTTCAATGGGATGTGGGGAAGAGGTAGCCAGACCCAGCCAGTGTCGTAATCGGTCACAATCACCCAGTGGCTGAACTCAATGAACCGCGGCCCAAACGAGAAACAATCGGCTCCGACTCTCCGACACCGGCACTTCTCGTCCCTACTGGACTACTCCGGCACTTCTCGTCCTTCTCTGTCCCCCCATTGAGCCTCTTTGAAACTTTCAGTTGATTACCCCGGACTCTGCAACGTTCGCCATCTGAAAGTTTAATTACTTGCATCATATGGTAAAGAAAAATTTTCAAAAATATTAATACATCAATCGTAAATATAAAAGTCATAACAAAACAAAAAAAAAGAGATTCTTTGATTTTTTTTCAGGAGTCATTCCTCAATAAATTAAAACAGTCATGGCACTTCTTCAAGTGCTAATCTTGAGTAGATGACTCGGCTCGTGGTCGGAATCCATCAGTATACAATGGAGGAGCAAGGTCCGAAGCACTGCCAGATGAAAACGATCGATTTCGCTTGTCATTGGCACCCTTTTCCATAGCTTGTCGCATGGAGGCAGCAGTGCTCTTATCGACAGCATCGTCATCAACGGCATTTTCTTCAATTTCGGCCTTAGTGATGAAAGCAGGCTCGATATCGGCAGACAAATTCAAAAACTTGGACATTGTGACAGTTGGAAAAAAAAAGTGATAAGTAGAAAGAATCAAGAAATGCAGCAAGTGTGGCAGTATTTATACCATGTCTCTTCTGCTCCCCCAGACTCTCGATTAGATACCAAAACACTGCCATAAAAGGCTCCAACACCGGCCCGCTAATGTTCCGGAACAAAGCAAACTTGTCACCTCCCGCTCCGCCGCAAGTCACGTTTCTCCACACACACGTGGCGGCGGCGGGCAAGCGGCCCTCCCATAACCGTACGCAAGCCGCTACTAAATGCCACAAGAGGATGTTCCGAACCTCCCTGGAACTGGGACATGTCCTTAAACCGTAACCCCGTAAACTTTGTTCGCGATATGACGCAATAATATACCCGACAATCCCACCGCATTGTGCCACAGTCCATCGCCGCCTTGCCTCCGCCAAGTGGCCATCACTGATCGTGATCGCCAAGACATTTTTTTTTCACTCCAAACTGTATCAGGTTGTATTGTGGTCAGATTAATGAATTTGTCTTTGATCAATTCTAGCCGAGTCTGGGGAACGGCGTGTTGTTCGAAAGCACAATGATGCGTCGTTCGTGACTAATATAGCCCTTGACGTGGCCCTGACTGATCAATGTTGCAACCAGACACTCTGCCTCATCCAATCGATCATCAGCATCGTCGTCTGGTTCGTAATACCCAACTACCGCCAATGCCGCTACAAATTGGCCGACTGGTATGCGTGTCGTTTTCTTATCGTCCAATAGATGCAATTTTTTCAACAGGATGCATGACGTCAACAGCCGCAAATGCTGCATCGACGCATACAGGTATTTTTTGATCAAGACCGATCGACGATCCTGTACCAAGGTATCAAATTGACAAATGTTGGCCTGTTTCATGCTCTGCATCAATCCGCCATACAATGTTTGTAATCTAGGGTATCGTTGCATAAGTTGCTTGCTTGGCAATCGTTGGCTGTTGATGATTCGGGCTGGAATGAGATACACCAGGATAAGCTCCTTATTTTTTGTCGATTTTCGATAACATTTGTTCAATGCTTCGATCAGCTTCTCCTCAGCTCGTTCGTAATCCTGATCAATAAATAGCAATACTCCCCAATAATACAAAAACGTGACAACATGACTTTTGGGGTATTGATCCAATGGTGGTAAGTCTTTGGTCATGGTATGAAGTACCTTGACCACACTTTTGGCAAGCGGTTGCTTATTGAGTTTGAAATAAACCTTAAACAATTCGCCCACAAAAAAATAAACCCCCCATTTTTTAGACCGTTCAATTGCTAAATTGCGGTCGTTCAAGCAGATTGTGAATGACCGATTGATGGTTCGGGTCGCTTCTTCAAGCTTCTCTCGAGACCCAGTTTTGCCGTCGGCCTATGGATGGTGTTAGCAAAAGTGAAAGTGAGGAGAACAAACCATGATACTTAATTGGCGCAGCTCTTTGGCAATGGAGCACAGCACTGGAAGGATCCAATTGTCGGTCTTCTCCGCAGCCCGATTCGCGGCTCTTTTTGTTTTGTTAGCGGGGGTGTTTTTTTTAAAAACTTACGTGAGCAGAGCATTTTGAGCAGCATATGCTTCTACCAAATCCTGTTTGATCATGACTTGAACAGAAACTCGCCAGAAAGCGACCCCAATGTTTCCCCAGAGCGGGTCTCGAAATTGACGTTGCAGCTGGTCGGTCATGGCTTCATTGGTTAGCAATGCCACTGATTTCAGATCCGAATGCGTGATCGACAACAGTCGCGACACGGCAATGCCATCTTCTCGAGATGTAGCAGAGTCGAGATCAGAAACAAACGTAGATGCCATGGTGTAGAGGGTAAAAAGTAGAAGAGGGAAAAGTTCGTGATTTAGTTGGGAGGTGCAAGAAGTGTGCGGCTGACATTTATAATAAGATTACGAACTACATGAACATTGGATACCTCGTTCGGAGCTTGGAACTTGACCCGTCAAACGGGTTTCTTCCTCTGAAGAGTATCCCCATGTTAAGAACTACATGAACATTGAATACCTCGTTCGGATCTTGGAACTTCACCGGTGAAACGGTTTTCTTCCTCTAATGAATATCCCCATGTTTCATTGAATGGATTCAACGACATGTGCATGATTTGATCAAACTTGTCAGTATTTCCCTTGTTGACGTCTTCGATCACCTCATTGAGAATCCAGGTTCGAAGGACAAACTTGGGGTTCATCTTTCGAGATTGCGCTTTACGAGATCCATTGTCATCGTCTACTCGCAGCTTGAAAACATCAAGCCAATTGTTTAGCGATTGTTTGGCCTCGTCGAGGGTCAATTCTGGTGCAAAATCGCGTTGCTCTGGGAAGAAATGGTCGATTGAATCTCCAAACTTGTAGTCTCCAAGTAGTCTAAAGAACCGATTATAATCCAATTGGCATTCTTGCAACATGTCCAGTAATGGCGTTAGAAGACTGTCATGATCATCAGGTTTAACATTGTCCAATCCCAATCGGTTGATCATTGATTGTTGATACGTATTCAAGAATTCGTCTTTGAATTCCTTTTCAACCGTCCGGATAGCCTGTTCAGCTCGTTCTAAAAGCTTCGGAATCTGATCATCTTTGACACCTCTGTCGATAAACTCTTCAGTGTCGAGGAGATCACCGGCACCTAGCAATTCGCCAATATCTTCTCCCAGCCGCACCATATTCCACCACATTGACGTCGGGACGTTCTTGTACGCATATCGCATAAACCCGTCGTCGTGGTTAGGACTGAAAGACGAGTCGAATGTGTCCATAAATGCGAACGGGCCGTAATCAATGAACAGCCCCAAAACTGATGTATTGTCGGTATTCATAACCCCGTTCAGCAGCCCATAGCTTTGCCAAAGTGCCAACCCGCGAGCATTTCTCAAACAGATTTCCTTGTACATATTATAATACCGGTCTGGACCTTTGGTCTTGAATTGAAACACCTCCTCGATACAATAATCACAGAGCTTTCGCATTTCCGACCGGTTGCTCCGTGCTCGGTGGAGATCAAATGTGCCGACTCTGATCCAGGATTCAGCACCTCGGGCTACAATAGCACATTCTTCCGACAAATGACGACGTGCAGTGGTGCCTGGTAGACGGATCAAAGACAATGCTCTGGTCGTTGGAATGCCCAATGCATTCACTGCTTCAGAACCCAGCATTTCCCGCACACTCGACCGTACCACAGCTTTACCATCAGCAAATCGAGAATACGGAGTCATACCCGCTCCTTTGAGTTGCAATTCGTAACGTTTGTTTTGGGTATTGACTTCAAATAGAGAAATAGCTCGTCCATCGCCCAATTGGCCTGCCCATTCCCCGAATTGCCACCCGGCATAGGCTTGGGCCCATGGGTGGATCTCAACATCCGTTTCTTGGCCAGAAAAGATCTTTTGGAATTCGTCACTCTTCTCTTCGCCCTTTTCGAATCCAAGCTCATTCATAAAAGCCGGTGATACTCCTACAAGTTTATACTCTGGACGGGTCTCAGGCTTGACCCATGTGAATGACCCCTTGACTGGTCGACCCCGTCTCAAAAGCTCTTCACCAACAGTAGCAGCTGCTTCCACAGTAGGTACCAGCTCATCTGGGGTCATCCATTTGGTAAAACTGGCAGACCTGTTTAGTCGTCGTAGCATTGTGAATGTGGTGTGTAATCATCCACATCGACGGCACCGACAGCACCGACCGCAAGGATCAGGATCTGGAAGTGTGGAGCGTTGCTGGGGCAACGGCCATATTGTGCCTCTATCTGTATATGGGATTTATTTTAGTTTCAAGCCGATATACGTGAGAGTGAGAGTGAGAGTGAGAGTTCCATAACTTCATAAGTTACGCTATTACAGATGGAAGAAATTGATATGAGCCCAGAAGATCTTAACATTAGCCCAGAAATGTCTCACCGGGAACCACCTCCTGATGCCTCATTTTTCGCAGCTCATCAACCTGCACCAGCGCGACACCTGAATTGAACTTTTGCCATCAACGCCACCAGAACAAAAATGGCTGACGAAGAATTGGTGGCGATGCTTCCAGAGTTCGCCAGCTCGGCTGACAAAGTTCTGTCGCATTTCATATCGTCGGCGAATGACAAAAGCGCCTCAAATGACAAGAAAATGGAGTTCTTTACGCGCCAGTTTCATGCGTTCAAGCCACTTTTTGACAAGCAAAGTACAGATTTTTTGACGATTAACGACGTTGGTAAAAAATTCTCGGATATCGCAAAGGCCAGAAGCGACGCACATGCAATCAATCTGGCGACGCTAGCAGCAATGGTACAAAAGTTTCAAATACAACGTGATACCACAGATCCCGAACTGAAGCAGATACTGGAAGCAATTCCAGACATGTTCATGAGTGACGAAGATTCTGATGACGAAGATATGGAAATGCCAGCACATGTAGTAGCGGTTCAACTAGATTTGACTATTCGGCGGTTTATTCACAAAGTGCAAATGAAGAATGGCGAGATTGAAAAGCAGAAAAAACTGTACATCAAACATTGTCCCGGCAAGCTCAAACTCAAGTTCAAGCGGTTTGTTGAGGAGTGCCAACTAGAAGGGAATCAGGATGAGCCGGTGGGGGAGTTTTTGAGTCGATGCCGGGACAAAATGTCAGTCAAGAAGTTGGTTCACAAGATGCATATATTTATTGAGTCGTGCTACGTCGACCTGGATCGCAATGTCGAACTTGTTGGCACAATGCCAGTTGGTCGGCATGTGAATTCCAGCCCATCACCGTCACCGTCACTGCGGAAATCGCCTGTAAGTGCAGCTCCAGTGTTACCAGTTGTGTCCGCACCGAAAGCTACTGCTGTCAGAGGACACGGCAAAACGACAACAATGGCGAAACCTGTGGATAGTGAAGATGAGAGTTCCTCATCAGGGTCGGATGTTGAACGGCCACAACTCGAACGATTGCGAACAGCTAAAGGCTCTCCGCGAAAACGAAGAAAAGCATCGGCAGCTACTCAGAAATCGCGAGCAGCCGCTTCTAAAAAGTATGTTCCAAGAATAAACGTCAAGCTAACAAGTTACAGAAGCATAGTACAAGGCGACAGCAGTGGTAGTGATAGTAATTGGTCTGACACAAGCACCGACAACAAGCCGCTCTCCAAGCGGCAGCGGCTATCGGCCCAGTCGACTCCACGTACCGCCACCCCGGAACAACCCAAGGCACCTGGCTCCCGTCGCAGCAGCCGGCAAAATCTACGCGCAAACCCTATCGCAGACTCAGAATTGAGCAGGTCGAGTGGCAGCGATGATGACGACGGTCAGCAGTTGTTTGTGTCTCGTCGACGCGAAACCTCAGCTCTGCAAGCGGCGCGGCAGGGGATACAGAAGCAATTGAGCAACTCTCCGGTATCCGTTGTCAGTGATCGGCGAGGCTCGCTTCCTGTGGCTGCGAAAGACAAGCGCAAGTCACTGCCGGCAGTGTCGCAACCTAAAGCACAGCCGAAACCTGCTGGGCCGCCTCCAGCCTCTCAGCCAAAGCCGCATGGACTGCCTTCTGCATCTCAATCGAAAACTGCGGAGTCTCAAGTCTCGCAGCCAAAGCCAAATGTACTGCCGCCAGTCTCGCAAGCAAAACCTGCTGGGCCGCCTCCAGCCTCTCAGCCAAAGCCGCATAATCTGCCTTCTGTATCTCAGTCGAATACTGCGGAGTCTCAACTCTCGCAGCCAAAGCCAAATGTACTGCCGCCAGTCTCGCAAGCAAAACCTGCTGGGCCGCCTCCAGCCTCTCAACCAAAGCCGCATGGACTGCCTTCTGCATCTCAATCGAAAACTGCGGAGTCTCAAGTCTCGCAGCCAAAGCCAAATGTACTGCCGCCAGTCTCGCAAGCAAAACCTGCTGGGCCGCCTCCAGCCTCTCAGCCAAAGCCAAATGTACTGCCGCCTGTCTCGCAAGCAAAACCTGCTGGGCCGCCTCCAGCCTCTCAGCCAAAGCCAAATGTACTGCCGCAAGTCTCGCACCCAAAACCTGCTGGATCACCTCCAACCTCGCAAACAAAGTCCGCTAGTCTGTTTCCATCCTCTCGACCGAAATCTGGGCAGCTGAGGCCGTATGACCTACCTCCAGCGCCACAAACAAAGTCTCACGCCGCACCGCAACAGCAAAAAGGACCACCTGCAGCGCCGAGAGCATGGTATACGCCTCCCACGGGGCCTGCAAGTGCCGTGACACATCTAAGCCGGCCAAAGTCAACGGGGTTTTTGGCGGTGAACCAGTCTAGGCCCGTTGCCACGAGTGGGCAGCCGGCGGTGAATTTCACAAAACCGCCGGCTTCAGCTGGATTGCCAGTGGCTAGTACTACGAAGCCTACCACGGATTTATCACAAGTGAGTTCAGCTGGAACTGCTCAGTCCAAGCCTGGCCTCAATGTCGCATCAAACAAACCTACAAATCCTGGGGCTCCTCTGGCGAGTCGGGCCAGGGCTTTTTTTTCTGGAGTGCCCCCGTTAATCAAAGCAATGTCTCCAGCTTCTCCCTTCGCGACTATCACTGCATCTCAGACGAACCCAAGCGAAACCACTCATAACAAACCTCCATTGTCTCCAGTTAACCAAACTAAGCCTGCTGCCTTTCGATTGCCTCCTGTGAGCCAACCAAAGTCTGCAGGGCCTGCGAGTGGCCCACCAGCAGCGACCCAAGCTAAACCAACAGGGATGCCTCCAGTCAGCCGGTCAAAAAAACGAGCCTGGCAAATTACCATTAACCAGAACAGAGCGGCTCATCAGTAACGGTGCGGCTTGATCTAACCATCATTGGGAACACCTTATGAATCGAGAATCAACGTCCCTACTCGCCAGCCATGGAAATACTTCTAGGCATTCCACGACAGCTGAGTCAGCTGCATTGTCAAGTTGTGGTGGCTCCGGGCATGTATTGTCAGCCCCGGCTCATCCACTGCAATCGAGAATATTCCGCCTACGCCTTATATATATTTCAACAATGCATCGGCAAAAGGGTAGCAGAACAAAAGAGGCATAATAATAATAATATATATATATATATATTCCATTTTTGCATGTACAGGCGGCCGACGTCGTTTTTTGGGCAACAAAGCTCACGGCAAAGGGTATCAATTCTCTCATCGTTGTGTACCTATCTATTGCTGTGCTACTGTTAATTCACTCTTGTTCACCCTCATCCTATCAAATTGCCCTAATGTCTCTCTTCAGGATGACATCTAGTCCTCCAGGATACTCCTTGTAGTGAATGACAGTGGTGGCGCGAAGAAGTTTCATTCCGCGGTCGAGCGTTCGAGAGCCGCACCACTTCGACATCACCAAACCTCGGAAAGAACGTCAACTGTTTGAACAAACACCCTCCTCTGGTGATATTCTTCAACCTATCTATTCTATGAGCGCATCTTGGGCCCCAGGCCAAAGTCTCCTGTTTCTATACAAAAATCTATAACTGGCCCGCGCCACAGCGCGTATCGCTAGCGCGTCGCGCACCGTGCGTACATTGCAGTCCTAGTTCATTTGACCGAAAGACTCGCCCTCTCGACCCGAATGAGCTAGGACCGTAAACTACTGGTCTAGCGTATATCCTTGTCCTAGCTCATTCGCAGATGCTTGCCTAAGGCAGGACAT